>JAELVL010000017.1:0-346801 GCA_018853505.1 Colletotrichum camelliae
CCCTAACCCTAACCTAACCCTAACCCTAACCCTAACCCTACCTAACCTAACCCTAACCCTAACCCTAACCCTAACCCTAACCCTAACCCTAACCCTAACCCTAACCCTAACCCTAACCCTAACCCTAAGTACCTTCTTCTAACTTCTATATTCCCTGAGAAAACATTTCTATATAATGCTCTTTTACTTTCTTTTAAATTATATAAATCTATAATAGATAACTAGCTACTTTAGCTACCTCTATTTAAACCTATACTAGCTTTTTATAAAGGTCTAGTAATATATTACTAGCCTGCTCCTCTTTCTCCTCCTATTCTTAATACTAATTACTTAGCCTTTTTACTATAACTAATTAGTATAATAAACACCTGCAAAACATAGTGAACTTATAACTTAATATAACTACTAGACTATTATAAGGATACTTCAGGTTTTTATAACCCTAATAAGTTCTCACACCTTCTACTATCTAATATATACACTTCACATAGAAATAATAAATATAAAGCATAATATTATTAGAACTAAACTAATAGAAAACATCTTTATAAGCAGAATAAAATACTGACTTAGATTGCTTTAACTTTTAAATATAACCTAATATAGTGTTAGTATTATAAGTAAATCAGGAAGTATAATTAACAGCTCTCTAACCTAGGACTAATAACCTACTTATATTAGGTCTTAAAGATAAGACCTTTAGAGAGGGGACCTGATATTATAACCTATAAACAAGGATAATAGCTAAATAACTTACTTAGACGTTAAGTAGCTAGGATAGGATATTTATACTACAGGATTATAGAAATAATAGGGACTTACTTAGAAACAGAAGAACTATAGTATAAATTATATAATAATAAGATAAGAGATTAGATCTATACGCTAAAAATATAGAGGCTATCCTTAGTATATATAGGTTCTATATAATTAAAAGATAGACCTTATTAGGATTAGTAATAGTAATAAAATAAAAGGTACTATTCAGGACTTATATATAGTATACCTGAGCCTAGTTTATAGTCAGACTTCTATAGCTCTTCAGTAATTAACTTATGAATATCTTTAAGATACTTTCAGCTTACCTTTACTACGAATACTTATTAAGTCTAAGACTAATCACCTTAGCCTCTGACTACTAATCTATAACATAGCCTACAACCTATAACCCAGACCACAACCCCAGTGTACTGTTACTACGTATCAATCCCCAGCTTCTGTTAGCAGACCCTACTGTCGGATAGCTGACCGTAACATTTTAATTATCTTGTAGTTCCTAATCGTCAGATATATTAGTGCATCTTCATCTTTAATAGATGTCGCGTGACGAAACTGGGCTGTGATTTCATCATTTCCAGCTAACGCTCCCCATACCGCCCTTATAAGGTCTTTCCCACTTATATATTGCAGGATATAGCTGTTTTCGTATGCCGCAGTCGTGTTGCCCAAGATGTGATTCCGGAAACCTAGCTCGAACACCCCTAAAAACCCATTAATAATCAGAACAAGCAAGCAATATAACCAGGTGAGGTCTATACTTAACATTCGATTTTTACCGGCACCTACCTGGATAGAGTAGATATTAAGGCAGTCTTACATTCCCAGGGCCTGCTAAGCAAGTCGCCATAAGGTCCAGAAGTTCGTACGTGTGATGTGAAACATCACTTTGCTGCTAAACGTAGCCTTTCATTTGAGTTCTCCAGAATTGGACGCTCGAGCAGATCGTCATATACAGTGAACCCTGCCTCAAACGCACTATTGCTCAACGCTTGCGCGATGACCTTATGTGTGAGACATACCACTGTGTATAGCACCATAGTTACCTGGAACTGAAGCCTGGAACGAGCTCTTGTTAGATAAGTTTTCTCTACGCATGCAGCTTGCAGCATAGGGAAAGAGGGCAACTGACTTGTGGTTTTGGACCCCTTCACCGTACTCGTCTTCTACTTTCTGTGTTCCAGATGGATGGTTGCTACTAGTGCAGTCCTTGTCATATTGGGTGGGTTCCTAACCATACCCAATTCCACCTGGATTCCACCTGGCTGTACGGTATGTTGATCACTTCACTGATCCTGAAATCTGCATGTGAGCTGTTAGGATACTACCCCGCACATCTGTGTGCAGAAGTCCACACGCAACACATAGGATAATGGATTCTTAGGAGACGCACTCCATCCTAAACTTCCCATTCAAGACGAAGTGCAGCTGAGAATGCCAAGGTATTGGCACGCTAGAGCCTGGGATTAGGACAAGCCACAATTGCTATTAGCAACAACCAAATGTTTGCGGCTGAAAATCTCGTTTTGCAACGGGCATGCACTATGCTTTTGTTTCTTTGAAGCCCTCATGGGTACCGTCGGCTAGTCTGCAGCCACAAGCCACACCGCTACATACTAGCGACAACGCCGTTTTCACTAATTTTGTTTCAGGCTCAGCTTACACATACAACAACGCCTTGACGATGAGAATCTAGACCGACCTCAAGCATTTTTAGAGATTCCACCTGAATGGAGATGCTCAGCTGGGCTGAATGGTTTAGCGAGATAGTCACTTGGCAAACAGGTAGACTCGCCAGCAGTTCCATGTAGTTGAGCTTGTGAACTGCTCACGCCTTATGCAGAGGCATTCGCATCTCTATAAGATCTATAAGTATCACACTGTTATGAACCTTTAAGATTCCCTCTTCTCTCGCTATCTTCGCCATCGCACTCAACAAGTAGGCATACTTCGTTCTACTCTAACCCATCACTCCTCTTTTCCCCTCCATCCTTCCATCTTCTTCGCTTCCTTCAATCTACCGCCAATATGAAGGCAGGTCTCGTACTCGTACTCATGGGTGCATCGCATCTGGCATCGGCGCTGCCCTCCCTCCAGAAGCGTCAAAACATTGACTTCGACCTTATCGATCAAGCCCCTGATCCCAAGACCGCCCCTGATAACTCAACCAGCTATGACCGGACCAAAGCTCTGGCAGCAGTCGTTGACGAGATCAAGAGCGATCCCCTGCCTCAGGACCAGTTGATGAAACGTGCAATCATCGTGCAGACTGCTGATGGCTACACCGAGAACATCGCGCTTGGGAATTCTGCCATCAATGCGCCGCTTGATTGCAACGGCAAAGATGTGAGCAAGAGATGATGCCACCTGAGCCAGGAAACAGATACTGACACGTATGCAGACCTACATGGGAGCCAAGATCTTCACGGATGGCACATTCGATTTGCAGAAGTGCGCAACGGCATGCAATGCCCAGACAGACTACAACATGAGGCACCCTCCTAGTGATGGAAAGCCCAAGACCTGCCAATTCTTCAACACGTATTCTTCGTATAAAGACGATGTCTATCAAGGCCAATATTGTGCCCTGTACACCAAGGCCTGGGATGCATCCTACGCGACCAACAAGGGACAGTACCGCGGCAGCTCCAAGTACACAATGCAAGACAGCTACATTGCCACCAACAAAGCCAATTCTGGCGATGTAAGCTGCCCTAACGACATCCCATACCTGAAGACTGCAGGCGCAGAGTTCTGTACCTCATACATCAACTACATCGCTCCCACCTCTACCATCATACAGACCAGCTCTCCTGCCACTGTCACTGTTACCGCTACAAGCACGAGTCTCACCACAGAGACCGTACTTTCCGTCGTGATCCAGACAAGCGTTATCCAGACTACAACCGACAATAGCAATGTGCCTCTGTACAAGAAGCGCGCAGCCGCTGCTATCGCTACTCCCGCCTCCCTATCCACCTGGGCCGCTTCCAGGATCTCTGTCGCATGCTCGGCGGTCGCCACGGGAACCATCACCACCACCAGCACTACCACCTTGGCGACACCCACCCAGACCAACGTTGTCACGATAACTTCTACCGTTTCGACCACTTTGTTGACAACATCAGTCACCACAACCACTGCCACCGCATCAGCATGCAACACCTTCATTGCCCAAGTGTCTGCTGGCCCGCTTGCGAACTACTACCTTAATGGCGACACCTACGCCCTGACCCTTTTGCAGGATCCCTCCAAAGCCACCAAGTTCCGCATCAACCCGGATGGCTCCGTGGTGGACATCTCAACGCCATCAGCCTTCCTCAACACCGTTCTCAACACCGACAACACCGATACAGCATATTACATCTACCAGAATCCTAATGCACAAATTGCACAATACAATTGGCGCAAGCTTTTCTGCAAGATCCAGAAGTCATATGCCAGCGGTGCGGCTGGTGCGAAGGGAGTGCTCACTTGCGATGCTGGTACCACTGCGGAAGTCTTTGCGCTTAGGGACTCTGCTAATACGCTTTCCATACTTACGGCGGCGAGTTTGGCTGCGAACCCCTCTTTCAAGAGGATTGATTTGGTGGCTACACCTGCTTGCGCTTCAGTCCAAGCAGCGTAAGCAATCTGATTCTGAATTGGATGCTGCGGACTCAGCGATAGCGCTGTGGAATGCATGCAGTTGGATTGAAACTCATACAGACTGGACAGTTAATCAATTGTTTGCATAGTTTAGTCATTTTATATCATGTTAGTAATATATTTTCTCCCTACTTTACCACGTTTCAAGTAGTGTTTGTAAAAAGGCTATGAATGACTGCACCAGCTTATGATACGACCCATTCAAGCCAACCTTCCATTTTTATCCCAATCGACCGCAAGGAGCGTTGCCAACCTGGTAAGTCAATCCAGTGTTCTGACCGCTGTAAAAGAAGGCCGAGATGGCGCTGCCGTCGCAGACAGGCGCACCGGTCGAGATGATGCCCAGACAGTCGACCCGGCTGGTACTTGACGCCGAGGCAGCTGCTGTCCGTGACACAAGCGACGCAGCAGTCGTAGTAGTTGGTGGGTACTCCGAAAGACCTCTCCGATCGCGTGTCGGCGGGGTAGGGAACGACGAGGTCGACCGTCAACCCTTCGTACGTAGACACCTTGTTGTCGGGTCCGCAGAGAAGATCGTAGGAGGTCGGGGTTGGTCCGGCTTGCTCATAGACGGTCTCGGTGCTGGTGGCGACGACTTGGGTGGATGTTGTTGTCGTGGTGAAGACGGCGGTGCTGGTGGTGGAGTAGTACAGAGTGGTGGACGCCGGGGCTGGCAGGACGGTGGTGGTGGTGTAGAGGGTGAAGGTGAAGCCGACGGTCACCGTGTTCCGAGGAAGAGTGGTCACGACGGTGCGTGTCTTGGTCCAGACGCTGGTGGTCGTGGTCGTGAAGGTGGAAGTGCACTTCTGGGCGGCAGCTCGGGCTTTGGCGCCAGCCTTCTGCCGTGCCAGCTTCTTGTCGTTACTCGACACGGCTCGCTTGCGTTCGGGGAAGACGGATTGGACGGGAGTGAAGCCAGCGGGACGAGGCACGGTGGAAGTCGGTGGAGCGGTAGTGCTGGTGGACTGAACGGTCTGCGTCGAGGGCTCGATGGTCTGGGCTGTCTGGGTGATTGTCGTGAAGACGGTGGAGGTGGTGGAGAAGGTGGTCACGGCTTGAGGCAGCTTGCTTGTCCTTGTGCTTAGCGAGAGAGCGAACTTGATGCTGGTCGCCGCCCTGGGAGTCTTTGTGGATGTGACGGTGGTGGTGACGGCGCTGTACGAAGTGAGCGAAGTGGTACAGACTCCCGCCGGCGCTGCTGGGGCTGGCGCTGGGGACGCCTCCAGCAGTTCCGGGATGGCGGCCAGGAAGAGGCACGAAAAGAGACTCTTGAGCTGCATCTTGGAGTTGTAATATGTATAGCTTGAAGTAAGAACTGCGAATATGTTGATGAGATGGGAGTCCTTTCCAGACACCAGCGACCGACCAGTGGTCTTATACCCAGGACCAGCAGTCGCTGAGCCCGCAATCTTCAAGATCGCCAGTGTCTGATTAAAGACAATAAAGTAGGATTTGGGCCCGTGGCTTGCCCAGCCTCACCGCGCGCATGCCCGGTCGACATGGTCTTTGTGGCGCTCGGAGTAAGCGCGGTGGCGATGCGAATCCAGGCCTGATAAAGACCGTCACGTGCTGGTCCGTCGACGCCTATTTCAACAACACAGCATCTAGACGGCGCCAAGTACGAAGGTGGCTGGCCTGCCCTGCTCTGATTCGCGAGTCAATCCCTCCCGCGAAGCTTCACCACCTTGGCGCAGATCTCTTCTTCGGATCCTTGGGTTCGAGAGCACTCGGTGGCCAGAATGAGTTGCCGCTTTTTGGTACCAAATGTACTTCTGGGCGGCCATATTTTGTGTCTACCAAGTGGTAAGGAACACCGCAGGCCGCATCGCCCATCATGGTCGCCATCAGCAGTTGCTGATCGCGGAGATTTCCCAGACATCGTCGATTTCGTTTCCATTGGTTTTGCCCCCGCTTTCATTCTGCAGACATGCACACGCGCGAGGCCGACGACTCCGAAGACTCGTCCCACTGGCCAAAGTCTCCTCAGGCCAGGTGCGTTTACCCTTTTCTGCGAGCACATTTTGTGAAGATTCGCTCCTTACTGTGTCGTCAATGTAAAATCCGGGCTGGGTGATAGTTGGACCTGCACCAAGCATAATTACAATGGTGTCTTTGGGGATGTGGTGACCAAGAATCAAAGTATCTCGTGAGGTCTGGCGTTCAAGTACTGGGAGTGTTGCCGCGAGACGGAGCACCTCTTTGATAACAGCATCTAGATAAGGAATCTGGGCGCCCAAGATTTCCGCATACGTTGGGTAGCGCCTTTCATCCCATGCGGTAGAGTGGACTGATTGAAGTCGTTCTGAGGAACTTGACGGCCCAACACAGTGTGGTGCTCGTGGTATTGTGACTGGCGATAATGAATCCAAGCATCTGTACTGAATTTAGTTATTTAGAACACCAATTGTGGATAATAGACGCATACCTCGTCATGCATAGCATCGTTCCAATATACAGGCATCCAGCCTTCCTTTTCTGCGAAGCCCCGTTCTCGTTAAATCAGCAGCCGAGCTGACACCCTTGGCGCTGAGCTCGGCCCTCTCTTGAGATTTCGCCATCTGCTCCCGCAGGCATTTCTGTCGAGTGGCCCGGTGCTCCTTTTCTTTCGGCTGCGGCTTCTTCCACCACTATGCTAGAGAGAGGAACCCGGAATTGGCAACCTCGCCGATTGCTTCAGAGGCCTGTAAAAAAGAGCTGAGGACATTGTCAAGAGAGGCTGTTGTAAACTCAGCAGCAGTGTCAATACACCCTGGATTGACCTTTTGGCGTTCTTGGTCTCAACTTCGACAGCTTTGATCTGCGCCCCTAGGGCTCAATCGGAATAGCCATCGCCAAACGTAAAGTCGATAACAGCGTCAAGTTCAGTGTAGTAGATGTCCATGCTCGCTGTATATGGCCGCCCGTCCGCGATACGGTTCTTCATGGTCCACAAGGAGACGAGGCGGGAAGCACTGCTATAGATGTTATCACCGGCAACATTATGAAGAAAGTTGGGTGTCATGAGATCTTGAAGCAGCCGTCAAAGGGCTTTCCAGGTTGGACCGGTCTTTAAATTAATTGATGTTGTTCTGCGATGCCGGAAAGAAGGGAAATCGAATAATAGGACCGATCGAACTCCTTGTGACGCATCAAGATATCTTGGGACTCGTGATAATCAGTGAGTAAAACGACAGGCTTGCCAAAGGGAATGGTAAAGATCTGACTGATGGGGCTAGACAGCTTGAGAGCCTGTGCCTTCATCCAATTAAATGCGTTACCTGGGGATTCCCGCATTAGGGCTGGAATTTCGCCAAGTACGGATGAAGTTGCAGAAGAGTTGTACGGAATGCCCCGATCGGCTTCGGTAGAAGGAAGTAACAAAGGGTTATGAGAACCACAGCAACTGCAAGTGCCGTGAGTCCTGTGCCTCTCATGGCCGGTTCATGTAATGTTGCAATGGTCGCGTCCATTTGATCAAAGTGCACGTTGGCGTTTGAAGTGTATCGTGTGTGTAGAAACGATAGAATGAGCTGAGAGGAGGAGACTTTTGCGGGGTTTGAAGCATGCTACTTATAGCTCACTGACAGCGCAGACGACTTTGAAAATGATAAAGAGATGACATGAGAACTGCTAGTGTTGAGAAGCTCGGAACGCCCCGGGCGCCGATTGATCATATCAGTTGGACCGAAATGCCCCGCTTTATGGATCCGGCTTGGCACTTCGGACCTTGGCACCCCCGAAAGTCCGGCGCCGCTCCGAGACAAAAACTTCGGGCTTGTAGCTCTGGACCCGTCACTCCGCCCCCACCTGGGGTCCTCGTCTGATCACCCGACCGCATTCGCCTGCATCCGAACGAATGCCCGAAAACCCTCGCTCCGTTTCTCCGTACGGTGGAGCCAGCCCAGCATCTTCCTTTCGCGCCGGTCTTACCAAACTACCATGCAAATGACACTGCTGGAGACATGAGCATAAGCAGGTTCCGATATTTGAGTATGCTGCGAGTGGGAGGTTGTAACGGACCGCCGCATTTGATAGAAACCCCAGACGTGTCCGGCTGTATCTGGTCCTCCGCCTTGAAGATTGGAAACAGGAGGGATTGTTATTTTTCGACAACAGTATTAGTCCTGCGTCCGTGATCGTCTTCGTAAAATATTTATCATGGATACGATGTGTTCGCCGCTGAATAAAGTGTTGCTGGGGACTTCATGATCGGGAATGCGTTGGCATTGGGCACGTCGGGCCAGCGTCAAGTCAGAGACACGGATAAAACTGGCGACACAAAGTCTTCTCTCGACTGGTGGATTCTGCTTGGTATTGGCGCGCATTGCCGCTACTCTTCTATCTTCACGGGGTTCTATGCAGTGCACATCTCTCCCGGTGATGCTGCGAACCTTGCATGTACATGCTTTTGGCTGCATTACAAGAATGCGTCCACGACCTGTAGAAGAGCACTTTCTTATCAGGTTTCTTGGTGGTCTTGTTGGGTAAGTTCTCACGCGCACTATCTTCTGACGTTCCAAAGACCATTTGCGCCTTCAGACTCCATCTACTCCGCCAGGATCTTGAAAATCTCGCTGGCCTTCTAGTCATTAAGATGATTCTGGTGCAGAGGATTGAGGCCAAGACTTTCGGGCTGCAGGGCGGTCTACTAAGCCTTCCAGCTTGCCAAATACGATGGCTTCCGTAATCTATATTCTCTCTGCAGTTTTATCTCCTTCGATGATGTTTATCCCGTCCAGAGGTTCAGCTTGGCAGCTACGCACCCTGCGCAATCCTTGCAGTCTGCTCATAATCTGAACAAGCAATCGTTTCAGTACACACCTGGTTACTCATCTTCACCCAAAGAGGTTGACACCGCTAAAGTACACTAAACGACAGCATTTCTGCTAACTCTGCCTTGGTATGTCTACTCTGATTTTGAGTGTGTGACTTCGCTGGAGCTGCAGGTAGGGCAGTTACATGCAAGCTACCCTACCTTATCTGTGCTGACATGAATTTGCAGTTTGAAGATCCCAGACAGCCCATATTGAAGACTGACATACATTTGGGCCATCCGAACCTCATTAGTTCCCTGTTCGCCATTGCTCTTCCCCTTGATGGTATGAATGAGAGTGCAAACTTCTGTCCTGATGGCTGCCCGCAAGTTCGGGATGCGACCTGCGTGTAGACGGTCGATACCGTTCAAGTGTGATGCCTCAAAGATTCTAGTGTCTGGCTAAGTTTGTAGAGCAATCTCTGTTGATAGACGAATTTTAATTGTCCTCTTACCGAGCAGTAAGCATGGTGCAAATAACTGCTCAAAATGCTTGGATATGTCACGGCAATCTATGAAAAGAGCCTAGAATGGCAAATGAAATCATGAATAGCCGCTTTCACCCCTGACCTTCTTAGTGCCCCTCTATTTCTGATTCCATTATTCGTCGTCTAATGACTGAAGCTATTTCTCCATAAGTGGACGCTCCCCATATCAAACGTATCATTTAAGTTCTCAGCCTCGAGTCACTACTGAGTCTTAACTTCCTCCTCACGCTCAGCCTTAAGTCCTTCATACTGGCCCGCTCTCCATTTGCTCATTATGAACGCGGTTAAGCCCCAAAGTGAAATGTCGATGCAGCTCGAAGTCACTGATGTCCCCACCCTAGAGCAAACCAGTAGCTATATATCGACGCAGGTACTTGAAGAGGCTGCTACGTATACGGCAGATCTGAGTTGAGTTGATTGTATCTTGCCTCTGGGGTGGTTATGATTTTGATTCCTGCTTGCTGTTGAGCGGAATGTGGGACGTCACGGTACTACCAGCTGATGGCTCCTTGAGCAAGTTTACACCATGTCTTCCAGCTTATCACAGATTCACGATAGCCTACAGTTTTGGTCATACCGAGGTGTCCAAGAACCTCCTCAAGGCGATCAAGTCTTACCTTTCGTACTCTGTTCTTGAAGGTCTCCGAGTTGTCGATGGGATCTTGGTCAGCCTTGTTGGTCTCAATTTCTCTCATCTGTCTAGCAGCATTCTCGGTTGCTGATGCTGAATCGGTTGCTTTCGAATCCTACCATCCCAGCGTAACTACACAAGATGTATTATTCTCCTCCCAAATTTGTTTTGGAATCCATCCACAGGCTTTTCTGTGTAAAACTCCATCTACCTCCTCGACCCAAAGCACGTTATAAAATTTGCAGACGTCATCATCAGTTCCTTTAGTCTCTGCCACAGGGTAACTATGACGTGTACTCGACGTGATTACGAGGTCGCCAGACACTTCCTCCTCTCCCTCAACCCAGTAAGCTGAAGGGCTTGGTGGATCTGCTGACACAAACGGTTGACGACCGAAGGCGACAGCGAGGGGACAATTTAGCGCTTGCTGTCCGTTCGGATTCAGCACTCGTTGTCCATAGGTAATCCCGCCCCCTAGAACGAATCTGCTCTTGGTTCTATAGATGAAGTAGTCGGTGTTGAAACGAATCTCATGCTCTGAAGCCATGCCAGTCGAAATAGCTACCAGTCTCCAGGGGCCTCTCGGTGGTTCTTCCCGGTTCATCAATCGCAGAAGACCGGCAAAGACTCCTGAACTCTGTTGGAGAACCAAGACTGGACATGATTCTTCCACCGATGGGCCTCTTGTAAATATCTCCTGGTCCAATATTGAGATTTTCTCGAAAGCTCGCCAAGGATCAAACTCTCGCGCCTCCATGATAACTGCAGCATTGAAATGAGCCTCGGTTGTAGCACCCTGAAGATATAGGGGAACGTTGTCGTCTTTGAAAACATGGGTTGTTGTGTCCAACGGTATGGGGTGTCTGAACCGGGGCGATTCATACGTGCCGTAGGTGAAGTAAGAGCTGTTGGTCGGAACACGATCTGAAAGCTGGTGTTCTAGCCCTACTTTTGGAATACCAGCAGCGAGCATTGCGACATGTTCGGGATCAAGAGAATACTGTTCTTCCTTGACCGTCTGCATATTGTCGCGGGAAACAGACCATTTGACAAGCTGGCGCGTTTGAAACGCGGGAAATCCCTCAGGCCGCTCGCGGAGGTGAGCCAGGCCACTTGAGAGGCTTTTCGGATCCACGAAGCATTGCCAGCCACACCAAGACCAGGCGGGAAGTCCAATCGATTGCGCCGTCGTATGCTCCTGTTTGGGGCGATGTCTCCTCCGCTGCGCGATGACAAACGGCTGCCACAGCAGCGCTTGATCAAAAAAGACCCAAGGAAGTCCGGCGATGAATCCACCCGGAAACGCTGGTGACAGAGCCCGAAGTGTTGCGGATATTCCAGCCAAACCATCTTGCGGAAAGGAGAAATTTCGTCCGTTGTACTTACATATCACGTCAATGTAAGATTCGAAGTCTGGCCACCATCGATCCATTATCTGTCCGCTTTGATTGAGGCGCTGGACCGTGTGATCGCCCACCTTCAGGCATACGCCAACCCAGATTCCGTGTTGGCAGTCCCAGAAAACCCCAGATTCTGTGAAAACCACTGATCGTCGGCTCAAAATCTGTTCCTGAAACGTCCAACCACGGGTGGACCATTCGGATGCGGCGAGTGCGCCGTACAGGTAGATAGCACGTTCTTGGTCCAATCTGCTTTGCTTTTGACTCGATTCCTCCGTGTCTTGCAAGGAATCTTCTGTGCCTTGGACATAGTCGCGAGGATTTTCTGAATTTTCTGAATCGTCTGAATCGTCTGAATCGTCTGAATCGTCTGAATCGTCTGAATCCTCTGAATCGTCTGAATCGGCTGAATCGTCTGAATCTTGGTCTATTCCTTCGGTATTTTGGTTGACATGGTCCAGGTCCAGATAAGAGCTATTGTTACTTCTCCGTGGTACAAAAGCCGGCCACTTGCACGTCTCCACGTTGTGCGCAAATGACTTTTCCGAACTTGCCGCAATAATGGTGAAATACCTAGTACGCATCACCATAGATATTGTTCATACGAGTTATTTGAGAGCTCGCGCTGGGTTCATCCTGTACAATGCAGAAGCGATCAACCCAAAGATATCGCTCGCGTAGTCTTTGGGTCAGTACGATGGCGTATTGTACCATCGCTGGAATGCGTTTGTTGATACCCAAGTCATCAAAAAACCCAGGCATTTCGAACGAGGCCAATTGTGCGCGAATGAGAGTGAGTGGCGGGTCGTGCGCGGTGGAATCGGTCTCACTTTTGGGCCAAACATAGCTCAATGCGATATATCGATCCGCGGATGGATCGCTTGGTGGACCAATAGCCAGCTTAGCCAGTTCAATAAAGACGCCTTGATAGAGACTGGCAGTGGTGCGTGGGGTATAGGACGATTGAAAATGCGAGTACGTAGCTCAGAACAAATCCTTGGAAGAGCCAGGCAGTACGTTGGTGGAACTGACTGGTGCACTGCCGCCGACACGCACGGCCAAATCGAATCGAAGCATCGTAGGAGTGGACCGCGTGAGATGAAGTCTGGGCAAGAAGCAAATAACAAGAGCCTGCCAATTCGGCTTTGGGCGGCGTGCCCCGTTTTCCAAAACTCGCCAGCGCTCAGGCTTGAAATCTGTTGATGCCCGGCTGATGGGGGCGGCCGCCTGAATTGTGTCTTCAAAATACATTATTCAAAAGCAATCCCCGTTTCACTAGTCTCCAGCCGTCTTCAACCCTTCTAAATCATTACCTTCACTATCTGATACCGGAGGGCTGGCTGCTAATTTCCTTTTGCCTAACATCTCGAGAAGTAGTCTCTCATGAACCTCTGTGGGCCTCCCTCTCGGGTCCGGCCACCCCTCTGCGTCATCGGTTAATGATAGCTTTCGCAAGTCATTCTTATTGACCAGAACGCAGAAGCCAAGAAGCTCCTCTAGAGCTTCACCGGGGATACCCGCCCGTTTGAACTCGTCCCCCAATGACTCGGCCGTGTTGCTAATAGCTGTCTCCCTTGCCAGCTGGCGACTAGTCTCGCTGTCTTCCTCACCGTAGTCGTCTAAGATGCGGTTGATTATCTCGTCAGACCTGGAGCGCACGAGCACGAATTGCTGGCGGTTCAGTATGCAAGATTTGATAATGTTTATCTCGGTCTGCATGAAGCCATTTTCAGTCAGCCATGCTATTTAAGACAAATACGCCGGCCCTACCACGAGAGGAAGAAGCTTCATATATCTCACCTCACCAAGTCTTTCCCCCCAAACAACAAGCAGCATGTCAAATATGAAGAGTTTTTGTTTGTTGTAGTACCCATCTGACGGGACGCGGAGAGTTCCCGCCCCAGGAACGTCGAAGAGCGATAATGACTGAAAACTCGAATGAGCCGGGTACCTTGTCGTCTCGGTGGTTGTCTCGACGGTTCCCACCCTAGCCGCATCAGGGTTATGGTTGGCTAGACCTCTGAGAGCGTTGACCACGGATGTCTTGCCGCTGCCCGACGGACCGCAAACAGCTACGTGCTTAGATGTCGGTGCTAGTTGGGCCTCGATCCTAGCGTCGTGAACGACTTGTGAGGATACTGGAGTCTCTTCGTTCGAAGAAGTCGCCCAGGTCCACAATGCCTCCGAAACAGTGAAGACCGCGTAGCCAGCCCCAACGACAGCCCCAATGCCGACCATCGCGGCTCCAATGCCAGCAGCAGCAGTTGCAGCAGCGTACGCTAGTCCGGGATAAAGGGGTATGCTTGCCACGGCCTGACCCAACACCGAGAAGGAGATCAGCCAGAACTTGGGGTGCCAGCCGTTCGGTTCAAGGCGGATTGAAACGTTTTCGCGGCGACGGGAGCGAGACGTCGAGCGTGTGCGGACCATCGCGACGGCGGATTTCTTTCTTTCGTGTAAAATCCCTCTCGAGATATTTTTGTGTTCTATGTGTGAAATAAGGAAGTGCGTCGAACGATCATAGATAGAACTATACAAACAAACCACAAAATGTCGATCCCAAGGGTGACAGGGAATCTACAGCTTAAGCATCTTTCATGAGCGGAGAAACCAGCTGGTGCCCCTCGTGGTTCCAGTCACAACGTCGGGTAAGGTATAGATTCATGTCCCGCAAGTATAGCTTATCAACTGCAGCCCGCTGTCTGTTGTACCACACGAAATGCAGGCCGTGGTGGCTGTGGTCGACCGGTGAAGCCTTACTCTACCACGATTGGCTCGTGGATCCGGATCATCACTCTCATCGAGCGGTGGACTTTTCACGTGGGCCAGCATGATTGGTCTGAGAAGAGCCTCATGGCTGACCCGACCGCCTGCAAATGCATCTATGGTTCAGAAGTCGCCCACGTTGCAACAGTTAGTTCTAGCTTAGTGTGTACAGCCTGCTCAACATGACCAGACTTGACAGTCTGTTCTTAGGCCGCTGAAATTCTTGATTCCTGCTGAGTGGAGTTACTGCCACTGGAGTTGCTACCGCCGGAGGGCAGACAACCATTTCTCGGCCAGACGATGCTATCATTTGAAATGTTGCAACCAAGCAAAATCCCGCCGATCTTCCGATCAAATCGCAACAACATAACCCCCGCTTTCATTCACATCAAGCTATGTATCTTTCCAACGCTTCGCTCAATCAAGATCGTTGTCGTTGTTGTTGTTGTTAACAACTATTGCGGGAGAAAAGAGGCGGCGCAGTGTGTAACTGACGTGGGGAACAAGGTGCAGAAAAACCAAGGGAAGCAAAGGCTTGGTTTTAAGCGCGAGACTTCGCCCTCTGTTTAATATGTTCTTCGCACTACTTTATTGCGGCGAGGTCGATCGCACATGGCTAAGCACAGCATACCGAGAGCCGACACAGACAACATCTTGATAAACACCTACCAGAGAACCCTCTCGAATACCGTACATGGAGTCCACTAACAGCAGATCACCGCACCCATACCACGTCATCCCTGTTAGCGCCGTCCTCATAGGCCACAGCCTGCTTGCTCTCCTCTATAATCTCCCGCCGCCGCTCGGGGGACAGCCCATCCCACCACCGGTCGAAACGCCGGTTCTGCGAGGCCTTGTAGGCTTCGTCGTCGCGGTTGCTGGGGTCGAGAACAGCCGGCCGTTGATCCACTCGTATCGGCCTTGGTGCAGGCAATGCTTGGTCCGCCGGGGCGCCGACTCGGCCTTGTCCTCCTGCTGGGTCATTGTAGGCCGCGTCTACCGTCTTGGGGCCTGTGGCTGGTTCCATGGTGTACGGAACTGGCTTGCTGGAGCTGATGGGGTGCTGGGAGCTGTTGCCAGCCACATGCAGGGGTCCTTGATGTCCGAGGTTGAAGCCGCCGCCATTGTTGAAGCGAGTCTGATTCTGGGTGTCGATGGAGTTAACGACACGGTTCTGGCCAGCATGGCTGTTGGTGAGGGTCTCCCCGTTGTTGACTCTATTACCGCTGAAGCTGAGGATGCCGCCGTTGTTGGGAGCCTGTTGCCCAAGGTAATTGTTAGGACGATTCTGATTCGGATTCTGGGCGTCCTCGTCCTCGGGGTTGACGATGTGGTCCAGGTCAGGATAGAAATTGGCAAAGTTCTCTTTGCTGAAGCCGCTGCCGTTGTTGGATGCATGGTGTCTGAGGTCAGAGTATGTCTGACTGTAAGCGTTGTTGGAGTTGCTGATGTGGGCCCCAGCAAAGCTATTGCTGAGGTCCTCTTCGCTGAAGCCGCCGCCGTTGTTGGTTCCGTTGCTGCTGGCATTGAAGTTACTGCCGTTGTTGATTGCATTGTCAAGTCCGCCGCCGCCGACTCCATCGCTGTCGTTCTCAATGCCGCTGCCGCGCCGTTGTCAACTCCATCGCCGCTGTTATCCTTGCCACTGCCGGGACCGTTCCTGTCCGGGGGATCTATCCCGCACCGCCTCAGCGCGTCCTTCCAGCTGCTGTGCGCGAGGATGCGCTTCAGCGGCGCCGCGTCCTTCTCCCAGCTCGCCGGCCAGCGCAACTCGTTCTCCTGGACGTCCGAGTAGTACCCCTCGATATTGCCCGCGGCCGCCAGGTCTGACGGCGTGATGAACTTCCTGGCGTTGAATTTCGCCTCGTCGTGGAAGAAGCGCTGGAGGTATCGCGCGTTGCGCACCTGGCCCGCGTGCCAGACGGGCTTCTTGTCTGGGATCGGCGGCAGCGGGCCCTTTGGTGGGTTGTGAGCTTCTTGAGCGGCCTGCGGTTCGTCTTGGACCTGCGGCTCGTCTTCGGGGTGTGGTCGGGACATGGTGGGCGTTCGTCGCAGGGAAAAGGGAAGATGAGGAACAGAAACAGGCTGGCGGACGCTGGGAGATGGATGTTTAAATGGACGAGAGCCTCTGCGCTGTTGCCGATCAAAAAAGAAGATTCTTTTCAAAAAGGTGCAACTAACCTGTCGTTTCTCGTACCTTCATGAACAAAGAAGGCCCTGGCCCTGTCCGCAGGCCGAGACATCGCGAACTCTCCACCGTTGACCATCACATTCCAAATCAGGCAAAAAAAGCCAGCCTCATGGCCCAAGGCCGTTCCAGCTGCACCCCCATACATACACGTCCCATCATCACTGCTCTGCCCTCCTGCGTTCCACCCGCAGACGGCGCTCAGCCCGGCCGCCGCCCGCGCCGCCCTGTCCCCCTTGCCGCCCCGCTCCCCGCGCAGAGCCGGCATGAAGACGTTGTCGTAGACGCTGCGCTCCCGTTCCGTCATGAGCAGGTTCGCCGCCTTGACGATGGTGCCGGTCCCCTCGGCCTGCCCGTCGACGCCGCCAACACGGTCCGCGGCCGCGCGGAAGGCGTCGAGACGTCGTCCGCCGCGCGGATGCCTAGGTGCTCGTAGAGCGAGGCGGGCGTGAGCGTTCCGGGCTTGGCGTCGAGGAAGGCGAGGTGGATCGCGCAGGCTTTCTTGGTGATTGCTGGGTGGTTGATTGTCAGCTGAGTGAGTCCGAAGGGGAGAGCGGGAGAGGGGGAAACGGACCTTGGATCGTTGGACTTGGGCCGGGCCGATTCGATGATGGGGTCGCGGCGCATCGGGGTCGCTGGTTGAAGTAGTTGAAGTATGTCTTGGAAATAGAACCAGAGCAGCGATGCGGCGAGTGTTGCGAGAACAGACAACTTACCAATCATGTTTTCGTCGTTGCGCGTCGAGGGTCGAGTTTGGGGCGGTCTGTAGATAGATGCGTTTGCGTTTACGTTTGCGGGAGGGCATTCGCTCGAGTGTCTTCTGGGCGCAATTCAGCTGTCTTTTAAGTTGTGCTAGATCTGGAGCAGGACGCTTCGGCTGCTTTCTGGAAGAGTTGGGGGATTGGGAACGCGGCCTAGTGGCCAGCTCATGAAACGGACAAACAAACGGCGGGCAGACTCTTTATTTCTGGCGCAATCTCTGTCTACATCTCCTGTTCCCTGTGGCCTCCTGGACGCGACGCGGAGGGCGCGTCTCGGCCTCATTTGCAGGCCTCTCCCCCTCTGCCTTCACGCCCCATGTCCGCCCTTGCTGCCCTGTTCGTAGAAACCGCGGCGAAGCGCAAAGTCCGCCTCGGAAGCCATACGGATGCCCGTCTCGTACGCGAGGAGGTGTTCGTCGCGGTCCTTGGCGTAACCCAAAACGCTTTCGCTCGCTCGCGGCGGCCTCGTGTCCTGCCGGCCGAGATCGTATCCACGTTCGCGCGCTTGGTTGAGGCTGCGACGCCTGGGGGGCTGGGTCGGTGTGGCCGGTTGGGGCCGCGGCCGCTGCGGCGCCGAGAACGAACCGGTAGTCTGGCCATCGTTGTCTGGGGCCAACCGGGCGAAGGTGTTCGGGTCGCGAGACTGCGTAGGCGTGCGAGGGCCCGAATTGTAAAACGTCGGTGGGAGCGCAGCGCCTTGGTCGTGCCTGCATTCTCGGGGAGCCGGTGTTCGAAACGTAATCTGCAAGCACCAAGGAGTCAGCCATACGTCGGCGGGTGGAAAACTACGAGGAAGAGGGCTCACCAGGGGTGGTTGTAGTCGTCGCGATACTTGTTCATGATGCGTTCTACCAGCGGTGATGTGATTCGCGGGGAGTCGATTGTCGAAGCGAAGTCTGAAGGCACCGAGAAGTCAGCTATACGTCTGCAGGTGGAAAGTGCGAGGAAGAGGGCTGACCAGGGTGGTTGTACTCCTCGCGATGCATATCCTTGATGTAGTTTACCTGCGGTGTTGTAACCCGCTGGTGGAGGGCGATGGATGAGGACGGGGCCGGTCTGCGGCTGGGAGACGCTTGCTGGTGCTGTGTACGATCTCCATGTTGTTCTGAAAGCTGATGACCGCGCTCCCGGGCAGCGAGCTGGAGCCTCGCCTTGCCGCGCTCGGTGATGGTGCCGTTCTTGTCCTGCTCGAGCAGAAGCAGCGCCTCTGCCGAGTCTACGGACCGCGCGCCTGAGTTCCGCGACATGACGGCATGAGAAGCAGCAACGGATTCTGAGGTTGTTGTGTGCTAGAGGATGTGTGTTGGGATTTGAGAAGGAGCGGCAAACGGACGAGAGGGGCATGTCTCTGGCCAGGTTCCAGTACGTACCCTGGCCTGGCCGTTTGCTCGACATCAATGCCGGACGTTGTCTCCCCTCCCAAACTTGACCGTCTGCTTCATTGACGCTGTGCCTCATCTTTCCACCCGCGCACTTTCTGAACTTGCTCGCTGCTGGCCAGACACCATCGCCATGTGTCGCACGAACAACTCCAAGGTCCCGCATTATCCTGGCCTTCCCGTTTCGCGTGTGCGTCTTGGCTGACCAAATGCCTGCAGACCTGCTGTGGACAGACCCTCGCCAAGTTCAAGACAGACAACCCGCCGCCGTTCCGATTCGGCTCCGGCTGCTCGCGGGCGATGTACCAGCACATTGTGCGGTACTCCCTTCAACCCGGCAAGGTTCGAACGAAGGACTGGAGGCATCTCGAACGGGCTCTCCACCTTGTTGACGAATGGCGACTCGCACGGCAAAGACTTTGAGCAGCAAATATACCATCGTGTGGTTCGATCGGTGCAGGCGAAGGTTCTCGAGATGAAGTCGTTGAATGCGATCCGCCTTTTGAGGACCAGCAAGTCAGCCGGTATGTGTACGCCGACTGGACGCGCGCCTGGCTTCGCGACGACTGGGATGCATCGCCACCCAACCGGCCGAAGCAAGCGCCCGGCAGCTTCTCGTTGTGGGCGAGAAGGAAGGCGTGCGCCCAGAGCCAGGTGGTGACGAGGACGACGGGAACGACAACCGCGAGCACAGCAAGAACAAGGACCACCGGGGGCGCGGTGACAATGACGACGGCGAGAATGACCGCAACAACCGAGAAGAACGAGACGACCGAGACGACCGAGACGACCGAGACGACCGAGACGACCGAGACGACCGAGACGACAGCGATGACCGGGACAACTCCGACGGGCGTAACGGCTATGGGCTCCGGCGCAGCGAGCTGGAAACTGGCGGTGGCTGAGGCTGAGAGCCGCGTCGATTTCGAGCTGGAACAAATAGCAACAGCCGAGGCTGAGAGTCGCATCGAGTTCGAGCTGGAACAACGGGCCAGGGCTGAGAGCCGCATCGAGACTTGTTGGGACGAGCTGCGGCAGATGCGGGAAGTGATTATCATTATGACGTGCAGCATTCTGGTGGCGAAGTACGGTCCGGATCGAATCACCTCGGATGCAGGCCAGCATATCGGGCATGCTGGATCTGTTCGACGAAGCGGTAGAGGCGTTCAGGGTGGTGGAGAGGCAGCTCGAGGCTGCGTACCATGGGCGGTACCCCGGCCGTGACCTAGACGATTGGGCGTACCCGTTCAAGAACCGTCTGGAGCGGCATTGTCAGCTGGCGGTCAGCGTTGCTCGACCGATTGTGTAGAGGGGGTGATGAAGCTGGTGTTGAATCCATAGAGTTGGTGCAATTGAGTCGGAGCATTGCTTGTTGGTTGGGAAGTGAGGCCCTGCAGCCAATCAGACAGCCGTACAGTCATGCGTATCCGTACCATCACAAAATGATGGTATGGACCCTCAGGTGCCAATCACAGCCCGCCATGACTTGACAGCGCGCCATCAAGGTGCGTTGACTCGGTCGGGTAAGGTAGACGAGTCCTGTGGACATCCGATGTATCCCCGAGAGCATGCTACGTCAGCTCAGTCCTGCGGCCAATCAGAGAGCTGTACCATCCTGGAAGTATGGTATGGGCCCTCACGCGCCAATCACAGAGCCGTACCATCATGCGTACCGTCATGCGCATCACAAAATGACGGTACGGACCCTCAGGTTGGCAATTGGATCAGGCCTGAGGCAGGGATAACCGCTGTATCCCTCGGGGTCCAGTGCCACTTGGCGATCGCCTGGCCGGATTATCTACCATTCCGAAGAGCTCCTCGGCGCGGATCCCACTGCACCGGGCAGGTCCAGTCTCGGGCTGTCATCATCCGACCCGCCGATTGTCTACCCCTGCACTGGAAGCTATTGTCACCACCCATTGTCATCACCCATTGTCGGCGCAAAGCAAACAAACCCGTTCCGTGTGTCCTGAACTCGCTGCGTGTCCTGGCTGCCTGTCTTCGATGCGCGTCCGTTTGTAGGTTCGCCTCCCCTTCTGCGGCTTCTTGCTCTGTCCTCTAACCACGTCCAAAATGCAGCAACAGCGCCCCATCAGCCCCGAATCCGAGCACGCATCACCGTTGACTTCGGCCCTTCGCCTGCATCTCCGTGTCGGTCCCGCTCCCCAAGATGTCCAGTCGGTCGAGCTACGCTTCTGCAAGTCATGGCGGCCGCGCAGCCAGCGCTTGATGAGCGTCTCCTTCATCCGCTCCCCGGCATCGGCGCGACAAGAACAAAAAGAACTCGACGATGACTTCGACAACTCCCACAAGCGCGACCTCCGTCCCAACAATTGCCTCGATTTTGTCGCTAATGTAAACCACGACGCTGACGACGCCGACGACGATGACCATATGACAACAGTCACCTACTCGTGGGCAAGGTGTGGCGACGACAACACCTCATCATCGCACCCTTCAGACGTGATTGCTCTTCCCGAACCGATCGACCTTACGCCAATGCACGCATCTCCTCCTCCGTCATCTCCTCCACCTCCTGCTGCTCCCTTGTTGCTCTCGTCGATCCCGCTATACTACACCATCCTGGCAGTGCTGGTCGCCTCGCTCTGCCAATTCCTCCTCATCCTCGTCTCGCGCAATGGCGTGCCCCTATGGCGGTCCGGTGCTGCTATAACGACAACTGTCGCCCAAGAGCCACGCGACATGAACTTCGTTGCCTCCTACGAGGTCGTTCTCAACAACTACCTCGCAGTCATATCCTCCCTGGCCGTGCCTGTCACGCCTACGTCGCAGTCTGGCATCTCAGCACTCCTACCCTCCTGGTTCCCTACCAGTGTGCTCGATAACCTGCGCCGCGAGATAGCGAATGCGTGCGCCACTGCCCACACCATCCAGCGGCGGCGGGAGCTCTCGCCAGAGACCGTTGCCGGCGTCAGGCATGCCTTCCCGGCCGAAAGTGTCGTCAAGTCCTGTGACGCTGCACACGCGGACCTCATCAAGGCCACGCGGCTGATCGATGACCTGCAGCTAGCCAACACCGCCCGCATCCTCGAAAGCCTGCGGGGGACTCTCGCCGCCGCTTGGGCTGCACTGGCGGACACCGGCGTCCCTGTCTCCCATTCCATTTCGGGAGAAGGAGGCCGCGGCCGCAACGAAACTGCTGACAAGATCGCTCGCGTGGTGCTCAGCGCCGTTTCGTCCTTGGAAGAAGACCACGTCAAGTTGGCCGACCCGATAACGCGCTTGCTGGAGCACCTCGAAGCTGCCAAGCACGTCGAGCAGCAGATCATCATGCCCTTTCTCGCGACCATTCGCATTCTCCCGGGCACGTCCGAAGCTATGTGAGTTCCCCGTCCCTTGCGCACTACCCGTCCAATCCTGACACGTTCCCTTGCAGTGCCGGCCATATCGAAGCCAGACGAACATACCGATTGTTGACTACCTACTTCCTCCCGCGACGCGACGACCTGCTCGAACTACTCCGCGATGCCATCGAACATCTCTCCCGCGCCCGTGCCGAGCTACGTGCGCTCCGGGACACCACATTAAGCCTGTCAGCGGGCAACTGGCATGGCCCCGTCACCGTCTTTCAGCAGGCGGGCAGCCACGTGAGCTGCTCTGGCGCCGTGCATCTGGAGCCCGCGCCCGACGCGTCCATGTGCGGTGGCATTTCGAGCACACCTCTGTGACCACTGCCCGCCTCCAAGGATTGGGTGACGACATCCTCGAGACGACTGAGAGCTTGACGGATGTTTTGAGCAAGTTCCACCAAGAGGAGCCCGCAATCATCATCTCAGAGGACGGAATGGGCGGTGGGGAAGACGAGCCCTCTGAGGAGCCTGAATATGACGATGGGACCAAGCGCAACGGGTCTTGGTGGGGGATTTTCGGTGGGAAGAGGCGGTCGAGATGAAGCTCCTGGGTTCAAGATGATGCGAGGTCCGACTTGGCTTCAGAATACTGAACCTACCCAGCAGGTTAGTTGTTGGTAGAGTTTGATTATTAACAGCTTATCACCTTCACAAGTCAAGCCGCAAAGCTGTGCCGCAATCATTCATGCCCGTAACAAACAGAAATTCCATGAACTAAAACGAGACTACCCAGGACACTACGAACCGGCGAACCAGACCAAGCAAGACACGGTCAACACAAGCAGACCTCCGCCTCCTATTCCCAAGGAACGCGCCAATCGCCACAAGTACAAGGACCAAAGCCAGAGACATGGAGACCAAAAGATCTAGTCCTCCGCCATCCCTAATCGTCACCATACACCACCCCAGCAAGCTCGTAGAGCAGATCCATCTCCTCATCCAGCTCATCTTGCCGGAGCCTGTACTCCAGCAACAGGTCATCGTACGCCGAGGAAGGCGCGGGCGGGTAGTCCCTGACCCCGTGCAGAGCAGCCGGACGCATGCGCGGCGGTTGCGTGCTCGCCGCAGAAGCCCACCAGTCCTCATCGTCCGCCGGGGACGCGTCGTAACCATAACCAGGTGGCGGAGACGTGGACGCGAGCGAATCCTCCAAGGACGACGGGCTCTCCAAGACCCGAGGCAAGACCGTCCGTCGAGGAGCCGGATGCATGCGCGGCGTTTGCGTGCTCGCCGCGGGAGCCCGCCAATGCCGATCGAATGCTGACAAGGCCGCCGGGGACGTCTGGCCACTGTAATCCGGTGCTGGAGATATGGACACGCGCGAGGCCGACGACTCCGAAGACTCGTCCCACTGGCCAAAGTCCACTAGGTCCTCAGACCGCTGACGGCTGCGCACTGGACCCTGCGGCTCCGCGTCGCGCGTCCGGCTCGGCCCAGGGGTTGTGCGCCGGGTCGTCGACGTGGAGGCCGTGGACGAAACGTATCCGGCGTGGCGAACGGTTGTCGATGGTGGGAGGAGCGATGCGCCGGGGGATTGCCGACCGAGTCGCTTGCGGGCGCGAGGGGGGCGGCTGCGCGGACGCTTCGTCGGTAAGCTGCACTCGATTCGCGGTCGGACAGGACGGGGGGATGGGAGACGTACTGAGACTGCACCCTGCTCGTCGACGCGAGGATTTGGTCCAGGACGAGGTCAGTCGGGGCCGCTGCGTGAGTGTCTCGGTCCTCAATGTTCAAGCCCTCCATGAGGCGCGCGAGGCCGGCTGGGAGATCGCTTCCGACGTGCGTGGCAGGTGCGGAGGACGTAGAGCCCTCGCCGCGCTTCTCCCAGTGGTTCTTCATCCCGCAGCGCTCCCGAAGCCAGACGGTGAACGCGTACGGCTCCAACGGCCACACCTCCTGCGTCCAGCGCCGGTCCACAATGAGACCGTTGCGGACGGCCAGTCGGAGCATGGAGTGTATGAGGTGCGCGAAGCGCTCGTATATCGCGTGTACGAAGGCCGGGCCGTGGTCGAGGTTGCAGTCGCGGAGGAGGCGGGACAAGACATCGTTGGGCTCGTAGTCGGGCTTCTCCAGCAGGGCGGTAGGGTCATCGAGGCGCGCCAGGCCGCTGAGGATGGCGGCCTTTGTGTCGACGCAGAAGGGGATGCCGCGGCGCTTCTCCTTCTTGGAGCGGGTGAATTCCGCGATGGGAAGCTGGCAAATGGTCTGCAGGGGCGTTTGTTAGCCACCTGCAGTGTTGTTGATGCGGGCAGGGATGAGGACGAGGACGAGAACGAGGGGGAATGGCTCACCGTCGACGAGTTTGATAGACACATGATGGCGCACCGCGAGACGGTCTGTTGTCGCAGAGAAGAAGCTTGGGAAGGCCGAGACGAAGAACCGAGACGAGACGAAGAACGGGCGATTGAGAAGCAAGACGTTTCGAACCACGCTCTTCACGACGGATGACAAAATTGGTGAGCAGCCGACATGGTGGTCCAGCGTTTACCATGGCGCTTCTGGCCGTCAAGCGAATAGAATCTTTGCCCGCCCCAGAGCAAAGCCGGGGGCCAGGAAGACGGCGAAGGCCTCTGAGACACCAAACAGAGAAAAGAACGCCATGAGGCGAAGATGATTCTGCCGCGAGGGCGGTGAATGGGAAAGGTGACAGGTCTCACTCTCTGAGACCACCGCACGGCCGCCCCGCTGAAGAAGTGTCGGTGAAGACCATCTTCACGGGCGATGCTGGTGTTTCTTCCCCAATGAGGCTCGAAGAAGCCCCTCATGGGCGACGAAAAAAGGCCACGTCTTGACACAGGCTGCTGAGACACTCATGCAGACTGACGGTTGATCTGGCAGATGCCCCTCCATCATGGTCAAAGGAGGGGGAGAGGGGTCCGCAGGCTAATGTCACCACAGATGTCCTGTCTTCCTTTAAGAGTCCCGTCATATCCAGATCTGAGCGTCCAAGTCGACCTTCCTTTCCCTTTCACGTCGTGAATCATCATCTCGCTTCTGATGTGATGACCTCTCGTTTCAATCTCTCGCCGTCCCGGTCCCGGTTTCCGGTGCGATTACTCGCACTGACGGGCGAGATGTGACCGTCCTGGTGCTTTCATTTCCACAGGCGAAACGTCGCCCTGCGAAGTGTTTGCGTTTCCGTCTGCCCCTCTTTCACGGGGTGGCCAGACCGGGCCTCATCTTCCGACCCCCGCTGTCTTGATTCCTCATGGCGACAAGTTGCCATGGAAGACGGATGGGCGGGCGGGACATGTCTCGCGGGCCACTTCGCTGTCCTTCTGGGAGAAAAGTCTCGGGAGCGACGGATTCCCTCGTCCTCACGGTTCAGAGGGGGGAGAGAGAGTCGGTTTTGCGTCATCCTTGCCGTCCCCGGGGAGAAAAGTCTCCCGTGGGGCGAGGGGGGCAGTGAGGTCACCTCTTGTCTGTCTTTCGGGAAGAAAAGTCTCACCGAGAAGAAGACAAGAGTAGCCTCAAGCACCCCCCGGGCGACGATCCCCTTTCCCTCCCAGGAGACAAGTCTCGCTGAGGGAAAGCAGGGGTCGCCCTTGCCCTCGCCTGTGATCCTTTAGGGGCCGTCAGGGCTGGGTGGGCAGGGCCACATGTCTACCTCGGCCTTGCCCGGGCTTCCGTGGGCCGTGATCCTCCGCTTGGTGAGAAAAGTCTCGCCAGGCGGCGGATGAGGGGGGAATTGACCCTCGCTGAGGCGCCGAGACCGCGCCTGCGCCCGCGATCCATGTGGTTGCGTGGGTGCAGTCCACCGGGCCGGTCGGCGGCGGCAGCGGCGGCGGGTACCTGCATGAGCTGTTGGCGCCGTCTGAGACTCACTCCTAGACGTTGCTTTGTCACTTCTCGCGATGCGCAGACAGGCTACCTGCCAAAGAATCTCCAGGTGTTGGATGAATGCCGTGCTGAATCTCGTGTTGTCCTTGGTGACCTGCGCTCAAACCTGGTCCCCTCAAGATATTAGCGACCCTGCCATGACGTTGCCTATATGAAGTGAACATTACCTCAAGTGCCAAAGGTCGAGATCAGGACGAACGCCTCATCATTCACCAACCCTTCCACACATCACCGCCCTGAGCACCCGTGCACAACCGCTTGATCGAGCTTTTCAACATGGCGCCAGAAGGCTACAATGACTCGGTGGCCTTCTTGGAAGGCTACTTCCAAAAGAAACCCAATCCCCTACGTCCTGAGCCCGTTCAAAGTACGAACCCGTCGCGTGTTCCGGTTCAAGAACAGCCTCCGCGTCCCTCGGGTCGAGAACAACATCCGCATCGTGAACAGCCTCCGCGTCACCCGGTCCAAGAACATGTCCCCGCATCAACCCAATCCAACACTGAAGGTCAGTCCAGCACATCGCCGCAGCAGCACAGCCAGCATCACCGCCCCCATCCAGAATCAACGAGCCGAGCCCCTAATCCCGCCCCAGAGGCTCGAAGCCCTAGTCCTCGTCGTCACGTCCACACGCCAACCCTCAGCAACATCGGCTGCGCCTGCTGGCTCTACTGCGTCGTGGCCATCATCATCGCCTTGTCCGCCGTCTTCCTCGCGTGCATGGTCAACGGCTGGCTCCGCGGCCTCACCACAGCACTCACCACCACAGCGGTTTCCGGCATCGCCGTCTTCCAGACCGCGTGGAATAGCACCCTCCTCCTGATAAGTCAACGGAGCCGCAGCAGCATGCATGACACCCCCGTCGTCCGCGCCGAGTACCGCTACAAACCGGCGCTGCAAGGTCTGCAGGACGTCCTCTTCCGTGCGGCCAACGACGCGCACAAACTCCCAACCATTGATGGTGTCGACATCAGATGCAGCAATCCCGCTCTCGCGTCGCTGTCGTTGGCAGGGGGCTGCGCCCTCGCCCCGTCCGTCATCTCGAACATGACCGACACCATCACGGTCTTCTTTGACCGCCTGGACCGCGCAGATCGCTACCTGGAGCGGTTCACGGCGTCGGCCGAGGCGTACCTGCAGCTGCCGCCGGGAAGCCGAGTGCCCTGCTGGCTGCGGGCGGTGCTGCCGGGCCACAGCCTATGCCTGGCCGACCGCATCGCGGAGGACGCGGAGGCGCTGGGGACGTGGTTGGACGAGGGAGCGGGGTGCGCGGCAGGGCTTGCTGGACAACAGGATGCTGTGGGACGCCGCAGGCATGTCCATCACCCACGCGCAGTCCGGGATCTGCGCGCAGGTGGACGCGCTGACCAAGTACGGGAAGTTCGTCGCGGAAAGGAACGGCGGGGGTGGCTGATTTTGACGATGCTGCTATGGGAAATGTTGCTGAGGAACGGGATGTCGACGAGATGGCAGCGGCGTTCGAGCTGGCGGCAGCCATCGAGGGCGCGGAAGACATGGCGAGGCTGGGTTGTCTGGGGGCGATGACGCACACCCGGTGCGTGAGCGACCTGCACCAATCGCTTCGGGGCGACGGAGAGAAGCTGGTGCGCCTGCGGGACCAGGTTTCCGAAGTCGAAGGATGTTCGAGCGAGCAGTGTTTGGTGGGCTTGGTGAGCGTTGCTCGGGAATATCAGGGGTTCATGGCACGGACGTACCGTGTGGGTGAGTCAAGAGTGTATTCGTGGGTAGGCTGAGGCCAACGATATGAACCTCGACGGTTTGGAATTAGAGCTCCTGGTTTGGTATCACAATATCTGGAGAAGGCCGCGTATGACAGAGGTGTGTTATAGAGTAGAGTAAAAGGACTGCCGTCTGCGGGACGCGGGACGCGGAAGGTCAACATCAACGGTAAGAGGAGCAATATAAGATGGAAAGAACCGCTTTTTGCTTTGATCACAAGATGGTATCGGTCGGCTCTTGACGCTGAAAACTAAACAGAAGGGCAAATCCAAGGGTTCCATGACAGCGGTCCTGCAGCACCTGGACATCTAGTGAGGTCGGGTAGTTACGTGCCTATGTTAGATTGAAGTCCGAGGGGTACGTACTTATCGCTCTGTTACATACATATGCACATGTGGGGCCGTTTAATGCGCAGGCTCCCGCATCACGAATATGCACATGCACGGTCAACCCCTCGCAGCAACCAACACCAACAGAGTCCAATCGGCAACTCACAAACAATCACCTGCATGGCCAAAAAAAAAATCCAATTGCTCCTCCTCGCATCAACGCGCAATGGCTGCTTTCCTCGAAAAAAACAAAACGGACAATCGCGTCGGCCAAGGCACCTATCCCGAACCATGTACTTGAGCTCCGGCGGGACGAGATGAATCGGGGTGAGGTCAGGGTGGATTGCTGTGTTGGTGATTTTCTTGGATGGAGCAGAGTGTTCTGGCCAGAATAAAGCCAGCTCCGTTGACGCTCAGGTGAGCACAGACATAAACATTGCAGCATAGAAATATCTTACGTAAGGCCGCAGTCATCCTAGGCGCGAATTGATTGGCCGATATCACGTGCTATGAGCGTTCTGGCCAGGTCGGGTGCATCCAATCAGAGCGAGTGCCGGTTCACAGTGTTGCCATCAGAGTCTGCCGCACGATCTCTACCTCCTGCCGATTTCACCTCCTGCTGATGTTACCACCTGTGAATTTTTAACACCCATTAATTTTTAACACCTGTTAATTTTTGACACCTGTTAATTTTTGACACCTGTTGGTTTTTAACACCTGTTGGTTTTTAACACCTGTTGGTTTTTAACGCCTGTTGGTTTTTACCACCTGTTAACTAGTAACCCCTCACTCAGCAAATCAGAGAGCCGTTCCATCCTTGAAAGATGGTATGGTACCTCCACTACTGGGCATGGCCCCACCAGCTTCTCCTCGCTTTTTTCCGCTGAAGCGTGCTTTTGCAGTGCTTTTTTTTAGCTAAAGTAAGCAGATAAATAGGTACGTATCTCGCTGCTCTTAGGAGGACTCTGGGGGAGGCCTAAAGGGGGAAAAGATGGGTCCCCTCCCCGACTCCGGCCCCGGATATACGTACTATTCCGGGTGGAGCTAAAAGCAGCCGCTTTTTTCAGCCAATGCAAAAAGCACGCTTTTTTGAAAAAAAGCTGATTTTTGGGAACCCTGGTCCACATAAGGTAGGGAGATGACGTATTGTAGTTCGGGACATTTCGCGCCGACACTGCAGCGACGTCTCCCCACTATTCATCAACAAAACATCAACCAACGCCAGTCACTTATTCTGCACTCTAATGAAACCCCAATGCTCAAGCCAAGTCGTCATGGTCGCATGAACGAAAAGCTGCTCCAGGATATCCACGAGACGCTCCACATTATCGACTTCGTCACCTCGTTACGCTCGGAACCCCGCCAGGCAGACCCGTGCATAACTGTGCCGACTCTTCTATCTCACCCAACTCCACTGACACCAGGCCAAGCTAAAGTTGAAAATTTGCATCCTAGCGACCCTCCAAACTCCGAGATTTAAAGTTGAAAGCCGTGAGGCTCGGACAGGAAACCTCATATAAGGCGTCTTATGGTCAAACAGAGGGAACTTGAACGGAAGAATTGCGACAAGTTTGCAACACATGTTGAGCAGTAGATCCTGCACCCTCTTGGCGGTGGTCGTATTGAATATTGGCAAGAGTCGAAGTATGTTAACAGCTTCATGCTACAAGATGTTGAGTAGACTTTAAGGCTTTGAGGTCGGAAGAATGAGGTCCAAAACAGCGATCAATCAGGCTCTCAACAACTTCTGGGTTTGCACTGCGGTGGGCAAAGATGATGTGAAATTTTTGAGCTCGACTTGTAGTCCTTGCCATACACATAGTCAGGTATTGATGAGCCCCAATGCCTCCATCGTCTTAGTTTGTGACAATAGGAGTCCGACAGGGTTAATAGGGAATCATTCCAATCCCTCAACAATGACTACACTGTTGAGTGTGGGGACAACATCAAGGATCATCTTATCATTCAGCGTGATGTTGTATGAGCTGAGGTGTATGGATGGAGAGCCCCAGAGGCGAGACTGGTAACAACGAAGCTGTGTTCTTGTGGCAGAGGTTGGCGCAGCATCAAGACTGAAAACTCCGAGCCAGACAAGGACGATGTGAAAGCAATATCAATCATAATGGTTGCGTTGGCAAAGTGCAATTCCTTCTGAACTAACACAGCGTTTACCACGAATGTGGACTTGCCCACTCCGACGAATCTAGATATATGAACGAGTGGACTTGGGCAAAGGAGCTTCTCCCAGACCTCAGAGTTCAATTGGCTTTTATCGAAGGCGTTATGATGATTGGTTGCGCTCTCAAGTTGTAGAAAAGGGAGGAAAAGGAAATGCTGGGGCACGAATCACTGGCGAACGTAGCCTGCGAAAGTCCACACGCAACGCTCACAAAGTTATCGCTCACGATCCTTCTCATATCGTACCTAGCTGATCAATTTGGACCGAGACCCACGGCTGCAGACACGGCAGAGCAGCGGCGATCCAGAAGTAAAGCTCCACATGTACCTCTGAGAAATATTGCCGCTGACTTGCCTGCCATCTTGAGCGGCATGCCGAGAGATTCTTGGCATTTGGATTCATCGTGTTGCAAGTCCAACGCGATTACCAACAGCATGTTGAATTTGGCCGTACAAAATCTCGGGGCAATACGATTCGTATGCTTTGGAAAGCTACTACTATCGGCCGAGATGGATGTAGAAACGATGACCTGGACATCCGAGTTCATTTCCGCAGGCTTGGGCTCTCCAAACATTCCAGGAATTGGTGTGGACGGCCTTCTCTGCAAATCGCCCTGCATCTTGGCATATATTGAGATAGAAGACCTTTGGCCGGCCTGGCGGTCTGGCGCTGCGTGCTGTGCCGCCACAAGCACCACAAGAATATTTCTTGTAGTAGTAGAGATGCGTATGCTTCTCTGGATTAGACTGCATCAAATTTCCTGCCTCCAGCGTCCCAGCGTCTTCTCGGCGGAGAACGGCTACTTTTGAACATATTTCTCAATGTCAGCGACAAATTGCCATTTGGCCTGGACTGAGGGGATCTGTGACCCGGATGCCCTGCAAGATAGCTGGCTAGCAGTTCTCTGAGACGTTCACGTTCCATCGACGCTGTTGGCGGTGATGCATAAAGGCGTTCGTTCGGTATGGGTCGTAATATTTGGGTCTTCAGTGCTGCGTTGAACTCGTCACTGCCGCTTGTTGGCGAATAGGGCATTCGTTAAAAGAACCACAAAAGGTACTGGCGATATTTAGCAACTTATGCTATTGGAACACTTGATTATGAACACGCTAGGCATATGTTGGGCTTGATGCTTGTCTCTTCAAAGCGCGAAAAGCACCTCTCGGGTTTACATTGTTGGCGCGGTACGGGGGACACGTTCAGGTCAGCGCCCGAATGCTCTGCCCATATTGACAGTGAGACGCTATTTGGAGCGACGAGTCAAACATCGGGGATGCAGGGCTGATATGGGGGCATCCTTTGAAATGATTAGAAAACAAAAGGATATTCTGAGCTGAATCGCTCGTCTGCGAAGATAAGGTAGCTGAAACAACCCGAAATTGACCAGGAATCGGCCAACCAAGATCGCTAGAGGCACGATATATTGCGAATTCCTTGTTCCATCAGATTATACCAGAAACCGACATGGAAAGCCTCCTGGTATGCTTGGTCTCGAAGGAGTTTCTTGTTGAGTATTTGATGAGTTCCCCCGTTTCCTTCACCTGGAACCCCAGCTTGTAGTACTAGTGATATTTTCCCCGCGCACGCCAAAGATTTTGACTTCGTTTGATAAAGTCGTGTTAGATACACGACAACGGGGCGCTCATATTCGGGTTGCTACGCTCCTAAAGACTAAAACTAAGTAGGGGCAAGAAGCAGAGCGTGGCGTTGGAATGCGAACAACTGAGACGTTGCGTCCACCTGAATCCCGGACTTACCTGTCTCTCAGGAGCTGGTGAAGGACGAGCACTATGCGAATGATGTCCGGGCACTTCTTGAGAAGAATTGGCCGCCCAACACATATCTCGTCACTGGCGTTCTAATTGCCACGAATTCCCAATGAAGTGGAGGGAGAAGCAGTGCAGCAGTGAACAACGGAAAGCCACTACTTACCATGCGGAGCGGCAGGCAGGAATACCATGCCCTCGCAATGGGTGCGTTTCGCCTGGCGAGAACATGCAACTTTCCTAAGATGATCTCTGCCCAATACCCAATTGGTGAGTCAGCCCCTGACTGTCTGATGAAGCTTCTGATATATCCCCGCATCTTATACAGACCGTCTCGTTTGGATACGGTCTTTACTTTTATCTGTATTAACGAGTGAGTCACTGCAACGGAACTGACACTGCTCGGTTCCCATCCCATCGCTGTCGCTTCATCTCAATGTCTACGACAGGAACACCATCTTCCTCGCCTTTTCTAGCGAGTACCAGTCCCAAGTCACAGTCTCGCCCGTCCTCGGCCGCCACGGATGTCTCGACGACCATGCCGTCTCTGTCCAAGGCCCACGCCGTTAACTCCAACTCGGATACTGCTCCAATTCCCCTAAGCATCGGCCAACCGGGCCCCTTTGCCATCGCCAAGTCCTCGACCATCGTCATCTCCGCAATTCAATACGTCAGTTCATAAGATCCTGAGCGTTATGTCCATGATAATCTCATCCGGCGACGGTGGGCAGAAGGTACGGTTATTCAGTGGGCACTACGGCTCATTGTGAGGCTTCGACCAGAGACATATTCCACTACTCGTGCTTTGATGATGGAACCAGAGCAAGAGATGACCAACGCTTGGCCGTTGACTCCCTTCGCATAGGCAGCAGACCATAGGCTGAAGACTATGATTCCCACGAGATGCTCTGACCATCACTGGATCTTGATTCTTGTGCAACCCGCAGAGAGGGCTGCCCGGCTTTGCGACACGCGGCCACCTTCTGTACCTGTACAAGCAGCCAAACTGGATGCCATGTTTCCGGCGGCAAGGCCTCTTGATTCTCAGTGGGACATCCCATGCAAAGCAGGTCCCCTCCAGACGAGTGACCGAGAAAATGGTATCGCCGCAATCTCCTTCCCCTCATGCATCGTTTTAGAGGAAGACTTCGAGGCGGGTGTCGATACACCTGCACGCAGGCACAAGCTGGCCATCCAGCTAACCAAACTAGGCAAGAATATGGCAGCAACACTGTTCGATTGACCATTGAACATGGACACCTTCAAGTACATGATAGAGCGAGTATGCGGGACGGAAGTGTTGATACTGAGAAGCAACTTTCAGTGGCCTTCTGTTTACAGGTCGAAGTTTCGTGGGTTGAAGTTTCGCAGATCGAACCTTTTCATAGGTCGAATTTCTTCACGAGTCGAACGTCTTCACGAGTCGAATTCCTTCACGAGTCGAATTTCTTCACGGGTCGAATTTCTTCACGAGTCGAATTTCTTCACGAGTCGAATTTCTTCACGAGTCGAATTCTTTCTAGATCGAATTCTTTCGCAGGTCGAATTCTTTCGCAGGTCGAATTCTTTCGCAGGTCGAATTCTTTCGCAGGTCGAAATTTTTCGTAGCCTCGTAGGTCGTATTCTCTCGCAGGTCGAATATGTGGCTCTTGAAGGGTGACGCGAGCGCGACACTGAAGTTGAGAAAGCATAACGAGTATTTAACGCCTATTGACAGGATCCGCCGTCAAGAGCCTCACATGTCAATTCTGAAGAGGCTCATCTAGTCGGCGCTTCGTTTCGTGGAAAGGGAAATCGCTCACTCTTGACTTTGTTAGGAGCAAAGGAGCTTATAGAACACGTACATATTGAGCTTGCATTTTTTTCATCACGAACTGCCATTTACGCTAGTGAGGCACTTGTACTCTATCCTGTCGTCGTCGTCCCCACGGCACCAAACATTATAGAGAGAGACAGAGAGTAATCAAATATCATGTAGAACCTTTTTCGAAGGCAAAGGCGAGTACCGGATGATCTTCTTCCAGTGGTTACGAGTCGCAAGATAATTGATTATCCAGAGTTCGGTCGTTCAAAGACTGCAACACACTGCTGTAATCGTCTGAATGCCCTGTCTTATGCATATCATTGATGCAGATTGTTGGAGAAGGTTTGTCGGACGAAATCAGCTTCAAGCCCGGCATAAAAGCGTTCCAGCCTTGCTTGAATGCCTCTATGTGTCTTGTGTTGCAACATAATTCAAAGCATCATGACAACAAGCAATGTCATTTTACTACCCATTATCCTGATAAGTTAGCAGGCAAGCCAATTTTAGACGCCCATGCCGTGCAAGTCATTCGCTACCTTTTCCAGTGATATCTGTCACAGTTATGGGATGCGAATATCCTGCCATTGACGCCACTCTAGCGGCCAGATTCTTGGGTGCAGTCACGATGAATGGAGATAGTCAACCGAACATGCCTCCAAAACAACGTTGCGGAATACAGCAAGTGCATCGACCGCATCAACCGACCACCGGTCCGAATACCAAGGACAGCGTCAATCCTTCAACAACTTGAGTTCTCAGCCAACCGACTTATACTGTAAGTTCTTTCGAGCCCTCAACGCGAGTTACCTCGGCACTTTTGCGTCCTGCACTTCCTCCATTCAATTTGTCATCGACTTCATGTTCTCTTGCTTTCGCATCACATTTGTTAGTCAAGGCCGCAGAATGACACATTTCTTCGAGGCGAAACTACTCCTGAGGCATGATCAAGACACGACGCCCCGACGCTCCGGTAGCTCCGAGCAATGCTTACCTGATTCTTTCGGCAACTTACGCCTTTGAGACGTTTGGATCACTCTACCGCTCTTTGATTTATCCATGCTGCAACAGGTTGGCTCTGTTCAGCTAAGCGTTCTCCGTCTTACCATAAGGACTGGAGGGAATAGGAGAAAGGGTTTCCAAATGAAACGAACCAAGACGGGTTACCTCGGGCCACATTCGCAGACTGCTTCTGAGCCGCATTACAAACGCAGATGTGCCGCGTGGGATAAGGCTTACTCCGCCTCCAACCACCCTTACTAGCGTGAAAATCTCCTTCCCCACCATCATCAACCAATCTTCGAGTTCGGGAAGGACATGTACGAGTGCCCTTTGGATGTTCGAGTCCCCACAAGGGTATCGATCTTTGATGCCCGATAATGCGGCTGGAAAACCTGAATATCGTACGACGCTGCCCCATCTTGGAAATTCATCGCAATTAACCTCTGCTTGGTCTTTTCCATTCTAAGGCTTGGTATGTGTCTCAAAGCGCGTACTTCTTTGACTCAAGATATCTGCTTCACTACCGAAGAAGTTTCCTCAAGATAATCACATAAATTGGCCTGAGCATTGCGCCGTTGGGCCAAAAAAGTTTCGGTCCCGGGGCACGAGCTACGGTTGTCAGTTGCTGGCACCATGATGGACACCCGGATACGAAATTGGATGTCGGGGATCTCGTCAACATTAAATGATCAAACGAACACCACCTAGCATTGTTCGCCCCGAAGTACAGTTGCATTTCGATTATCGCCTTTTGTAGATGGCGGGTGCAAAGGCCAAGTGAGAGATGGAGTTCACACAGGATTGTCAGCACTAAGTCCCTTAATAACCTTGAGATTCAGTGCACCAGCTTCGTTTGCGTTTCCGCGAAAGGCGTTCTTCCGTCTCTGGAAGCGCGAGAATGGGAAGACTGAGAGAAACAGGGGGTATATTACGGGCTGTAACACCTGAGGCGCGGAAGAAGCGGTTGAGCTGTTATGGTACCGAGATTGGCATGGGCGAACCTGCTTCAAAGAAGAAACAGATTCCTCACCCCTCAGTATCCACCACATATTAAAGTTACAAGGACGCATCGTTCGATATAACATCATAATTCATGACAAAGTCATATACTATTCAGCTCAGGGACATAAAATGCATTCCGTAACCAGTGGTCTAGTCTGTTGGAGGAGCACTTTGATGTTTTCGCCATGTGTCATAGCCTTCTAGAAATTGAAGCATGGTGTTGAACAAATGCACTTCACCAGCTAAACAGACGTGTATCTTCGCTCATTCGCGAGATTTTGCTGTGTGTCTACGAAGTCCCCCCGAAGACCACGAAACCCGCACTATCCTCTCCAGAGTTTTGGGAACTTCGGGCTATTCCAGAGTCAGTCTGTAGCGGACTACGCCACTTTAATCCCCTGTTCAGGACAGGCATTATGATGCGTCCTCCATTATTGCAACTTTAAAGATGCTCCGCGACATTCTGCACTAGCTAGTATATTTGCAAACAAAGAAATATCCAGATATCATCCTCTCATCAGGCGGTGTGGTGATCATTCGTGAACTCCAGGCTCATGTCCTCGAACCCTTCGAAAGTCTGGTAGGCTTTTGACACCTGATTTATATATCGCCATCATCAGTACATATATAGGTGAGGATGTGGTTGCGGAAGAGGAGCTTGCCTAGAAGCTGGATCCTAACGCTATCACTGCCCTGCTAGATGTCGCAGCCAATGCTAGCGGCAATATCGATCGCTACTCCGATCGAAAGATTGACATTACCGTCCGTTAGGTTTATGACGTTTAAAGCTTTGCAGCCTTCCTATCGCATCATTGAGATGCGGCGACAATCTCTCAAACATGGCACTCGAGTTCGTGCATCTTTTCCAGAGCACACGGCTCGGTCTTTAGCACTTAGTACTTGTTGCCTTGACTGTGCGCGAAGCTGCTCATATTGGCAGCAGACAAACTTTGGATTCTCTTTTGTGTCTAGAGGCTTTGGTTGTTCATGTAATACCAGGCCCAAGTCAAGGTATCATACAGCAGAGATGTATCGATCATTCTGTTTGTCGCTCACGTATCGGTATCCATTCTATTCCTTTCCATGACCCTCGGAATCCCCTAACGATATCCACTACCTTTTTCAAACATCCACAATGCCCTCTTCCGATCTCTCGACGGCCTGAATTGCAACCAAAGTTGCGGCCGCTTTAGGCTTGATGTGACTGTTGAAGAGGCCGACTAGATCCGCCTTGGTCTCCTTTCCGTTGTAGGCGACATTGTGTCTGCAGAGGATGTTTCGCAACATTGGTGCTTTAATCGCCATGGGAGCGAAGTCCGGCACCAGATAGAACACGTCGTCAAATTGAGACGGCATGTTCTTCAGCAGGCAAGACTGGTCATTGGAACCAAAGTCATTGGTCTTTTCGTCGCTTTCGTCGCAGCTGCCTTGTCTGATTGCTCCGGTAGCATTGATCTCACTGATCTCTGATTCGGTAGGTAAGAGTTTAGATTCAGTGCACATCTTGATCAGATCGGCCTTCCGATTCTTGGGTGGGATCGTGACGTTCGCTTTTGCAAGGAGGTCTCGCAGGTATTCGACGGTGATCTTTTGGCTTGGATTGCTCCGGGAGACATCTTTGGCTCCAGCGGTTGCGATGACTCTTGCGACCTCTTTGCCCTTGCTAGAGCGTGTGAGGGCCATGAGTGTGAGTACCTTTTGGCGCCGTGCCAACAGAGGCTGGTTTTGGTGCAGGTTTGCGAGATACCAAGGCAGCTGGGATGAGTTTGAGAGGTTCCGAGATTGGGGAAGCTGGAAGTGGACAGTTGAAGAGAGCGTCGCAGAGATGCTGACTGCGAAGGATGAGTGTGATGGGGAGACGTCCGTATCAGGGTATTTTTGCATGGATTTGGCGGCGAGTGTTTGCGGGGATGAAAGGCGATGTATGGGCGACTGCAGGATCCAAAGGGAATGACGGGTAGTTGCATGATGCGGGTGCTGAGATGTGACGTTAGCGATTGAAACCTTTGTGGGCGAGAATCTGAGATTCTGCTGCTTGCTTTAGTTCCTTCTTTGTTGACGTACCTCTTTATCTCAGTCCAGTTCCTCAAAACCTCGGTTTCAAGGCGCTGGTCTTAGCGGCCTGCTTCCAAGATGATGCCCGAGACAACATCAGTTTTCCCGTATTCGCAAGAGCCAATTTCATTGACATTAAGTTGCCCAAATCCTAACCGTTCATCAAAACTTCGGCAAATAATCAGCCATTCAACATCATACCGACGAGTTCCTAAAGCGGCTCTCGAACGAAGCCTATGGTAGAGCCAAAATCTTCCATGTACAACACCATAGGCAAGGTCTCTGATAGTTCAAAAGTGAAACAAAAATACGTCCAGACTACATTAAGTCTCATCTACCCCCGCAGCTACAGGTAAATAACATCAAATTGCCTAGTGGAGCTTCAGGCACCTTCTGACTAGTACTATTATTCATCAAACAGACAAACTGCCATCCTGGAAGAAAGGCTTGTTCAGTAATCACATTGAAATATTCAACGTTCACGGCCAGAGGTTCGAAGCACTCTTAACTCAGCCATTCAAACTGCAAAGATGTCACTTACACTCGTCCCGCCAGCCCCTCAAACAAGAACGACTGCTTCAGGCCCACCCCGAGGACGTGCCGCGGAAGAAGCGCCCTCTACCTGTCACAAGGCCGCGCTTGCAGTCGCTCTCTTCAAGTCAATATGAGTTCCGAAGCTCAACACCAGAGTTTGATTCATTTTGAAAAGTGGCGAGTCATGTTTGAACGTGCAAATTCGCCATTCAGCAGCAGAGTCTCAGGGGTGAGGGCAGGCAGGGGCCGAAAGACAGGAGGCCAAGAAAAACGAGTGAGAAGGACCATCCATAATGCCGCACGCCTGAGAAATGAAAAAGCAAAGCACTGCATGGATTGAGCTTCCGCGAACGTATGCCCAAATCGTCTGCCGCGACGTTGCCCAACCCCATCCCATCGTTCGGACCTAGCCTGTTAGTTCCTCACAATGTTGCCAGCATCATTTCAGCACGAGGCTTGCCTTGTTATAAATCCAAGACAAGCTTTCTGTAGGCCGAAGAATGTTCCGCATCCCACCGATTTCATACGAACCGCGTTCCTTGTCCCTTGCTCCTCAGCCGTGGGTTTTAAGACGCGCCCTTCGAAATGGCTCCTTTGTTATATTTTCTCAACTGCCTGCCTAGGAGTTTGTCATTTTCCTGCTTATTTCTCCTTTCCTCCACTAGTCCACAAATTCTTCAGGAAAGTCATAATATCGTTTTCAATCAAGACTGGTTGTCTCCCAGGAAGCAACCTTGGATGATACTCCTGGCCCGCCTGAAGTATGAGCCGGACTAAAGCTGAATGCCCATGACCACCATGTTCTGGCCTGGAGGATTCGCATTCGGGTGTGACATGCAGCGTCAAGGCGCCGGCTTGTCTGGAAAACAATTCTAGGACTATTGTTACTGATCAAGTGTGCCCCCTCGCCGGCAATAAACTTGTGTTTCGATGCTGGACTCAACTTACAGTTTGTCGAAGGACTGGAACCTAACCTTTCAGGTTTTCGTGGCTTAAGACACATTACAGAGATGCTCCGAGTTTATTTACTCCGGTAACATAAGTGAAGCTCCCATGCAGCTGAATAATACAAGTGCATTGGTGCGTTTCTTTCAATGCCGGCTGACCGAAACGTCATCGCGGGCGTGAGGGAAGAACATTAAGTTCCAGCCTGTATCTGACATGACGATGATTGAGGACATACACCCTTCAATGCCCAAGCAGCATGATGGCATCGATCCGGATTCGGAAGTTGGTTGGAATCTGGTATTACCTTTTGCTATCAAAGTTATCAGACTTCATCATCTTCAATGAGCTCCGGCCAACGGCCTCCCAATGGTCATCGAAGCAATTATTTATGAAGAGACCATAAATGATGACCAATTTGAAGCTTTCCGTCGGATTTCAAACGTACAGCCGCATTTGTGAAGGGATTGAGAGTCAGAGAGACGGTCTCAATCGGCGGACGGGCCGCATGCTCATGCTGGTAGCCTGTATTTTCAAACCAGATACTCGCTCGTCGCTGTCCTTTCGCCAGTGAACAGGGCTGGCATGTTGCACCGTGGGCGCCACAAGCCGTTCAAGTCTTCGGCGAATCACAACCCCATCATGAACGGGGACACTAGCTGCGCTAACCACGCGATTAATATACGACATGAATATCGATTACTGACTCACGACAGCGAGAAAATGCTCGCAAGTCTACTTTTTGGCACCGTGTTACATATCTGATGTTGATTGTTGATCAGTTGCGCACTTTTGCCAGTCCTACGCCCGCCCACGCACTCAGCTTCATGAGAGGTATCTCTGTTTTGGCAGCACCCCCGGGCTGTGGCTGTGCTTAGTATCTGATTGCTGCGACTGATCAGACGCCTTTCCCTTCCCAGTGAGAGAAAAAGCCCTTGCATCTTTCTAACGATCCAGCGCTGCTGCTGAGCGCTGACATCTCACAACTAGAATAACATCCAAGATGTAAGCAAATTTAAACACAAATCTCTTGATTGATTCCTGTCGGAATACTGCCACCTTCACCGCCCAGCAGAGATGCAGCAGAATCCAGCCAATAAGAGGGCAGAGATCTCTCCGGTGCTCAACACCATATCACTGCCCTCACTACCGCATCGTCAACTTCAAATAAACCATACATTTTCACCCATATATTGACCATACTTATCTTAGTTAACCAAGTGCATCACCATTACCTGTACCAACAATTCCATCTACAGGATCATATGTGTAGAGGGTGCATTTCAAGCTCTGTAGGACATATGACGAGGCTGAATAGTTTGTATTTGGCGTGGTTGATGGACAGGGGCGGCGTGGTCCCCAAAGGCAAAAGCATAGTTGATCGATGCCTGATGGCTCTGGCGGGGATGAAACGAAGGCTTGATGTGTACATACTGCTGGCGGCTTGAAATTAGTTATCTTCTTAGGCTATCCTCAAGTCATAAGCGATTCCATTGAATCCTATCTTCAGGGCCAGCTCTGATAGCATGATTATATGATTTCGCCACGCGCGCGTAAGAATCCGACCTGTGTAAAAGAGTCCGACCTGTGTAAAAGAACTCAACCTACGAAAGAATTCGACCTACGAGAAGAATTCGACCTACGAGAAGAATTCGACCTACGAGAAGAATTCGACCTACGAGAAGAATTCGACCTACGAAAAGAATTCGACCTACGAAAAGAATTCGACCTACGAAAAAAGTTCGACCTGCGTAAAAAGTCGACCGACGTATGACCTGCCGAATGGTGCTCCGGGCCCGGAGTAGGGCTGCGGTTCCGGTGAGGCGGAGATAGTGGATCCACGTTCGGATGCCCGACAGAAGCCAGCAGAGAAACGTTCAAAGCTCAGCGTCCCATGCACGCGCGAAATTGGAAAGACGCATCGAATGGATGTACACGTAGGCCTGGTTCTAGCTGTTAGATGCAGCGATGTTACGCTTGCTCTTTGCCTGATGAACAAGGTCTACGGCTCCCGGGAGGGTCTACACACAAACTCCAGCGCCAATGGTGATCTTGATCTTGATCGCCTTGGACGTGTGGATGAGCTTGAAAAAGGGAAGCAAATTGATCTAATTGGGACTAAGGCGGTAGAGTGATGTTTACTCGTCTGCATCGGCTTCGTTCAAGCTTAAGAGACGGTAAGCAATTTTGCGTACGCAACTCAGAGCCACTTAGAAGCTATCGTGAAAAGAGTCGGGATCCAAGCTGCTTGTGCTTGATGTTGGTGACGATGGCAGAAGAAATGCGAGAGGCCTCTTATCTAGTGTATTGGGCCAACGCAGGGCTGGACCAACTCAGGTGCTGCCGATTTCCCCCAGGCAAATCGGCAGCTGCTGGTTTCGCAGATGCACGGACCAACTAGTCACGAGCTGCCGCACTCATTTGCGTTTGCCTTACCCGAAACCCCTATTAGTACGCGATTTATTACCCCTTAATACCACTTTTTACTATCTAGATTACTACTACTAACGTTAATTAACACGCTTTTTAATATAATTTAAGCTTTTTAATACTATTTAGAGTATAATATATATATAATCTTATAATACTAGTATAGAATAATAATAATTATATATCTATATAACTAGTATAATTATTAAAGCTAATAGTATTATATAGAAATAAAAATATCTCCTTAATACTAGGATTCCTATTAATAAAGCTAGTAATATAAAAATCCTTCTTACTTATTTTAGTTCTTTAAGAAAATAACTATAGGAGAAAGCTTATACTATATTAATTTTAATCTAACTTAAAATAAGTTATTTTTAATAAGATAACTATTATAGAAACCTCTTAGTTAACTATAAAAAAGTTAGCTAAATCCTTAAGTAGTTCTAAAAAAAGTAAAATAAACCTAGAATATAAGAGAAGTAGTAGTTATTTAAACTCTTAAAATAGAATAAATATAAAAAGAAGAGGGTTTTATATTAGTAGTAATATATATAAACCTATAATTATAGTTATTATTTAATAACTTTAGCTATAAATAAACTTTATAGATAATTATTATAACTTATTAGTACTAAAAGTAATAAATAATAATACTAATAAAGTTAAAGAGATACTTATAGATCTACTAGAAGTTAATAATACTAAGGCTATTATTAAGACTACTATTAAGCTACTAATTAATCTTATTACTAAAGAAAATAACTTATTTAAAAAGTATTATTTACTACTTCTATTATAATAACTATTACTACTACTACTACTTAATATAGAGCTTTAAATATATATAGAGATTAAAATTATTAGAAATACTATTAAGATATAGCTAAACTTTAAGCTTAAAAAGTTAAAACTAAATAACTTCTACTTAGTAGTTAACTATATTATATTAGATATAATCTAAGATTTTAACTATAAATATAAGTTATAATATATTAACTATACTTTTATATTTCTCTCTACTTAAGTCTCTTTTACTTCTAAAATAAACTATTAAATAGTATTTTTAAAAGAGATATTCTATATAAACCTAGAAAATATTAGAATATTATAATTATAGCTATTTAAGTACTAGTAATAAATTACTAATACTATCTCTAATAATAATAAGAAAAATAAATAACTATAAATTAAGATTCTTATTAATACTATATTAAAACTACTTAACTAGTATATACTAATCTTTATAAGCTACTATTATACTTCTTAGTAGTTATCTTTAGTACTATCTAGTATAAGTTCTATTTAAATAAACCTTTTAGTTAAAGTAATACTAGTTTAAAACTCTATTAAAATACCTTTATAACTTAGTATAACCCTATAAACTTTACGCTAAAATAATAACTTTATTAAGCTTATTCTTATTAAACTTAGTAATATTAGTAAGTTATTATATTAATAGAAGTAGTAGAGTAACTTATTATTAACTAGTAAGTTAAAGTAGAAGAGAACTTAAGATATCTATATAGCAATCTAAGCTATATATAGATATAAGTTAGAAATTAAGTATATTAATAATAAAAATAGTATTACTAGTAACTATTATATATCTTATCCTTTTAACTTAATAAAGCTACTTTCTTATTTTTAGATTAATAAAAAATATCTTATAGCTTAAATAGAAGCTATAGCTAATAGATTAATAACTATTAATAAGACTCTAGAAGATATTATTATAGATATAACTTTATATTATAATAGATACTTTATTAAAACTAATTCTAAGCTATAAAGTAAGATTATATTAAAGTTAAGAGGTAGTAGAAGTAATAGAAGTAGTAGAAGTAATAGAAGTAGTAGAAGTAGTAGAAGTAGTAGAAGTAGTAGAAGTAGTAGAAGTAGTAGAAGTAGTAGAAGTAGTATTAGTAGGTTTAATCTACCCTCTTACCTAAATATTATAAACTAGGTTAATATTCTATTACTATTACTATATTATAACTATATACTACTAAATTTTCCTTTTTATAACTATACTTCTACTTAGTTATTATTATTAATATTATTACTAATAAAACTACTGTTAATACTATTACACGCTAAGAAGTAGGATTTATTAATTTTATCCTCTTTACTACCTATTCCTTAGATTAAGCCTATACTATAACTTCTTTACAAATATATATAGTATCTATAGAGAATAGAAAGGATAAAAAATAATAAATAGGATATTAATCTTTATAGCGCTTTTAAAACTGTTTTATAAGCTTATTTTTAATTTAAATCCCTCTAAAAAGTGTTAATAGATTAGTTTAATAAGAATAATATCCCTATAAGTATTATAGAAGTAATTAGAAGCTAAATTAAATAGTTCCTATTTAAGTAGAATATTATAGATTTAATAATAAACTATAGTTTATATTTACTACTTTATATTATTAAAAGCTAACTAATTTTTAAGTAGATAATATATTACTTCCTATTAATACTATTAATTAAGATCTTCCTATTAAAATAACTAATAATATTCACTCTCTTATTATATCTCTTACTTAATTACTTAATAATAATAATAATAATAATAACAGTAATAAGCTTTAATAAGTGAAGAGAGGTTTTTTCCTACTTTTTTATTTAAATATAAAGATTTTAACTTTAATAACTAGCAGTAATTTATCTAATAAATAGGATATACCTCTAATACTATAGCTAAAGAGAAATATACTATAATTAAGGCGTTATAAAGCTAACTAATTATTAAGATCAGATTATTTTTTATATTAATATTATATTATTTTAAATAAAAGAAGCTCTTAATAGTATTAAAGTTAAATATAACTATAGCTATAAACTTAATTTTATAGTAAGCTCTCCTCTCTATTAATATTTTTAGCTGTTTTAATATAAATACTATAGCAATAAAAATAATTTAAGATAGTATTAGTATAGCTAGCTATATAGATAGTATAGTTATAAAGAAATTTAGTAAAAAAGGTATTAGTTACTTTAAGTTATTTAAATTATATAAATTACTTCTATAAATAGCTTTTAAAGTCTCTAAAGAATACTTTAATAGAGTTAAAATCTAGTGAATATATAGGTAAGTAGAGTAACTTAATACTATACTCTTAGTAAGCTTCTTCTAACTACTTTATATTATACTATACTATGTTATCTATAACTAATACTAACTTTAAGCTAAGAAATACTCCTATTTTTAGTAATATAAAGTTCTTAACTTAAAATAAAAAGCTATTAGTATCTATATATCTAAGATAAATAATATAATTAAGAAAACTATTAATAGTAAGGGCTAGTAAGATATAATACTATATACTTCTTTTAGAACACTACTTTAATAGCTTTATACTTTTTAGCGCTTACCTATATATCTAGTACTACTTTAATAATTAATACTACTCTTATTAATAAAAATAAATATATTAGTAGTATAGTTATAGATTAATATAATATACACCTCTTATATAGCCTAGTTTTATTACTAAGTAATATACTAAATCTTCTTCTTTTTCTATTAGATCTTTTTAAAGTAGTAAGAGATTACTAATATAGATATAGATAAATTAAACTCCTCTTTAAGAAAACCTTAAACTTTATTAAAATAGTAATTAGTTTTATTATATAAGAGTTTAAAAATTACTTCTTTATAAATTAGTATTATTTTATAATATTTAGACCTTACTAGTTAATAAGGTTTTAATATATCTCTAGATACTTCTTATTATTAATAATAGATTTAAACTATTATAATATTATACTTAATAAGGTTTATAATTAACTTATTATTAAAGTAGTATATAAGTAGTAACTCCTTTAACTAAGCCTTACTACTACTTAATAACCTTAGTATTATCTACTCTATAATATTAATATAATTTTAATTAAATAAAGTACTAATAAAAAAGATAGATAGTAAGAGAGCTATATTATATATACTTTATATTACTAGATAGGTTTAGTAATAAGATCTCTAGTATTAATATATTTAAAATACTCTATAGCTAGAAAATAGAATATAATTATATAAGTATTATAAAGAAAAAATACTTATTAATAATACTAATAGTTATTATATACCTAGATTTTATAATAATATACCTTAATTTACTAATAATACTAATAAAATAGATAATAATAATATTATAAGCCCTAAATTAATATACTTAGTAATAGTTTTAGCTTTTTTAATACTCTAAAACGTATACTTAAGAGGAGTTAACTCTAAGAAAATAAAAAGAAAGATAGTATATAGATTCTAGTAAAAAAAAGCTCTTCTAAAGCTATTAATAATTAATTTATATAATAATTCGCGTTAATTAACGCGTTTATAGCGTTTATATATATATATAGTAAAAAGTGGTGTTGAGGGGCAATAAATTGCGCACTGACAGGGGTTTTGGGTAAGGCAAACGCAAATGAGTGCGATTTCCACCATGTAAATCGGCAGGACCACGGCAAAACCACCAGGCGGGGAGTTGGTGGGAGGATTTCCCCAATCACAATACACGATAAGGTATGCCGTTGCAGCGGTAGATAAGATTGGGTAGCCGCCCTTTCACGTGACGTCGAGTCTCAGCAACAGCCAGTTCCAAACAATGGCCCAGCACAGACACGTCGCGTACCTGACCACCACAATCGCCTAATGAACAATGATTCTCAGCAACGCCGTCGCCATGTTCTCCCATCGCTCTCCCTTCCTCGACCCGACCTTGAACCGCACGCACACTTGACGATTTACCGACCGACCGGCCATTTCTCGCCCACCTCCATGTGTGTTTACCCCCGCATCATAGTGCCTCCTGCGCCCTCTGTGTCTCTGCGCTGACCCGATGCTCAAGTCTCAGATAGTCAGCCGAATATCGACATTGTTCGCCTCGCCGCGGCCGCTGTCGCTGGCATACACCGACGCATCACCATTGTCGCGCGACAGCCCCGACGGCCCCTGATATAAAACAGAAGGGGAGGAGCAGGAAGTAGGAGCAGGAGGAGGATGGGCAGACACCGCACCCATGCCGACAACCGACATATTGTCGACTTTGGCAAGATCGCGCCCCTCAACGAGCTGCAAGACGCCGCCCACCAAGTCTACGAGGCCGTTGACGCGGTTCCGGATTACGACCTCAATATCAAGCACAACGTCCGCCCTGTCGTCGACCAGATTCCCAACTCCATCAACGATTCTACGCTGGCTGGACGCACCTCGAATACTACCAAGGCTTCGCGTGGCCCCGCCTTATCGACAGCGCTCGCGAGTTACACGACAAACTGCAACCGATTACTGTCCGTGACGACAATGTCGACGCCCTCCCCTTCAAGCCCCCGCCTCTCCCTATCGATTCTGCGACAACAGATCCTTTGTTCTAGTCCCGTCGACGGCAACTCGAAATCGTTGACGGCGGACCGGTGGTAGCAAACAAATCGGGTTCTGCCACGCATGACTCTGTGCTGGACGCCTACAAAACGCCTTCAAGCACATCATCGGCGACAGCAGCGATTGCAGCTTCTTCTATTCCTGTGTCTTGAGAAACCAGCATCACGCGTGACGGTTGCGATACACGGCCTGCTCGACAGATCCGAAGGGCTGGCAGACGAGGGGAAAACACTGGGGGGCCGTCTGGAGGAGGCCGGCGCACGTATCGGCCTGGTCCAGGGGTGATTGCTTGGCGCGCAGCAACGGGAGGCGGAACTCAAGGCAGAGGCTCTAGCGTGAGGATGAATAGGGCATGCGTGAGCCGTCTCGGGATGGTACAGCGGGCTGGCTATGATGCACGGCGTTGACTGGCGATGGCGGTGTAGTCCTGGTTTCTACAGAGTATGGGATTATCTCGAAGCGTGACCCATGTTTGTTTGTCCGTTTGCTCGCGATCAATGATGGCATCCCCAACGATGGGCTCCGACCCCTTCAACGACGACCGAGCCGTCCTCCCTCTGCGCGACTGAGCAAATGGTTCCACACGCTGTCCTTGAAGAAAGCTCGACCAGCGCTGTTCGCGGATACAAGCGCGTCCAACTCGTCATGCATCTCCCGCTGCCGCAGCTCCAGCTCCAACACCACGTTCTCGTCTTGCCTGCCTGCCATCCACGCCAGCTGTATCTGTGCCGCTCTATCAACCAAGTCGTGTCGAATCTGGAACATGCGTCTCAACAAGGCGGAAGGCTCAGACCAGACACTTCCACTGCGATCGTCGTCCTCGCTGCTGGATGTCTCAGTCCCACTGTCGCTCCCACTGCCATCGCTGCTGTCGGATTCACTGTCGGTGCTGATGTCGGTCTCTGGCTGGCCGCCCACGCCACTTTCGGCCGTCACTATTGCGTTCCGTTAGCTGCACAGATCTGGATCCCACCGATCGAACCCAGAGCTTACCTCTCGCGTGGGAATCGCCGCAGGCATCGTTGTTGTCATCTCCTGCCATCGCTTGAGCATCTTGCTCCGCCCTGCGTCCCTCGACCGGTTCCTCAGCCTGGCCTGAGCATGCCTGCCGGAAGTCGTTGGGCCAGGAGCACCTCTCGATGGCGTTGTCGGCGCTCAGGCTGCGGGTCAGGCTGCCCCCAGCTTTGTAGCCGAGATCACGCGCGAGGCTGGCAAACTCGTCCTCGTTGAGATCGAGCATCTTACTACTGGACGCGGGCTGGCGGGGTGCCGCGCTTTGCTCTGTTTTCCTGGTCAGCTACGTCGCTATGCCCATGTGACGCTCGCTCTAAACCCACGCATTCTCTTACCGGACTGCAGAACAGGAAATGCGTCTCGAAGCAATGCTGTGGATACTTGTCGCCTTCTTCGTTGGTCCTAGGAAATGGCAGATTTCTCCGCGGAGGACGAAAGCTGGAAAGCGTCCGTCGTGGGCAAAGTCGACAGACGTTGCAAACGGCGGAAGTTTGGCCCGGGTGAGGGGAAGGCGGCCCGGCCTGAGCACAGCTCTCGACAAACGGTCGAGGGCCGACGCGACAGACCGCCTGTCCACCATGGCTGTTGCCTGTTTTCCTCGCACATATCGCTTTCGGCGGCTTTCCTTCGTTCCATCTCAGCCTCCAGGCGTTCGCACCGCATCAAGCCGCAGCAATGGCCTCATTCCGCAGCCTGTCACCCCGCGCCGAGCAGGTTGTCCACCACAAGGATCGGGGCCAGATGCCTAGCTTCCTCCATAACGCCATTCAAGACATTCTCAACCGCTACCCCCACCTTAGAGCAAGGCCTGCCATATCGACGGTCGGTGACTTGAGCGACCTGGCGCCCACGACGCTGGGAGCTATCCGGCCCGAGTTGGTACAGCGCAAGTACCTGCAAATGCTGCCCGGTTTGTCTCCGCCCCGTCTCTGTCTGGCTGTTGCTCCCTGCTCGTTTCTTCCGGTGGGCTTGCTAACGCGCCGATGACAAACAGCGTACCAGCGGCGCATGGCCATCATTCCCGAAACGTTCCTGTCGTACTTGACGTCCCTCGCCAGTCGCGCACCGAGTCTCCCCTCACGAGTCCCCAAGACCGCCAAGATAACCACCACCCCGCTGCCCCGACGCAAAACACCACGGTCCGCGGCCTGCCCGAGATCGAGCGCGATGTCCAAAATCGAACGCGCCAGTTGCGGGAGGCGATGCACCTCGTCGTCGACCTCGAGGCGAAGCTGTTGGAGCTCGAGTTGGAGCAACGCGCGCTGACGGCGCCGACGAAGAAGAAGCGCAAGTCCAGGGCCGAGAAGCGGGCAGACTGGGGAGAACAAGGGCAACGGCAAGAGCAGGGGCCTGGTAATCATGTGCGGCATCGCAGGCGCGCTTGCGATCGTTGCCTTGGTGTGGATGGCAATGTCTAGAGTGGTTCCAGACTCTAACCACGTCCAGGTGACCACTGCCACGACAGCGCCCGTCTCGGAGACCGACGTCTCAATGCACAAGATTTGCAGCGCGAGCGATCGCATCACCAGGCTGCCATCGGCCGCGGGTGCCAGCATCGCGGACTGGCCGACGCTGTTCGAGGTTCTTGCCCTGGACGTAGGCGCCCCACCGTTCAACCACCCCGACGGCGATGATGCCGATGCGAGCCTCACCCACGTGGGTAAGCAGGAGGCGCAACGTGAGACGATTCTCCGGGCACGGGACGTCGCCGTGGACGGCCAACACCCGGCCTCCCGAGGAGCGCACGCCGGCCCACCGGCAGAAGATGATGGAAGCTCTGTGGCAGATGTGCGCGGGCCACGGCATGTTTCTTGGTGAGGCGTGAGGTGCTGGCAGTGTTGATGGTTGAAATAGGCCTCCAGGCTTGGGATGTGTGGGCATGTGTCTGGTGGAAAGTTCGCATGTCTTGAAGAGCCCAGATAGTCTCACGTTTTGTTGAGTTGACGGTGTTTTGCTTCGCTTGTCCCAGGGCCTTGACGATATGTCTGGCATCTAAGTCCAGGAGAAGAAGAGCAGTGATTGCTTCCCCCGTCGATCAGCACCGGCAGCCCCAGCCACAAGAGGCCTCATTCTCCAACTTTGTCTCAGCGGCGGGCACAGAAGACGTGGAGGGACGGTCATTTCCGATGGCGGAGCTGGCAGCCCTGGCAATGTGCGTCAGGGGGCTGTCAGGTCTCCTGCAGCGAGTCTGGCATTGCTCTTCAGCTGAAGGACTGGCGGCGAGCACCCTAGATAGAAAGCCGCCGTCAAAGACAGTGACGTTTTTGGGGAGATGGAGTTGAGGCGTGTTGAAGACGTGACCTGCGAACGTTAGAGATGCATGGTAGATTGCTCTGGGATGCGTTGACGATGGTGACGTGCCATGCACATGCAATTGGGGCCAACTGTTAATTTTTAACACGTGTTAATTTTTACCACCTGTTAACTGGTAACTGCGAACTTGTACCGGCTGCGCCTGCCCAACCAAGAGGCAAGTTCTGGGGTCTTGCCTAGGAGCTACAGTCAGGCAACCCCCCCAAAAGCACAACAATCCCACTACTTAGAATAAAGCACCCGACAAAGTTGCACATCGCATCGAGAATTCCGGGGTGGAGAGCCGAGGATGAGTTCCATTGTTCGCTGAGAGTGGTGCTTGCTGGTTGGGTACGGTACCCCGATCTGTATTATGTCAGCATAGGACTTGCATCGAATGGTGCGCGCGTCGTAAGGGGACATCATGGCTGGCACCTTTCTGGAAGACGTGAAGTAAGGTCCGTCCACTCCTCCCGTCCCAAGGTGCCCTCCGAATGTCAAGTCGTCAGCACCTGATGATGACATAACAATGGCGTTCTGGCTTTCTGAGTGCAAGTTTCCAAACGAGATGCTGGCTGCGGCTGAGGGAATGCACAGGGCTGAGGTGGATGGTGTGGATGGTTAAGTACACCGTCAGGCCCTCCAGGGGGGGTTGGCTGCGGCTTCAGTGGACCAACTGCCGATTTTAGTGCTTGAATCGGCAGCTGGTCTGTGCACCGGCAGCACCGTCACCTCACTACCAGCTTTCCCAGCCTGCAGCGCCAGACACCACTCAAAAAAAGATAGCGTCTGGGTTTCCCCTGCCGAGCCCAAGAACCCAGATGATGAACAAGCCTCTGCATCATCTTAACTACCTTCCCTTCCTACTGAGAAGCCCGGGACTGGATTGAACACTCAGTGTCGGCCCACTTTCGGCACAGAGGACCTGCTTTTCCTGGAGGTCAACTTTGGAATCAGATTGGGGAAGTTACTGGGTCTCTTAGTAACTGTGCGGTCAAGTCCAAGATGTAGCCCAGGGGTACGTATGTAGATGCGGAGGACATTCCGCGATGACGTTCGTGTTGGCTTAATTCGTGCCGGAACATGATATGGCCCGCATGAGGATGGGAATAGTCAGCATATCCGGGGTAATGCGTGGCCTTATCCTTGAGCACTTATTCGTTGACCGACTGGACTCTCGAGGAGCAAGCTGGAATTATTGGGCGGGAAGCGTCGTGATGTCACTTACATGCATCCATACGGCCGTACATGTCCCGAGTCTGAGGGGGTGACTCCTCAATGATGCTTGAGTGAGGATAGGCGGTAGATGGATATTCCCTTTAGATTGCGGCGGTGATGGATCTAAATGCACAGAATCGATCAAGATGTGTACTCTTTGTTGGGCTGTATATGGGCTGTTGGTTTGGATTGTCCAGCGGCGGTGGTAGCACCACGGTCTTTTCGCAACTTCGACCGTGGCCCAGAGCTGTGGCCATCACCTGCCTCCAACGCGGTGAATGGATTTCGGCAGGCAAGCTTTCATCGGCGATGATGTGTAGAGCTGTGGCAAAGACGTACACCCCATAGTCATCGCCGGTCGGTTGTCGCGGCCCCGCCATGGGCTTAAATGGCCGGCTCACCGAGACCGTATCGTTCGGAAGGTAGTGCTTGAAGAACGCTTGAATGCGGCGGCGGGCAACCCTCGTCTGTTTGTCCGAAGGTAAGGGGTCGTAGTAGGACACCACGTACGGCTGGTAGTGGCTTGATGAGAACATTGGAAGTAGCAGAAGCGTCGTAAAGTCGGACTCGACCTTGGCGGCTGTCCTGCGTCGGCGTGTGTGCTCCGGTCCGTCCAGATTTCCAGGCACGGAGAAATCGACGACGGCCACCCAATCGAGTTCTCTGGTCATGACCTCGGGTGAAGTCTGTAGCTATTCACCTCAAACCCATGCAGAGTCTTTTGTTATTAGGTGTGATTTTTCGATACCTTTGTCAGTGTCGGGCTCATCAGGCAATTTGAGTCGTTTGCTTGATGGATGTTGCTGCCAGGAAGATGGTTAGAACGTGGTCCAGCAGGTGGCGGAAATAGGCATCGGGCAATCAAGAAAGACTCACCTGCATCTGACTGCGCATGCGGTCTCTTGACGATTATATTGGTCAAGTCAATGCTTTCGGAAGTATTCATGGTCTTGTTGAGGTTTGTGGTGTTGTGGTCCAACTCACTCAAGTCCACCTGTGCTGACGAGGGTTCTTGGAGTTGAAGAGAGTGGCTTGGGGATGATGCAGTGTGCGCGGAGACTGCATTGGTGTTGATATGTCGTAGTTGCTGGAACCATCGGGGGAATTGTGTTGCCTGTTGACCTCGGGAGATATTTGGGCATGGTTGTTGGTGGTCCCAGAAGTCGCGGCTGTGTTTCCAGCCTAAGTGGAAAAGGAAGAATTCTGGCTCGACATGCTAAACCGAACAGGCCCTTTGCAGCTTCGGGCAGCACGTGAATGAAGGCGGCAAAGGTCGCTGCGACCAATGCAGTGGATAAGAACGTCGGCGAACTTGACAGGGAGCCCGTCGCGGAATTGGAGAAAGTCGATCTTGGGAGCTATGTCTTTCTCGAACTCGACAAGTAATCGCACGACGTCTTCCATGGGCTTGACGAGATGGTCAAGGGGAGGCAGCGTTTCGAGGAAGGTCTCGACCCTGGTCTGTGAGGTTTCGTTTTGGGGACTGCATTCCTTGCCGGGGTTGAAGTAGGTGTTGGAGCGATAGTGTTGTCCGATATGAATGCGCGACACGAAAAGACGGTGATGAAGGAGTGACCGCCAAAAAGGGTTCAAGGGTAGGTAATGTATCGAGAAACGGTGATGGTGGCTGGAGGTTGGCAGAAATGGCATGGCAGGCCAGGAGATAATTAGCAGTGAAGCAGATAACGAGGCACAGGAGGGCGGTGGGTGCGTTCTTGCCTCCCGAGAGACACGGACATCACGACGGGAGGGGTTCGGAGGTCGCCAATGCCTGAAGAAGAAAGCGTCTGCCGTGGAGGCAAGCCACTGAATCCTCGCACTCGCGAGAGTCGGTCTGGCTGAGCGTACCAGAGCGATACACGGCAGGTAAAAGTGGGCAGTTACTAGTTGACAGGTGTTAAAAATTAACAAGTGTTAAAATTTCACAGGTAGTGAGTGACATTGGTAGGTAGTAAAATCGGCAGGAGGTGCGGCACCTACTACACACGACACGACCGGAGGCAAGTCCGCGGCGCGTCGCATCAATGTGGTGGGGATGGCCTAATTAGTAGATTGCATCTTGTAGGTTCGTACCTCACTTTTTTTGGTAGGAAGAGCGTCGGGCAGATCTGTCCACTTGTTGCGTCCCCTCCCACGGTTGATGATTGCATGACGGTAGAACCCTGCGTCACTGGACCGTTCTGGCGTTTTTTTCGTTGGAAGGGACGGGCCGAGCTGAGACCCAATCGCAGGGCACCCTGGACAATGCGGTACATACCTTGAGGGTGGAGTAGCCGGAGTCACATGATGTCGCGTGATAACGCGCGTGGCAGAGATTCCAGAGTGGTCTGGTGCTGAAATTTCTATCCCAGGACCCCACAAACCCAAGACAGCCAATCAGCGAAGCCTTGTGACTCCCTTGTGTGGGCATATGTGGTAGGTGCGATTTCACCACTTGTTAATTTTAACACATGTTAATTTTTAACACATATTAATTTTTAACACATGTTAATTTTTAACACATGTTAATTTTTAACACACGTTAATTTTTAACACCTGTTCACTGCCCACTTTTACCTGCTGCACCTGCCTGCCTCCCAGATCTCTTCGCAACTGGACTTGACATATGGCCCAGAGCAGCGACTTCTAACCGGATGCGGAGGGCGATGCACACGCTGAACAAGAAGCAGCATGGGACCCAGATGGGCGAGAACGGTTTCCAGCGGGCCCAAGGTGCGCGCCTGTGGGATCATCGCCGGGCTGGAAGGTTGAAAGAGGAGACGGAGGACCTGGGAGGGCATGGAGGCCGTCGTGCTCAAGTGGAGAGTCCAATCTGCCGTGGGAGCATCCGTTCGTTGTGGTGCGTGGTTCCGACGCGTGTGGTGGCGGTGATGGTGGCGCCAGGAATCTGCATGGTAAGGGATCTACCTGGAGAGACTGCTGTGGCGCTGGGACTGCCTGCCTGTGAAAGACGTGGCTTGATTAGCAGGTTCCCTTCAGAATCCAAATGTCCCTGCGACGATACAGCAAATAGGAGAGCCGCAAACAGCCTTCGTACCATCCGCCCAGGATGGTACGCTGCCTTGGAGCCAATCACAGCCTTTCCATCCAAGTGTCCGTCGCTGGCAGGAGCCAGATACGTACCCATATGAGTGCAGGCAGGGGCGGAAATGAATGTGACGATTTCAACATTGAAAACCGTCACATTCGATTTCTCGGACACCATCCCAAGCAATCGAAGCGCGGTGACGCGTCTGATGCCATCTGAACAGTCGAATGCTCTCTGCGACGATGGCCATCTCCATAAAAACCCGTCTCCGCAAGGTACTTACACGAGCAATGGCCTGGTGCCCAGAGATGTCTCGTTCCACCAGCACTGCACCTGCGCCATCGCATCTGTCGACTGACGTTGAGTCGACTAAGAATCTCCTCATGCTTTTTTGCTAAGATAAAAACGAGCCCATACTGCAACAATCCTCTTCTGTCTGTGTTGCATACCGATGATGCTACCTGAGATGGAAGGCTTACTGTGTCGTTTCAAGATAAGGCCGAGCTGTGGTAACTGGTGATAATTTGCTTGAGGGTGTTGTGAAGCGGTCCTGACTCCTGCCTAGCAACGGAGGAAGTCCCGATTGGCGTGCTCAGCGCATGCGTCCTTCCTGTAATTACGCTTACCATCTTCTCATGATGGTACGGGCCGATGGTTGGCTGCAGCTCAGATGGCCACAGAGAAGTCTGGACCTGACTCTGGGCTGCCTCGGCCCTGCACCAAAAGGCGCCAGACCTTTCGCTGGAGCGACAAACGGCAGCTGCCCCTCTCTTCGTCGGCCTGGTCTTCTACGACACGGCTCATTCCAGTGCTAGCCTGAAATTCACCAGTCAATTGCCGCAAACATGCCCGAAGAATCACCAGAGACCATGGAAAGCGAGGAGATCCTGTCGAACCTGGCAAGATCATAAGCAATGTTCGCCGAAACTTTGGCCCGCGGAACAGTGACTTTCGACAAGGAAATAGAAATGAGAGCCGACCTTGCCAAGTTCTGCATTCAAGTTGCGGGGCATTCTCAAACCGACAAGTCATAGACGGCGCGATACAACACGTGGTCACCATTCTCCGCCGGATCCCAGACGACTCACGTGATCCACCAAAGTTCCTTCATGAGCTCTCCGTGGCCAGGTTCCAGATACCGTCAGACCGATTCCCAACACTCGTTGAATCTTGCGGTATTGCACGGGCACTAAGCGAAGGAGCTGGCCGTGGCGTCCAGCCTCTGTGAGCCTGACCTGGAAACGTACCTACAAATTCTGACAAGTTTGGGGTAAGTTCTCGGGTACGTTCTCGTTTTCCGGTTGAGGCTGAGGGGCATGCCGCGAAATATTGAAAAGTCCATTGCGTGCGATCTCGAGATCCTTGGGGAGATCACGAAAGGATCCAAGCGGTGTTTTCTAGCGCTCAATAACCTTGCTTCCTCACTCCACGTTCGATACATGAAACGAGGCTGGCAAGAAGACGAGGAAGAAGGACAGCAACTACTGCAGGAGTTGCTGCTATCTTCAATAGATTCTGGGTCAAAGATTCACAATGTCGCCATTGATCAGCTTGGCGCGATTGCCATTGCAAGGTTCGATAAGACATGCGCAATAGAAGATCTAGACGAGGCCCTTATCCATTTCAAGACGAGCTTCGAAAGCTGTCCCAAGGAAGACGACGCTTGGAGGGACTTCCTCCGGCAACTTGTCGACCTCTATGCGACAAGGCACAAGTACACGCAAAGCCTTCAAGACATGGATAGCGTGGTCCAATACTCCGGTCTGTTATTTGAGTCGACTCCAGTCATCCACAGCTCGTGGGGTCAAGATCTCCTGAAGCACCTTCGACGACTCCAATGCGCGTTGGCTAGCAATCGATCGAGGCGGTCGAAGGTGCCATTGAGATTTCCCGCGCTGCGTTTACACGAATGCCAGAAGGACACCAAGATAAGGAGCGATCACAGCTTGTCTTCACGCACCTGCTATCGCAGCGTTACGTCTCGTCCAACCTGGTGGAAGATCTCATCTCCTTGTCCGGATGTACCGCGTCAGTGATTGCCAGCTACAATGCGAAAATAAGGTCCAGCTTCGGAAAACAAGAAGTACATGAGAACGGGATGCGGAGGTTCACTAGCTGCTTGAAGAAGCTGGCTGGCACACCAGTCAACAGCCTTATGCATCAACTGGCCGAGGAAGAATTGATGGGGGCTTTCCTGTCCTGTTTTGACTTGGACAGCAAGCAATATGGTCCCTCGGCACTGGAAACGACCTATTTACAGAACGGAAAACGATTAGGAGTCCTAGCCGCTGCCGCAGAGGCTGATATCATACTTTCTGACAACGAGATCGGATTCGAAATAACGACAGTAAAAGCGAAAGGACAATGGGGGATACAGAATTCCTCGAGAGTCTTTTCATACGCCCATCCAAATATGAAACTGAATTTGGTCTGCGCAAGTTGGCAATAGACCCTAAGACCAATCACATTCCCTTTAACTTTTCGAATTTAGTTCGACACATGCTGGGGTATGAAAAGGGCTAGTATCTCCTATTGAATTCTCCGCTAGAGAGGAGCAAATGGAGAGGGAATCCCTGGAAAAGAGTTGATCAGAGGGAAGGCATCCAAACCCGAGGTTGTGTTATTGGTGCCGCCAACTAACGAAGCTGCTACAACCAAGGGGCCAGGGATTTGAACTCAATGCAGGCTGATGCATGGCACTAATTCTCAGCGATTTGAAAATGATTCTGTATTGCAGGGGGGAGTGCGCTATTTGCAGCTTGGCGGCTTCAATCGTCACGACAGACAAAGGGGAGCTTCACTCGGACTTTGAGAAATTGGATGGACAGGCAAGAGGAATTACTTGGGTTCAGGAAAGCTCTCAACTGGAGAAAGCGTTCTGAGAATCAAATGGGGGCGTCTATTATGCCAGAGAGTTGAGACTGCTCACGGGGGACAGTTTTCGCTAGGCGCTTCGACAAGGATGGGAAGCAGGCACTGCAGTCTCGCTCCAAAGCTTGCTGGACGACAGACATGGACCTGTTTACAACACAGGGGGGCAGCAAGTCAACCTCGGCTTGATCAGCGCATGGCTGAGAGATTGTGATCACAACCACGGTTGTATTCGCAATCATCCTCGACCTGGAAAGCTAAGGACCAAGATCCCCCTAACATTCATCAATGTCGTTCAGCAATGCCTTGTATTCGGCACATCGAAGGACAATTACTCCGCCCTAAGTTATACCTGGGGCCAAGTAGATATGTACATGACGCCGAAAGAAAACTTCAAAGGGAGACAACACCCCTAGGCCGTGTACTTCCAATGCGGGAAAAACACGTTGTTCGAGGGCGGCGTGAACGAGGAATTTAAGACTTATTTTCTGTCCGCCCAATGAAGGACGACCATCTCCTGAGAATAGCAAATCATGACAACCCCATCTCAGATCTGAGCCAGGTGCACGACCTCGAGGCTGGCCCCAAACTTTGGAAGGCGTTAAAGACGTACATGGAGCTTTTGTGCAACTACAGCAAACGGTAATTACCTTCAAACTTGACGTTTTGGATGGCTTCGCAGGCATCTTTGCGGTTCTCGACGAGGAGCACACCCAGGGATCGATCAAAAGCACGACCTTGCATGGCATTCCAAGCGGAATTTTCATCCATGCGCTTCTCTGGTCTTCTGCTGCGAGAATACCGCGAAGAGGCACCAAGTTCCCAACTGAGAATGACTTCACAACAGGAAATCCAGAGCCAAGATTCCCCAGTTAGTCGTAGGCTGGGTAGGATAGCCCCTTCAAATACCAACTATTTAAGTGGACGACCGACATCACAGAACGTCCCGTCCCACTGATCCGAATCTTCCACCTAGGCAGCTTGGAAGTATTTCCCGATAAATACGAAGAAGAACGTCCCCAGGAGGCCTTGATTCAACAGCAGGGCGAAGTGGGGCGTCGCGTTGTGGACGCGTCGGCTATTGGCCAAAGCTTGCTCTCCGGGCACAGCTGATATAGGAATATTGCTGTTGCTCAGTAAGCAGGGTATGTTGTAAGCCATTCTCATGCAAATAGCCCATAGGATTGCCTAACTTCATCCTTCCGGCCCAATCCGAGTTTCGGGCGGGCGGGGCTGTGCGGGATTATGACGCTACATACTCCTAGGCAAAAAACCCAACCTTACCCTTGGTCTATCAGGACACTTCGCCATCCATTTTTACGGTTGCCAACATGTTCAACGAGTTGACCCATGATGTCTCGTCTATGATGATGGGGAAGTTAGGCGGCGGCCCGGACCTCTTTGGCAAGGAGACTGGAACGCGCCTCCCCCTCCTCTTTACCAAGGTGATGGAGGCTCGGCCAGCCGCGTCACAGAGTTTGCTCTTCCGTCTTCCACCAGAGATCCTCGGCGACATAATGGACTTGATTGCAGATGAAGAGCCCTCTCTGGCGTCTCTCGCTCTTGTCAACAGTGACTGCAGGCAGCTCGCTCGATCCTGCCAATTCGCGGTGGTCACCTTCGACTACAGCCCAGCATCTCGTCAACTTGCCCAACTCCTCTCAACAGAGGCCGCCTCTACAGGTCCTCAGTCGCGCGGTCGAATTGGACCATGTATCCGACGTGTGAAAGTGGCGTCACACCCTGGCTGGGTCAGGAATTTCCATAAAGAGCTCTCTGACTCGATTTGGGGAGCCGACAGAGGCGAAATAACCGATGCTGTAAGAGAGCACATTGGTTTACTGCAAGAAGAGGCAGAGTTTGAGTACGTGGCCAATCACCAGATGCCCATTCTTTTTGGCATCGGAGCGATGCCAAATTTGGAGGCTATTTCCTGGCTCGACGGACTGTGCCAGAGTCCCGATTTATTTACGACTCTCGCTGGATCTTCCGTTCAACATATCAAATTTCACGGTACAGTAAGCGAGGAACTTCTAGGAATTCTAGACCAGCTCCCTCCACATTCATTTCAACGAGTTCGCTGTTTGGACCTCAATTTTACCCTTTGCGGAGATAGTCAACACAAGGTTGAGGAGGTCACAATTACAGACTGCGATACAGACACCGCTAAAGCACCCGACGCAAAACGGAAGCCTCAAAGCGATTGCGATATCATCGCAGCGCTTATCAAGCGGTGCGAGCAGAGTCTCGAGACACTTGTCGTCGTGCACAGAATGTTCCCGATGGGCACGCCTGAAGAGAGACTATCATTGTCAAGCCAAGATATCAACCTCCGCAGTCTACGAACTCTCAACTTGTCTAGCTGCCAGGTGGACCCGACAGCTTTGCGTGTCATGCTCTGCCCATCGCTTCGCCATCTTTCCATGGGAATGGGACGAGTCCTTCTTGTCTTGCGAGACACTTCGAAACCTCGACACCTTAGTTATTCCATACGTAAGGGAAACCCCGGGGAAGCCCTCTACTGCTAGCCCGTTGATGAAGTTCCTCAATCGCCACCCGCACATCAAGAAACTGTGTCTCGACCATGGCCCAGACGCCTTCATTGACAATCACCTCCTGCCCTGCTTGTCCAACGGCAATTGGGCCAACTTGAGCTCACTATCGTTGACATGGAAGGGGCCAGGCATGGAGGAATCAACTCGCCCGCACATTGCCCGGGTGTCCAAATCTGCACTAGCCGCCATTGGGTCCTTGGATAACCTCGAGCAGCTCAGTTTGACCGCAGGAGTAAATTGTGGCTGGCGTCGCCAATGGCTGATTGACCACGATACTGTTCGAGAGTCTCTCAAAGGCCTCACGCGATTGAAAAGACTCGCCATATCCCGGGATACGTACCCGGTTCCATACGACTTGGAAGAGCCGGAGTACTACTACGAGATCAAAGTTGTCGATCTGGAGGACCGCAAGCTTGCCAACAAGCGAGACTGGATGAATGAGCTCGAGCCAATTGAGGATTCTGACGGCGAAATCATGGATGACGAGCATGAAATTTGGGAGTACGCACACCGCTACAAGATGTTCAAGCAAGCCGAGAAGTACGCCGAGGTGATTCCGACGCTGGAATGGGTCTACTGCGGCGAATGGCCGATGAAGTTCGTTGATGGGCCGGTCTATGAGGATGGGGTGTGGGACGGGCAGACGACGCGTAAGGTTGCGTGGCCACTGGCTAAGGCACGGGATTCGTGCTGGTCGTATTTACAACACACGTTTGGCATGGGCCATGAAGAAGATTGAAATGTGAGTCGCGGGTGAGGAGAGGAAAGGCCTCAAAAATGGAAGCTAAAAGAAAACAACTGTATAGCAATCACTCAAACTGTGAGCGCCTCTATCTGAGCGGGTTAAGTCGCAGCCTTCATGCAGGCTCTTCTAGCTATCGGTTTTCTAAGACGCGAAGGGAGGGAGAGCAACTGATAAAAGTGTAGGTGAGAACAAAAACATACAACACCGGGTATTCGCTGGTCGTCACCGACCCAACTACTAATCCAGCCCTCACTGGCTTATCTATGGGAGAGCGGACGGGATCCCGAGTTTTCCAGTGGGTATGGTCGTATGTGCTGGTTGGGGCAGCACAAGATGATTATATTGGAATCCGAAGACAAGCATCCTACGGACATCCAAGCCACTCAAAGCCGACGAATACGTTCTCAGGGCAAATCATAAAGTCCCCTCAATAATTCCAGCAATTCTTAACTGGTGCTGCCTTAGTCTCATCAAGTCACCGAAAACTTCAGGCTGGATCTAGGGGTTTAACGAAGCAACCTTAAACGCTGATCAAGCTTAATAAAGGAGATCAGCAATGCCACCTAATGATAATCGCCTTGCCCGTCTGTCTGCTCCTTGGCCGCAATACACTTACAATTCGTGCGCCGCATGCCGAACCGGATCCATGGCTGCCAACTCATTCGTTGACTGCGCTGCTAAGCCTGCAGAAAACGAAAGCACTTCATGAATATGAGTTACTGCAGGGAGCCGCAAGACCTCGGCATAAGAATGATGCAGTTGGAAAGAAGCTTGAATAGCAGAGGCTAGTTGTCAGTTAGGTGACAGCTGATCGACGCGTCCATTGTGAACAGCGGCAGCGAAGGCTGGGAAATATGGCAAACGACCCGTTGCTAATCCCGTCTCTGTGCCTCCTGGACGCAGCGCAAGGAGGATGGCGAGGGACTGAGAGAGACGAGAGTAGCAGATGTGTGAGAGAGAAAGAAGATTCCCGTCAGGTGCCAACCAACGGGGTTGGAAAGGCATATTCACATAGAGGGACTTAAGTTATGTGGTTGGGAAGGGAGTAAGCACGGTGTCGCTGAACTATTTCCGTTGGCAGTGTCACATTCATCCCCATTCATTATGTCAGCTTCAAGACAGACTATTACGGTTCAGAAGTCTTAAGAATAAAGTCTCCACGACACGTCTAAGTACATAATGGCGTAAGATGCGGGGGGAACATAAAGGGCTTCTGGAATGCATCGAGGCATCTTCATAACACAACCTCAACCACCTTAGAGGAGGAAAGTCCTGATGAAAGGCCAGTCAGGCCTCACGGCATGTGGGGGCTGCACTTGTCCCCGAGGAAAGGTCGAGAACCGGAGTCTGGTTTTGCTTCTCGTCGTTAATCTTGACCCCGAGCATAAACATAGCGTGCCCGCCATGAGGATCGTGTTGGGATAGTTTCATAAGTTGGCTTCATTCTATTGTCAGCTTGCGAACGGGGGCGTATGATCTGCCTGAATCCTCTTAGCTCCTTCTAACCAACCCTCTTTCCAAAAAAGCCCTGCCCAGGGCCCCAAACAATATCTTCAGGACATCTAGGCGCAATAATTGTGTTTAAAGAACGAAGCCAGCCACGTGAGACCCCTTAATGTCGTCTTACTCGGCCGAGTACATGGTATTACAACCCTAGTTTTGAAGATCACCTGGTACAGGTACAGCGAATCGATGTTGTAATCTCCGTCTTTGTGGTTGTTGTCATATCGTTCAACAGGGTCTTGGAATAGGGTGGCGTTTTCAACGCCGCTGTCAGCAGGCAGGGGCTGCACTCTTGTCGAAGGGGAAGAGTAACCGCATGCCTCATTCAACACCTCAACTGGTTCGCGGCGCCAGGCCTAAAGCTCAATTTCACGAAAGTTCCTTCAACAATTGCCTTGCTATATAACAATGAGTTTGTCTATCTGGAAGCGGACATTGTATAAGCATAACTTGCTAGCCCCGTGTTGCGCAGTAGGGGTCGTAGAAATAGGTAAAAAACGGGTTAATCTCTTAGAAACAGGGATATAAAGCGAAGGCATATTAAATATATATATACTATATAAAGCTATAAAGCTATAAGTAGCTGAGTAGCTATAATACACCCCCCTAGCTTTATATCTAAGATATAAAGCTATAAAACAAAGTTATATATAAATAAAAAGAGGTTTATTTACTTTACTTTTTAATAGATAGTATATTAATATTACTCTACTATAATCTCTACTAAGAGTAGTTTCTATAGATTAACTTTACCTCTACTTCTATCTTCTATTAAGCTAGTACTACTCTACTATAATCTCTATTAAAAGTAATCTCTATAGATTAATATTACTTTATATAATTATATCTAAAAATAACTATAATAATACTTATAATAGATATAGTATTTTAGATATTTCTATAATCTATTTTTTACTTTAGAGATAGTTTTAGAGTTAGCTTTACTCTAGTTCTAAGAAAGTTTCTAAAATCTACTCCTTCTTACTAGCTATAAAATAAGCTTTATATTTAGCTTATTTACTTTATAGTACTATCTCTAAATAGCTATATTTTATAGCTAACTAATAGTACTCTCTACTATATAGGTATTTTTAGAAATTACTATCTCTATAGCTTCTATTTAAAGTAGAGTTATTTTATATAGAGTTTTCTAAAGTAGTAGAATATAAAGGTCTGGATACTTAGCTTAGAAGGCTTAGAGACAACTTAGCTGGCAAAGGCTGAATAAATAGAGAGGCTTATAGGTCTAGGGTATAGAACTCTCTATAGTAAAGGCTTAGTAAGTACTTACTAAAGGATGAAAAGAAGGAACTAAGAAGAAGTAAATAAAAGTAGTATAGTAATACTAAACTTACTTTTTAGGTATTTCTATTATTAGTTTAACTTAACTATAGTCTATAGCTCTTAATACCTTTATAATTCTTTTACTTCTAGCTTATTTTAAGAAAGTTAGTAATAATAATAGCGCTATATACTTAAGTAATGCTTACTAATTAAGCTAATAAAACTATAGCTAGTATTTACCAAGTAATAGGTAAAGCTAGTAATATAAGCTTATATAGAGAGAATAACTCTAGTAAATAATTAGAAGATAATATAAGTTAACTAGAGGAAATAAGAAGCTATATTTTAAGTAAAACTAGAAGCTCTAAAGAGAATAAGCTATTTATACTAAACTTTTACTACTTAGATAATAAATATATATAGAAAAATAAGAAATCTAAGACTTTTTATTATAGATAAAATAGGCTATAGAGCTAGATATCTATAGCTATAGCTAATAAGCTAGCTTAAACTAATAAGCTATAAGAAGTAGATAGCTAGCTACTAATATAGTAGATACTAACTATAATAGCTAACTAGTAAAAGCTTCTAGCTACTATATTAAATAACTAAACACCTACTAAACACCTATTTAAAGTTTATAAAAAACTTTTAAACTATAATATAGCTTACTTCACTAGTAAATCTATAAGTATAATAAAGAAAGATTAGCTTATTATAGTAGAAAAAGCTTATAAATATTACTCTAGCTATTTTAATAGCTAGTATATCTAGTAAATATTAAGTATTATAAAGTATACTTTATAAATAGAGTAGTAAATATATTAGTAAATACTTATAAACCTTTTAGAGAGTAAAATAGACCTAAAATAGAAAGATTTCTAAATCTTTATTAGAAGATAATATATTATACTAGAACTATAAAAATAGAACTATTATAATACTTTAAAATAATACTATTAGAAAGATAATAAGAAACTTATTATATACTAAGCTTACTAAGAATCTATTAACTAAGTACTTAGTAAGCTAAGTATAAGTAATATAAAGGTATATATCTTTTTTTAGAGCCTTATTAGAACCTTTAAAAATAAGCTATTTAAATAAGATATAAACTATATTAATACCTATATTATTACTCTATATAGCTAGAGATTATAAGAGATAATAGAAAAGAGATATATAAGAAAATCTACTAGCTACTCTAAATTATATAAGTAACTATACTTAAGCTTTTTAGACTACTTTTATAAGAATAGCTTATAACCTCCTTAGTTTATAGACTATAGAGAATACTATTTAGAAACCTTATTTTAGAGTAACTACTTAGTAAACCTCTATATAACTTCTAATTTTAATAATAAACTATCTAACTCTTAGAGTTTTTAATACTATAACTATAAAAAGTATAGCTATATTATAACCTACTATACTAAAAACTATATACTATTTATAAGTAATAACTAGAACTTAAACTTAAGATAGAGTAGTATAAATACTATTATAATACTTTATATAACTAATACTAAGGATTTAAGAAATAAGTAAGTATAGAAATAACTCTAAAAAGCTTTATACTAAATATTACTTCAGTTCTAATTAGGAAAAGTATTAAAAGATAAGTACTTATACTCTAAATATCTAGTAAGGTTAAACTTAAAGTTAATATAAATACCTATATAATAGTAGATATTATAAGAGAAAACATTATAAAGAAACTCTAGTTAAAAGAAGCTATAAGTATTATAGCTCTAGAATTAGTAGACTTTCAAAGTAGATCTATACTTATAGATAAGGTTTACTAGTTTATACTCTTTCTATTAGATAGTAAAAACTACTTATAAAAGATCTACTAAGTATTTATTATAAGCTTATACTCTAAAAAAGTAGAAAATATCTTTCTATTTAATAACTTTATAGGTTAAGAAAGTATCTATATAGATACCTATATATACTTAGTTATATAAATATATATTACTTACTAAGCTAGAAGTAATTATCTAAGAAATCGTGGAAAATAGCTTATAAGCTTATGTTATATACTTAATAAGTATTTTAAATCCTAATAAGGAAAGTATTAATACCTTAAGCAAATAGTTACTAAATAAAAAATAGAGAAAGAGAATCTCTAAAGAACTTTAAGTATTTACTAACGTTTTTAATAATAAAAACGTAAAAAAAGTTTCTAAGTTAAAGGGAGTAGTATATTATATTAAACTAAAGCTTAGTAAGAAGCTCTTATACTAGCCTATATACTTTATATTAATAGAATAACTATAAACTCTTACTAAATATATTTAGGAAATAGAGGCTACTAGTTATATTTACTACTTTATAAGCTCTATAGAAGTACTTATCTTATTTATACTAAAGAAAGATAGTAGCTTAAAATTATATATAGATTACTAAGGATTAAATAAAATTATAGTAAAAAACTATTACTTTCTATTACTAATTAGTAAGCTTCTAGATAGGCTTACTAGAGTAAAATTTATTTTAAAGATTAATTTAAATAAAGTATACTACTATATTACTATTAATAAAGTAGATAGATAGAAAACTATATTTAGAATATAATATAGATATTTTAAATATATAGTAATACTATTTAAGCTTACTAATACTCTAGTAATATTTTAAGTATATATTTATAAAATACTTACTAACTTCTTAGATATATATTATATTATATACTTAAATAATATTCTAATTTATTTAGATACTAGAGAATAGTATATAAAAAACTTTTATACTATTTTATACTACTTAAAAGCTATAGAACTATTTATAAAACTTAAGAAGTATAACTTTTATTAGATAGAAATAGACTTCTTAAAGTTTTATATTACTTAGAATAGTATTAAGATAGACCTAAACTATATCTAAGTAGTTACTAAATAGCTAGTACTAAAATTTTTTAGAGATATATAAGTTTTCCTAGGATTCTATAACTTCTATTATAAGTTTATAATAAAATATTCCTATATTATAGCTTCTATAAATAGTATACTTAAAAGAAGCTAAAATAGTATAAAGTTAGAAGCTTTTATCTAAATAAGAGAGATATAAACTATATTTAAGATATTTTAGAGAGTATTTACTAAAGCTCTAATACTAAGATATTATAACTTTATACTAGAAACTAAAGTTAAAATAGATATATCTACTTAAGTAGTATCTAGTATACTCTTATAGAAGTATAGAACTATCTAGTATTTAGTAGCTTTTTAGTTAAGAAAACTATTAAATATAGAGTAATACTAAGCTATAGAATAATAAGAACTTCTTATTATTATTAAAAGCTTAGACTACTAAGTATAATATTTTTAAAGACTTTCTAAAAAGTTCTTAATATTTATAAACTATATTATACTAAAAGAAGTACTTACTATACTTATATAAGATATTTATAGAAAACTTATATAATAAGTATACTAATTATTAGCTTTTAATTTTAAAATCTAGTATAGATTAGAAATTACTAACCTAATAAATAGGTTATCTAGATACTTTAATTATATAGTAAAAAATATAAAAGTAGATAATATATTTCTTACTTTTAGAAAGAAGTTTAGACTTATTAGCTAGCTTTTAGTAACTAATTACCAATATATTACTAAGCTTAAAAAATAAATAGCTATTATAAAAACTTATATCTAAGCTATTTAGTAAAGTATATAAAAACCTTACTAGAAAGCTAGCTCTAAAGTTAAGAAATCTTTACTTTTAAATTAAAATTACTCTATAAAAAGTACTAATAATATACTATATACTATTATATATATTAGTGCTATTACTTACTCTAAAACGTATATAGATACTATACTAACTACTTTATAAAAAGAAAGTAATATACTAGAGAACTTAGAAAGAACTAAAGTTATTATACTAGAATAGTATATTCTATATATTATAATAAGAGAGCTTATTTAGGATAAAATAGCTTATATATTATATTCTAGTATAAATCTTAAATAGATAGTTAGTAAACTATAAACTAAAAACTATTTCTATAGAGATATTATAGCTAAAGTTTACTAAGATACTAAGAGATATTAAAAGTATTAACTTAATAAGAATAATATTTTTTAGTTTAGAAGAAAACTTATTATCCTAGAAGAGAGATCTCTCTACTATAAAATCTTAAAAAACTACTATAATATACTTAGATTAGGTTATATAGAGGTAAATAAAACTATAAAACTAATCTTATAAAAGTTTTACTAGCTATACTTAATAGAGGATATATAGTAATATATTACTAAGTATTTATACTACTAAGGAGTATATATACTATAGTATAAGCTATATAAGCTATTATAAATATTAGAACTACTAGTATACCTATTTTAGTAGATCTTACTAGACTTCCTAACTAGCTTACTAGAAAGCTATTAAGATAATAGAGATATTTATAATATAATCTTAGTAATTATATACTAAATAACTAAGGTAGCTTAATTCTTAGTAATAACTAAGTAATTAGATATTATAAGCTTAGTAAGAATTTTATATTAAGAAATTAAATACTAATATAGTATACCTAAGGCTATTATAAGTAATTAAAATAAATTAATTACTAGCTAGTTTTAATAAGATTAAACAAAAGTTTAAAATATTTAAAAGTATCTTTCTATAGCTTAGTATCTATAGATAAATAGCTAGATAGAGAGAATATATTAAATACTAACTATATACTTTATAAGTTTAGTAAAGGTTTATAGGACTAATAAGTAACCTAACTAATTAAAGCTGAATTCTCTTATAATAATAGCAAGTATACTACTATTAATATATCTTTATTTAAAGTATTTATAGGATATTACTTTAGAATAGTAGACTACTACTTACTAAATATTAAGATTAGAACTTAAAAAGTTAAAAAAGACTTAAGAAACTAATAGAGGTTTACTAAAAAATAGCTAAGAATTAGTAGTATATTACTAAAGTATAAGCTAAGAATACTAATACTAAATAGAAAGTATAATTATATAAAAGATATTATAGAACTCTTTATAACGAACTTCTGTTTTATAAAAAGTTAGTAAAAGCTTACTCTATAATTTATCTCTATACTAATTATAGAAGTTATAACCCTAAATACTTATAAAGTTTAACTTCTAGAGAAGTATAGTAGGATATAATATTTTTTTAGTTACTTTATTTAAACTATAGTATAGCTAAAAGCTTACTAAAGAGTAGTTTCTAGACCTTAAAGAAAACCTAGAAGAATAGGAAGTTAAAAATATTATATTATAAAGAGAAGTACTAGAGAGCCTTCTATATTTAGTTAAGTAGAAAGGCTAGCTTATAGAGTAATATTTAGAAGCTTAAAGAATATTTAGTAAATACTTTATAAATCCTTATTAGATTTAAGAAATAACAGTATAAGTTATATTATAAATAGGATAATAAGTAATATAAAGTAATAAGAAAGTTAATTAACTATAGAATAGCTAAAATACTAGAAAAAACACTTTTAAACTTCTTAGTAAAAGAAATATAAAATAATAAGTATCTAACTATATACTTCTATAGGAAAACTACTATATACTTACTAAACTTTATCTAATATTTTAACTACTTATTACTACTCTATTTATTACTATTACTCTAATTCTTATTATTACTACTATTATTATTATCTTTATAACCTTCTTTACTATCCTTATTATTACTATTATTATTATTACTACTTTTTAAGCTATTACTAGTAATACTACTATTACTACTAAAATTTAGACTTCTAGGAGTATTATTAGAATTATTATTATTATTTTTAGAAGATTTATCTATATTTTTATTATTAACCTAGTACTAATAAGCTATTACTAAACTATTACTAACTTATTTATAAGTATTAGGCTAGGGTATAGGATTACTATTAATAACTTTATAGATAAAGATAGAAGTAGAGTAATAAACATTATAAAGTATATAAATATATTAAATCTTTAAAAGCTTCTATATAGGAAACTTAGATATATAGTTATTACTACTAAAGAGCTACTTTTCTAGGATCTTATTAAGGCGATTAAGAAACTAAGTTTAGTTAAAGATATAAGTCTTATTATATAAGTATACTAGAAGAATATTATTAATCTATAATATAATCTCCTAAACTAACACCTTATTTTTAGCTTAGTAAGCTATCTATAAAAGTATATTAGATAAGTAAATAAAAAGACTAACTATAAATAAAACTTATATCTAGAGAAACTTATAAGTATACCTAGGTATATAAAGCTATAGTCTCTTCTATATTTTAAGTAATTAGTTATTATATTTCTTAGAACTAAGCTTAAGACTAATAAGGTTTACTAACTACTTATAGAGATATTAGAGAAGTTTAATACTCTGCTTTATAGCTATAAAGATATAGAAAATCTTATACTAGTAATACTACTTAGTATTAATAGTATAAGTATAATACTTAACTTAATTCTAGTAGAAACAGACTATATTAATAAAATAAGCTAAGATCAAAAAGAAGAATTAGCTTATATTTTCTCTAAATAATTACTAAACTTACTTTATAGTATTTAATACTATAAATCTAGTATAACTTATATATAGTTCCTATTTTTCTAATAAATATAGATAAGTTTAGCGCTTTTAAGAAGCTATAATATATAGGTAATATAAAGCTTACTACTACCTACTTAGTTATACTAATAGTTACTTTTACTAAGCTCTCTTTTATTAAAGCTATACTTTTTAAAGAGTTAGTAAATTAAGCTCTTAGTATTTATAATATTAGTTATAAAAGTATTATAGAATAAAGAAAGGTTTAGTAAATATATAAGAAAACTTAATAAAAAGTTTATAAAATATAAAAGTTATTATAGCTAGATATAATATAATAAGAAGAAAAGAACTAACTCTAAAGTAGAGAAAAGCTATTATTTTATAGATAGCTAAGAAGCTTTATTAAATAATTATAGAAGTAGTAATAACTTTAGATAGTATAAATAGTAGTTATTTATTATAGTAAGTACTACTTATAAAGAAGTAAATATAGTAAATTAATAATAGTAGTTACTATCTAACCTATTTAATAGCTTTATAATATATTTATTCTAGAAAAGAGATAATAAGATAAAAAATAAAGTTATTATAAAGATATTATATAAAGAAAGCTTACTAAATAAAAAGTAAGATATTAGGAATAAAACTTCTAATATAAAGATAACTATTCTCTTTTAAAGATAATAATAGGTTTTTTTTAGAGTAGCTCTAAATAGAAAGTATAAAGGGAAGTTTAAAAGAAGAGAAACCCTAAGAAATAGAATTATACTCTAGATATTATAACTATAACTTAGAAGCTCTATTATCCTTTAGTAAATATATAGTAAATAACTACTATACTAGATAATAGAGATAATAATACTAAGTACTACTTAGATAAAAGAGAGAGATATTAATAAGAAGTTATTTAGGAGTATTTAAACTTATAATAGGGATTACTATATCTAGAAAGAGGATAATTATAAAGGTCTAGATACTTAGTTTAGAAAGCTTAGGAATAACTTAGCTAGTAAAAGCTAAATAAATAGAGAGGTTTATAGGTTTAAAGTATAGAACCTTCTATAGTAAAGGCTTAGTAAGTACTTACTAAAAGCTAAAAAAAAAGAACTTAGAAAAAGTAAGTAAAAATAGCGTAGTAATACTAGACCTACTTTTTAAGTGCTTCTACTATCAGTTTAACCTAACTATAGCTTATAGCTCCTAATATCTTTATATAGAAAAAGGAAGCTCTAAGTAGCTTCTAAATATAGTATAGATATTATACTAGCTTTTTTAACTTATATACTAGTTAATAAGAGTAATAAAAATTACTCTATATTTAATAATACTTTATATAAGCTTATTAGTCTCTTTTATAATAAGTTTAATAAAGCTTTATTTAGCTTAAGATAATATAAGATATTTAGTAATAGCTTCTAAAAAGGTATATAAAGTAAAAACTCCTTAGATCTTAAGGATCTTATATACTTATATATATTAATATATATTAATATATATAATACTACTCTTAGTATTATATTTCTAGATTTATTATTACTATAGCTTTCTATAGTAAAGCAAAGTAGTTATCTTATATAATAGTAACTATAGAGAGAACTATTAATATTTTATAGAGTGCTTAACCTATATAAGCAGGTATTGCAGTTCACTTTATATAATATATTATAATACTCTAAACCTAATAATAATACTTTAACTTATGCTTAATCTTAATAAAGTAAATAAATAAAATCTTATATTATAACTAGTTATTAACGCTTAGCTTAACTTATTTCTAGCCTTAGTAGAAGAGTATAAGTAGGTAAGTAGTAAAACGTACTAGTGAGAGCGTTGTCTACGACGCTATTATTTACGAGAGCGTCTAGACGCCTTGTTTACAACGCAGCTACCTAGCAATAGCTTAAACCTATACTTAAGGGCGTAAACTCAATAGTGTGACTCTTCGCTGCTATAGCTAGAAGGGTTGTCGTGGCTAAAAGGGTTATTGTAGCCATGGGCATAAAAACTTGATTGCTGCTTTGAATGAGGCCTCGAGGCCTCGAGCCTGTTCCTCACATCCTCCTAAACGCGGCAACACTTCACGATGCGTTTCCTCCTCATCATACCTGCGCGCGAGCTAAGCAAGGCCGAGCTAGACCTGACGGTGGCAGGGCTCTTCATCGAGACTGCGCGGCAGGGCGGAAGATGTTGTAACGGCGCGACGGCACGGAGGCCTCGGGGCCCCGCGCCTGGCGGAACGACGCAGACTTCTGAACGGCGGAGGAGAGAAAGACGGGTGCGAACCGAATATAGCGTAAAGGGCGGGTGTGGCTCGGAGGAGCGAAGATAGAGGCGGCTAGAGGAAAGCAGTTAACTTAGCTCGTTGTAATGGTCGAAGTCTGACGGAAGAGCGTAGTGTTACGGTCAGCTATCCGACAGTAGGGTCTGCTAACAGAAGTTGGGGATTGACGTCTTAAAACAGTACACTGGGTCGTAGGTCGTAAGTCGTAGGCTTATGTCGTAGATCGATAGTCAGAGGCTAAGGTGATCAGTCTTAGACTTAATAAGTATTCGCAGTGAAGGTAAGCTGAAAGTATCCGAAGATGAATATAAAGTTGATTGCTGAAGAGCTATGGAAGTCTGACTATGAGCGAGGCTCAGGTTATACTATATATAAGTCCTGAGTAGTTCCTTTTGTCCTGGGACTGATGAGCTCCGGGCGGTCCCTGAGGGTGGACCGCCATCTCCGTGTCGGTCCTCTTGTTGGACTGCTTATCTTCTGTTGGTCCTTCTTATCATCATATGACTTGTATCATAGTTCTTCTGTTCCTGAGTGAGTCCCTGTTGTTCCTGTGATCCTGCAGTATAAATGTCCTGTCCTAGCCGCCCGACGCCTAAGTGGGTTGGTCAACTGTTATCCTTGTTTATGGGTTGTAACATCAGGTCTCCTCTCTAAAGGTCTTGTCCTTAAGACCTAATATAAGTAGGTTGTTGGTCCTAGGTTAGAGGTCTGTTAATTATGCTTTCTGATTTACTTATAATGCTGACATTATATCAGGTTATATTTAAAAATCGAAAAAGAAGTTAGCTGTTACTAAGCTTAAAGATTATAAGTGTGAGGCTTTAATTAAATATATTAAGTCTTATTCTTTAGCTAGTAATATGCCTTGCACTTGTTGTTTTCAGGCGAAAGTCCTTTGTCGTTTCAGCGAGAAGTCATCCTAGTGTTGCACCTGTATCGAGGCTAAGAAACCTTATAATAGTGTCTTAGTAGCTTTAACTTATATATCTTTTCTTCTGGGATGTTTGTTAGGTTGCTGCTGACGTATTATAGTGCAGAGGTTGAATAAACAGCAAAAAGAGTAGGATGAGAAGGAAGAGAAGGCAGGTGAAGAGTTGCTTGCTCTTTATCAGGAGTTTGCTTGTTTGCAGACTTAAATAGCTGAGGCAGCTAGTTGTTAAGTTGGATTTAGATGATATAGAAGTTAGTTAGAGAGCGTCAGACTGAGGCTTTTAAGCGCAGTATACAGGAGATTAATAAGGAGGATAGTATGCTTCTAGCATTAGATACTTATAAGAAGTAGGTTATAAGTGACTTCTAATTTCAAGGTGTAGAGAATAATTCTGATTAGGTAAGTTTTAGTATTAGCGAGGAGTTTGCAGATCTTAGTCCTTTGTTAGGGGGTTTGCAGTTAGTGCCTCCTAGAGATTCCTAGTTATTCTCTAGTATTCCTAAGCAAATAAATAGTTTTCTTTGTTGCAGTCTGTCTGCTTTAGCTAGTGGTCTGATATGTCTGTGTAGGTGTCTGATGCGTTAGTAACTAGTAGTGTTTATTAGAGGTAGTGTTGCTAGTGCTGCTGGCGTTATTTCTCGTTCTTAGTGCTGCTGCTAGTAGGTTATAAGTTCGTCCTTTATATTAGTGACGTTTTTAGCTGGTTCCTATATATTATCTTTATAACTATACCTTTTCTACTTAATAAGGTATTAGTATCCCTCTAGTTCTTTAAAGTAGTTAATAATTCGTTCAACTTCATACTTTGGTTTATTATCTTCTATAATAATAAGGTTGTTTATTTGTGATCCTTATAATACTAGTTCGAGTAGTAAGATATAAAATATTAGAAAATATTTTATTATATTAGGTAGGTTAAGTTTATAGTTAACTAGTGAAACTTTTCAGAGGATTTTAAAAGGTCTAAGTTTCTTAAAGTCTAGTTTGTTGTTTAGTTGTTTTGTTTTAATGTTTCGCTATATAAGGTAGGCGCTATCTCCCTCTTTCAAAGTTAGTCCCTCAATCCTTTATTTGTTGCTGAATTTAGTTATTTGTTGTTATACAAATTCAAGTTCTTTGCATGCGTTATCTTAGATATCTTTGATTTGTTTGACTGTAGCAACAGCCTTAAGTGCTGCTAGGCCAGCTTAGGGTTCTCTATAGGCAGTTGGTTCGAATCTATAGTTAAGGTAGAAAGAGGATTCCTTTATACTTTCTCTAATTATACTGTTATAGGCAAATTAAGCTATTAGTAGGAGTACTACCTAATTGTCTTAGTTATAGTTAACGTAGGTGTGGAGGTAGGTTTTAAGGATCTAGTTAACTCTTTCTGTTTATCTGTCAGTCTGCAGGTGAAATGCAGTAGATATTGCTTGCTTAATACTAAGTTATGATATAATTAACTTCTAGAACTTAGAAGTGAAGATCTTATCTCTGTCTAATATAATTTCTTTAGAGGTTCTATAATTAGCTATAATATATTTAAGGAATATATAGGCGAATTCTTTAGCGTTGCTTAATTCCTTATATAGGATGAAATAGGTATACTTTGTGAGTCTGTTTATAATAATAAGAACGCTGTTAAAATAGACTCCTAAAAAGGGTTTTCAAGACTTCAGTAGCTTAATAATAAAGTTGAGTGATATAGAGTGCTAAGTAGTTTGCAGTATAAGCAAAGGTTATAATAATCTATAAAGTTAGTGTTAGGCTGGTTTGCTTTTCAGGCAAACCTTGCAATCTTTAATTGCTATTATAATATATTCTCTAGTAACCTTTTCTCTATACTGTTATTATAGTTATTTCCAGGTTTTTATAATTCCTTAGTAACTATATACTAGCTAAGCATAGAACTCTATAATTGCTTTATTATCTAGTCTGCTAGTCAGGCTAGCATTAGATTGTCTGGCTATTATTAAGAGTTTTATAGCAGGCATAAGGTCTCTATTCTTATTATGTTTGAGAATTACTTAGGTCTTGTTTAGTACTAGGATGTTATAGTCTGGCTGTCAGCTGAGAGCGTCAGCTCTGCCGTTTTCTAATCCTTTTCAGTAGATAATTCAGAAATTGAATTCTGAAAGGAATTCCAACTATCTAATTTATCGTTTGTTGAGTTCTTTCGAAGTTATGAAGTAGGCTAAGTTTTTATAGTCAGTGTATATAAGTATTTAGTAGACAGTTCCTAAGAGTAGAGGTTGCTATTCTTTGAAAGCTTCGATAATTGCTATAAGTTCTTTGTTGTGGATTTAGTAGTTAAGTTCTGATCTGTAGAGCTTATATGAGAAGAAGGCGCAGGAGTGCAGGCGTCTTTCTAAGTCTCTTTAAGATAGTTATGCTCTAAGGGTGAAATCTGAGGCATCTGTTTCAACTTTGAACTGTTCTTCTAGGTTAGGGATTATAAGGACTGGTTCGCTTATGATGCAGTCCTTGATTATCTGGAAAGCTATGCTCTAGGCTTCTTTCTATTTAAATGGTCGATCTTTGCAGCTGAGATCTGTGAGAGGCGTATTAATCTTCCTATAAAGTCTGATGAACTTTCAGTAGAAGTTAACGAATCCGAGGAATCCTTAGACCTCCTTAAGGTTCGTCAGTGTGGGCTATTCCTTAATAGCTTGGACTTTCTTTTCTGACATGCTGATATGTCCGGGGGTGATAGTGAATCCAAGGTATTCTACTTCCTATATATAGAATATGCTTTTTTCTGGTTCAACTAGAAGCTTAGCATCCTGAAAAGCTTATAGTATAAAGTATATATATTCCTTATATTGTTCTATTATAAGTGAGAAGATAAGAATATTATTAAGGTAGATAACTATAAAGATATCTATAAACTTCCTGAGAACTTAGTTAATTATATTCTGGAAAGTGGCTGGGGCGTTAGTAAGACTGAAGGGTATAACAAGGTACTTGAAATATCCTCTACATATTCAGAAAGCAGTCTTCTATTCTTCTCTTTTCTTTATTCTGATAAGGTTATAGACACTTTTAAAGTCTAGTGCTGTAAAGTAGTTAGCTCTATATAGGAGTTGTTGCAACTTATCAATCAAGGGTAACAGGTACTAGTTCTTAATTATTATTTCGTTAAGCATTCAGTAGTCGATATATAGTCGTAATTTGCTGTTCTTCTTAGGTATAAACAGGATTAAGCTTTCTGCTGGTGACGTTAATTCTCTAATATAGCTTTTCTCAAGGTTTTTATTAAGGTATTTATCGAGGGCTTCTATCTCTATTAGATTAAGTCTATAAATTTTATTGAATTTGGGCTCCTTCTCCTCCTTAATAAGGATTTTATGATCGAAATTTATATGTAGGGGCAGTCTGGTTTCTAGCTTAGATGTAAAGAGTTTTTCGTAAACTCTGTATTCTTCTAGGATAGACAGAAATAGATCGTTCTTTTGGTTAAGATCTATTGCTTTCAGTAGTTATAATACAGCTTCTTTTGCCTTGAAGTAGCAGATATATTATATTGCTGCTCTATATTCTGCAAATCTATTTGAGGCCTAGGTTCTGCAGGGCTGCTCAGAGACTAGATTATTATTATTTTAATAGAGTTAGCCTGTTCTCTAATCTATTTATGGGTTATTCTTCTCAAGCTATAGTATTCCTAATATAATATCGTAGTTACTAAGTTTAGTAACATTAAATTAGAGTTATTTGTTTCAATCTAAGTAACTTATTTTAAGAGGTGTAGTCTTGTTTCTAATAGTTCCTCCTTTATACTAGACTTATTCTCTTTCTATATTACTGAGTTAGTAAGTATACTTCTTTCTTTGCTATAATAGTCGTAGTTAGTTCACTACTTATAGTGATATGAAATTTATTTCAGCTCTGCTGTTAATTATAGCAATAGCAGCGTTGTTATTAATTATTACTATAAGTTATAGATATATCTTCTGGTCTAATAATGCTAGATATATAGACCTTATTATTATTGCTTGTTATAGTCTTTCGTTAGTAAGTAAGTCTAGTTTTTTAACTGTTCTAGTTATTTAGAGTAAGTAATCTGCTTCTCTTCCTGTTATGCCTTTATAAGGCTGCTTTCTCTGATCCTTGCGTGAGAGATGCTAGGTCTGTTTTTAAGAGTTCTCTATGCCTGGGCCTTGTTCTGGTAATGAATCAGATATATATCTTGTTAATATTTATCCTATTTCATATATTAGTCGTAAGTATACTTTATAAGGTATTATCAGCTAGAGGTGAACATAGCAATATTATTGTCGAACTTTCTAAGTTCCTATTCTGTGAGAGTATATATTATATAGATGTTTTGTATAGAGGTGTTATAATACCTTTAGGGTTAGAAGCAGTAGTTATGCTTATCTCCTATATAGATTTTGCAGTGGTCGAAGAAACATTATGCCTAAAAGAGGTATTAGTAGTTAGGGTCAGTGACCCTGAGATAGAAGTAGTCTTTAATCCTAAGTTTAGAGGTATAGTGCGTTCTTAGCCCTATGTTTAGTACACTATAGAGTTCGATGAACTGTTCATTGCTGTGTTAATTAATTTGCTTATATGCAATTTGTCTGGGTATATTATCTTCTTCAGGTCTCTCTTTAGAACTAGTGTTGTTTATACTAGGGGTGAGCCTATAGGCAATCTCTGCCTGAGCATATTATTGAGCAACGTTACGAGGTTTATCTGAGTTATAGGAGGATTCTTTTTCTTCACTAAAAGTCTAGCTGCTAGTGAGGCTGAGAAGTTGTTATTTAGTTAGTAGGTTATATTAAGTTCTAGGTTCTTTATTAGATTCCCTTCTAACCTGTTCCTTAGTAGAACAGTTCAAGGTGTTATAGAGGATTTATCCTTATGCGTTAGTGATATATAGCGATAGCATGCTGACAGGCTTAAGCTGTTGTACTTAAAGCATCTTATTAAGCTGTTCTATAGTCTTCCTCACTATTTTGCTGTAGGATTGTAAAGCTATTACAAGAGTTTTAGTCTTAAGTTCAGAGATAGTTATATTATAACCTGTCCTTCCGCAGTTTAGGTTGTTAGGCCAGTGTCCTGAGGCCTCCTTATCGCTGCAGTATATAAAACATTCATTGTTATAGCATCCTGTCTATAAGAGAGATGCGTGAGAGGTCTTAGTTGCTATGCTGATTTGCTTAGTTCGTTCAGGTACTGGCTTCTAGTTAAGTTTCTTAGGTTATCTATAGTCTCTAGCAATATATCCTATTTTTTTATAGTTATAGCATTTAGAGTTCTAAGGCTTCTTACTATTATTTTTAGTAGCTAAGCTGAGATCTATAAGTCTGCTATATTATTTATAAGCAGTATTTTATTAATTGTTATTCTAGTTATTGCAGGGTCTGTTGTTATTCTACTAGTTATTAAACTTATGCTGAGGTTGCTACTAGTACTTACGTCCTAAGTTCAGGTTCTGCCTTTTGTTGCTTTGTTCTCTTTATCGCTTGAAGAGTTAGTTATTAATCCTAATAATAAGTTTAGCGTACTAGAGAAAGTTATCAAGTCAGTCGATCTTAACAATCTTATCCTTAACTTTATCTTTAAGTCTCTAGTAGAATATAAAGATCTTAGTTTCTTTAGTGAAGTTAAGTTAGATGCTGAGTTAGCAGAAATTAGCAGAGTAGTCTTTAGCTGACTTAGTTTGTTGAAGCTGCAAGAGGTCTTGCTCAGCTTATCTTTTTTTGTCAGGGTCCTAGAAGAGTAACTAGAGTGCATCCTCAAATCCCTGGAAATTAGCATAGATATCGCAGGTCTCTGTGGTATACTTATTAAGGGTTTCACACTGGAGGTATTCTTCCTGGATTAGTTCAAACTATTTAAGGGCTTTGCCCTGGAGATAGGTAGCTGCGTGCACCACCTTCTCAGTTTGGTTAGTGAAGTCTCTATAGTGAAAGTTCTGGTAGTTCTTAACCTGGATCAAGAATCCTTTGAGGGTTCCAGGGGTTCTATTATAAGTAACAGGTGCACTGAGCTTAAGTTTCTGTTGTCCTCTTACAGGTGTAGTGATAATATTAGCGGCAGCCTGGAAGGTCTGATTTTCGCCCTCTAGCTTAGCTGCCTGCTAGGTGACTTGTTAGAAGGCTTCCTGAAGCTTGTTAATAGCTTGAGCGCTTTTGTTGAACATGCCTTGCATCTGTTTGATATTGCTGTTAGCCTTGGCTAACTATTGTTTAAGTTCTTTATTATTATTATCTTCTTCTAAGTCTTCCTTCATCTTATAGTTGCTGAGTTTCTAGGCTAAGTTGTAAGTTGCTTGCCTAGCAGAAGAGCCTAGAATAGAGGATTTAGCAGAAGCGCAGGAAGATATCTTATCTATACTATTTAGTAGGTATTAATAGTTAACTTACTAAACAGAAGCAATTAAAGTGTTATAGTCAGCTATCTAATAGTAAGGTCTGCTAATAGAAGTTAGAGATTAATATTTTAAAATAGTATACTAAGTTATAAGTTATAAGTTATAGGCTTATATTATAGATTAATAGTTAGAAGCTAAAGTGATCAGTCTTAGACTTAATAAGTATTTATAGTGAAAGTAAGCTGAAAGTATCTGAAGATAAATATAAAGTTGATTACTAAAGAGCTATAGAAGTCTGACTATGAGCGAGGCTTAGGTTATATTATATATAAGTCCTGAGTAGTTCCTTTTGTCCTGGGACTGATAAGCTCTAGGTAGTCCCTGAAGGTGGACTGCTATCTCTATGTTGGTCCTCTTGTTGGACTGCTTATCTTCTGTTAGTCTTTCTTATCATCACGTGACTTATATTATAGTTCTTCTGTTTCTAAGTAAGTCTCTGTTGTTCCTATGATCCTGCAGTATAAATGTCCTGTCCTAGCTGCCTGATGCTTAAGTAGGTTGGTTAACTGTTATTCTTGTTTACAGGTTGTAATATATAGAGGCAAAGAAGAAGTCTAAGTAGTTATGTAACCTGAAGGTTGTTAGTAGTAGGCGGGGGGACCAGCCTAGCTTTTATAGCTAATACTAGTTAAATCTTATAATAATAGGCTAGCAGCCTGAGAGAACTATTAATATAAAGTAATTCTTAAATATATAAATAAAAGCTTAAATTAAAGTGTTTCTAATAAGAATAAAGTTACTCTATATTATAGATAATATCTTATAATTAACTATAATATAAACTTAGTTCTAAATAAAATAGTAACTTATAATAAGTTTCTTTTATTTTATAACTTAAATCTTATAATCTATAATATACTTTATATATTCTTTTTAAATATTTTTAACTATAAATATAAGTAATAATAGTAGCTTAGTATTAGAAAGGTTTAGCTAATAAGTATAGTAATAAGTAGCTTAGTCTATATAAAGTTAGATATATTTATATTAAGCTTCTTCTTATTACTTTATATATAGTTTATTAAGTATAAGAAAGTATAATACTTACTATATTAAATTAGATACTTCTTTACTATAAAGGTTAATATATTCCTATATACTATTCTAAAGTATATAGAAATATAGTTATATAAACTATATAAACTAGTTATATTACTTTATAAAAAGTATACTAGTTAGCTACTATAGTACTATTAAAAAAGATATTATAAAATAAAATATAAACTATATTAAGCTATATCCTACTTTATAGTATATTAGAAGGTATAAAATATTATATTAAGAGCTAAGCTTATAACTATTACATAGTAGGGGTTATAGAAATAAGTAAAAAACGGGTTAATCTCTTAGAAACAGGGATATAAAGCGAAGGCGTATTAAATACGCATATACTACACGAAGCTATAAAGCTACAAGTAGCTGAGTGGCTACGACACCCCGTTAATACTCGGCCGCCATAGACGCTGCGAGAGTCAGTTGATTTTCTGTCCAAGTCTAATCAAGCTCATGCGAGAAGTTCTAAGCCCTCTACCTAGAGCAGCTGCGCAAGACGAAAGAGGCCCTGGAGAGAAGTGGGAGTGATGTCTGAGATGGGCGCGGCAGGCCGTCAAACACCCCGGCTCTGCGTCTCATGTCCTAATTCCAGTTCCCGGCCTTTGGCCCGGCGTGCACTCCCACGCATCGAATTCGGCGTCTTGACAGCTTTTCACGATGCAAGGACTGTTCCAAGCGTTTGAGAGCATGATTACCCACAATACCTACCCTTCGCCGAGATATGACACCATCTCTGAAATGGCTAGGGACGATGGTTCTGAGGATGCCTAGCCTCGAACAGCTTCTTCCTAGTGGGCATTGACACCATTAATGAATGCCCCCTAACTCCAACTTGGAGTTGCGCATACTTGAGGGCTGATGTCTAGATCCTCCAGGATGGCTCTCACTCAATGCCTCCCATGAAACCAAGCCTGTCTAACTAGGAACGCTCAAGGACAGCCTCGACTCCAGGGCGGATCCTGATACGAGTCCGAAAAGCAGGGTTGAGATCCGAGGCAGAAGATTGATAACCGCTTCATCTGCATGGGTTGCAATTACGGCTTCAACTCGGACATAGTCACGGTACAAGCAACTACAGCAGAAGAGCACCTTTATTCTCCGTTGTCGTTCGTTGGAAATTGGTCTCGCTCGGTGACTCTGTGGAGTCAGAGAGCCGTCCGCGGAGACCAGGGCAACCAGAGGACTGTTAGGGGGCCGACGTACATCTTATAAGCCATGGCGGCCAGTCCCGGGCACCAGCTTGTTGGAGCGCAGCATGTTAAGCTCCGTGATGGAGGCAGCTTTCTGCTTCTCAACTTCACACCTCGCCTTGTTCCCCGATCCATTCAACAGTATTGCATATCCCGTCTCGTCCCTGCAATCATCCGTCGTTTCATCATAACGCCCCGTCCAGAAGTGCACCTTGGCAAACCACGTCGTCTCGTTGAATCTTCGCAGAGCTGCTCCAAACCGAGAAGGAGCGCTAGACGCCCCTTGGGGAGAGGACTATGAGACGTTCAGGACTCGTCAAGCAGACCCAGATGATCCTTTGCTCGACCGAGCGGGGCGGTGGCACATGGGCAGACGCGAGACCAAGCGGCGTGGAGAATCACAATGAGATCAAAATCTGTATCAAACAAGCTTCAAATTCCATCACGCCAAGTTATGCCTACGGGGGTATCATCCAGATGTCCATGAACCAACAACGCCGCCCTGCTGCTAGAAGACCTTGGCAGCTCCAAAGGGGAAAAGGAAACACAAACGGAAACAACAAACGAACCGCACCCAGAGTTAGGGCCTGGACCAGCCTCACACCGGGCGGACTCTTGGTGGCCTACCCAGACCGCGAAGAAGACGGAGACCCACCAACATCCCCACGGTCGCTTCTTTCTTCCGAACCCTCATCCTTGGGGAAAAGCTCCTCCGACGGCATGGCTTGGTGGGAGACGAAGCGGAAGCGAAGCCACGAGATGACTTGCAGCCAATCGCTATAGCCAGCTTCTGATGTGATATTGTCTAAAGACAGAGTGTCCCGCGTCGTGATGTACAAATGAGGGCCGTCGCGATCATTCGGATTGATTCGCATCTGGAGAACTCGCAGCGTGGTGGTCGTGAACATGAGGAGGGTGGCCTAGGATAGCAAAGAGCCGAGTAAGCATACGCTTAACACTGGCAAAGGGCCGGGACAGAGAGTAGAGTCCTGTAGTGATGAACTTACCACGATGGGATTTTTCATTGGCTTGCGGCTCATTGCGTGGCAGACGAGGGTGACCAGGCAGAGAAGCTCGCTCCGTCGGTATGGAACATGTTCGGGGAGCGGATCGCGGGAGTCGTCGAAGGCAATGCAGCCGACAGATCTGCAGCCCTCGGGGCCTTCGCCATTCGCGCGAAGCAAAGCCGTCGCCTTCCAACACCAAGTCTTGTGATCTGAATGCGCCTCTCCCTTGGCGAGCAACCGCTCGACCGGGTTGTCCCAATTGATGGGGCTTGGACGGGCGGACGAGTCTGCGGGTGGCTTCGCGGCTAGAGGGGAATCTTCGGCAATCGGTCGCGCCAGGAGGGTTGCCATCTCGGAGAAATGGGTGGCCCATTCGAGGGCGGTGCGGTTGGCATTTCGAGGCAGCTTCTCGGGGGGACGCAGGAGGGCTGGATTGCGGTCGGCAGCGCTGGGATCGAGGTGGGGATGGGATGGGATAGCAGATGCATCTGGTAGCCACCGCGGATGGTCCCGGTCCTTTGTCGTGTAGATTCCGAGTTTCTCTAGCATGGAGTTGGTGAAGACGGAGTTGTCGTAGCGTTGGATGGCGACAAGGGCTGCGCAGACCTTGCTTGCACAGCGACTGCTGGCAGGTGCATTGGTCGGAGTACTGCTGCTACTGGCGGTAACAACGCCCATCGTGAGCAGTTGTGACTGACTGCGGGCAGGAGTCAAGGCAGATTGATGTGAAAGAGGAGAGAGTTGAATTGATGCTTAGTGGCTGACAGATGGTGGTGGTGGTGATGCTTTGAGAAAGACAGACGCGCTTTGTTTACTTGGCGTGACATCGCACCAGGCAACCAATGTCACGTGGTCAGTGACTACCACATCCGCTGAGTAAGGCGTTTCCACCTTACGTAATCAGGTCAATATCGTGACCCGTGCGCCTCTCGCGAAAGTGATTCCTCCAAACGGTGTATCGATTCTTGTTCAGTTCTCAACTTCTCTGAAGCAAACCCCGCGCTATGGTCCCAATTCCCTGTGACTTGCCAACGTGGAGGGCCCAGGTCATTCATCACGGTGTCGGCAACAAAACACTCACCGAGATCAAGCGTACGTCGGGCTCCAAGATACCCCACAGCGCGTTTCTCCAACTGCGTGCTGTTTGGCTGCCAGACAAGCTCGCCGCGGAAGCGATTGAGGCCCTCCGAGACACCGGCCTCATCGGAGACTTCACACACACAATACGGAATATTGTAGCTCGCGGACCCGGCGAAGCGGACACGTTCCATAACTTTCTTGTCGATATCGGTGGCTCGCGTGATGATGATCGGGATCCAAAGACACCTGCCTCACAATCCGGCGAGTCCCTCGTTAATCCATTTGCTGTCCAGTCGCGATTTGGCAGCTTCGTCGTCTCTGTGGGTCAGTGGAGGCAATTGAGGCCTGCTGCGCCGAACCGGGTGGTGACAAGCCGCCCTCCCATGTCCAGCACGCCGGTTAGTGACCATATCGAGAAACAGAGTGTCCCGCCGCTCGACTATGATAAAGCTCCACCCCGGCGTTCAAGCTCTAGAGACCTAGACTTAAATGTTGAGGACGTTGTTAGCTTGATTGGGCCAATGCATATCGAAACGCCCTCAAAGGTCCCCTCACGCGTCAAAGAATCAAAAGTGGATGATGAGAACCCCTCCCCAACCCGTTCGCCTCCCGAATCTCCGGCCCCTGCTTCGGGCGCAGAGTCTGAGGCTGAGGCTGTCGCGCAGGTGGTTGGACGTTGGGCATCATCGTCAACAACCGCTCGTGAGAAACTCCGCACAAGGTACGAAGTCCAAACGTCCAACTTCTTCTCCGGGTTCTTCTACGCCTTCTTTCCACACTATCTCTCCTTCACGTGGACCGAGTTCCTGGAAGTCATTACGGAGGAAGCCAGTTATCGCTTTGGCGGCACAACATCTTCTCCCATCTTTGTCGCCCGCACCGACGGGGCCTTCTACGATTTCAATAACGACGGTTCTCGGAAAAGGTGCTTCCTGCCCTTCGAGTTGAAGCCATATTGTCGAGATGAAAAGCTTGACGCGACATGCCGAGAGGAGACGGCCGAGATGGCTGCCATCATCTACGAGGAGTTTGTCAGGGATAAGCCGCAGTGAGTATCCGGTGATGCTCTCCGTTTGTGGCTGTACTCGTTCGTCGCTAACGACGAAAAAGCCCACCGTCTCAAGAGCAAGAAGACCCTGACGAAACCCATCATCGGTTTATGCTTTCGCTGAACCGGGAGGCATTCTACATCACGGTCGCAACCTTTACTGGCCATTACATATCGTACATCAGCAGCACTGCGACACGGGCGAATTCATCTGATCTTGGACCACAGCATCTCATCTCCTTTCAACCTCATGGGCCATTCAGCCTCATGAATAGAGAACACATGATGATATTTAGGGAGGTTATGCTTTCCATCGCCATAAAGAAGATCGAGTCTCGAGGCGAACGGGGTCAGGTCATGCTTGAGACTTTACGACGTCACCGATGTGATGCTGGCGGTGTGCCTCAAACGAGCTAGGAAACGGGGCGATGGAAGGGAGCTACGAATTGAACGACGACGCATGACTTATGAGAAGAACAAGACGTATTGCCGATTTGACATGCCAATTAATATGAACCTTCCAGTCTGGAGTATCTCCGCACAGCGTAGTAGAGTCTGGTGCCCTGGAGGTCTGTCTTATTGTCCAACATTCAAGGCGCCAACCTCTGCTCCATCCTACAGACCATCATCCATCGCGCTTTTATCCAACCACACCAACCGTCAACCGACGACAAGTCCTGTGCTGTTCTGACCTAGGGATTGAATGTGCCTGCAAGGTTGAAGGCTTTCACGTACAGTTCGACATTTTGGACCTTGTGCTATCGAGCTCAGATAAGGTCACCTATCAATGTTCCATTCTACATACTACAAAAGCTGAGATCAGCCCTCTCGTCGATAGCCCGTTCACCCCTGCCAAACCATCTTCGACACCACCCCAATCAGCGTCACAGCATAGGCGCGGAACCTCTAGGATGAAGCAACCCTGGCGATGACGAGAAGAACGGCCGAACGCGAGCCTTCGCAGCTCCGTGGGCTGCAGATTGGATGCAGCCAGCACACCGTGTCGTTCTAATGATACGTTCGCCGAGATTGAGACCCGGCTAACACTAGACTCATTGGATGAACACCATTTTAGTTGCATGCCGTCAAGCCCAAAGTCATGCCTTCGGACATCTCTTTCAAGATGCCGCTTTTTCTCTAGTCACCTACCTCAAACTTTCCTTTTCTTGTGGAGAGACCCCAACCTCATGCCTGTTCCTATTACTCATCGCTTACGGTCCATTCATCGTAAAGTTGGTCGCAACTCGTTTGGGTCGGTCATCTACTCGTTTTAGGACAGCAAACCTTTCACCTGTGACGAAACACGCCTGGTTCTCTTTTCGTGTCTGGGTGTTAGCCCCTTTAGGTGGTGGCCAAAACACTTGCCAATTCTCGGAAGTCAGCCCCCAGGTGTGATGGGCAAACTTGTCAGCGCTGCATTCAGATCAAACAGATCATACCAAGCCCCGTGGATATTTCTGTTTGACACGATCAACAGTATGGAATTAGCTGATTCTTTGCATTTGATTTGACTTGCGTAACTCGGTGGTTGGGAGTTCGAATGATGGGTTGAGCGCTCTTTGCTTGCTTGGCCGAGACCCGGGTGACTGTGGGACCTATGCCCGTATACACCGACCGCCATGTGGGACCCAAGAGCAAGGCACACGGAGCCCGGACCGGACCCTTTCCATATAAAGCGCCCGGATCATTCGCCATTCTGAATGCCCTCGTTTTGGTCAAAGTAATCAAGCTGAAACCATTCCTGCTCCAAAGATCTGTCATCCGAAGCTCAGGTCCATCGGGGGCCGATATGACAGGTCAACGGATGGCGCGCAGACAGGTCGTTGCATCACGCTTGCCGTTAAGTCATGGACGGCTGTGATTGACTCATCGATTCCAATTGTAGCCAATATGGACGGTGCCAGAGAAGAAGAGCCCGGAGACAGTTAGCGAGATCAACAGCATCAAGAAGTCCAACAATACCATATTCCACGGGCATTCAGAGGCTCCCACCCCCCTTCTGATTTCCCGGCGGAAATCAACACCTTCCTATCACAGTCTGCCGCCCAACTGCTTCATTCCGGTCGACGTCGGTGCCGTCCTGAGCTGGGGCTGCGACGTTCATGGCGCTGCCCACAGAGAGATGCGTCCGTGGTACAGACCCTGTGAAGTCCCTGTGACCGGCCAACGAGATCCTCATCCAGGATGAAAGCGCATTCGAGTTGCGACACAGCTGTAACCTTGAGGTCGAATTCCGGAACAAATCGACTGTGAACAACAAATCTCAGGATATAATGGAACAAGGATGAAGATTTTGTGGCAGCAATCAGACTTCGTGCTTCCTCATTGAGCTCCGAGATCGAACATGATTGGCCCGCCCAACTTCTACTTGATTCGGGCATCTGAACTCTGCGCAGCTAATTCAAACGACGTGGCAACCGTGCTTAAATCGGCTTGATTCATCAAAAATCTCTCGAGGCAGTCAGCGTCTGGAGTGATACAGCGACCTAAGGGGTACCATGCATTCGTCCACATGGATCCTAACACCGTGAACCTAACCCGAGAAAGCCTCCAAAGATACACGCATTCAGGAAAACGCCCACAAACATCATCCAGGGACGCACGTCAGGCCCTCGGGCTTTGCCCATGCCTAACTATCCCGGCCGCGTGGATTCTGCTTCCATCACTATCATTGTCCACGAAGATAACGTCCAGCCCGGCACCGTCCTGCAATACAAACCTTGCAACTTCCCAAGTACACCATCGTCTGCTCTTCCTCTGCATCTTCTGTTCACTTTACATTCATATCTGACGAAGACGGGGCGATTACACAAGACAAAACCGCATTCTTTGATGAGATAGTTGCTGCTGATCACGACCAGGCTGCACTATCACACCTTGCCTTCGATTCTTCCCAGTCCCATGTGACTTTCCTTAATCTGCAAACTCACCCCTTCTCCTACAACTCGACCTTGGTTGTTGGAGCCACATGTCTTCCCCCAAGCAAATATTCAAGGAAACCCTCTAGTTCACGTTCATTGAATTCTCACCTCCCACCCGCATAGCCGACGCACCATTTGTACCTGCATCATCCGGAACCTCGACATCTCTATTCGACCTTCAGACTCATCTAAGAATTCTATTGCTAGGCTCACTGCTTGAACTTGGTCGATGCGTCTATTCTAACCTTCGCGCCTTCGAAACAACAGTCGCTCGAGACCGACATCTCCTGTACCCCTCATCAGTCAACCAGAGGCTCCCGAAAGACGTGGTGACAACTGTACTTCGATTTTCCCCTCTTTCGGAAAATCCAAAAAGGGGAGAACCGTCCTTCGCTGCAAATCCACGCGCAATGTCGGGACACTGAATAAGGTGGCAAAGACGTAGTCAGTCAGCCCAAGCCGCATCCCATATGCCATTTGCGTCGACTACAGCAACCAATGGGAAGCTATTTGCCGCGTGCTTTGGGACTCTGCAGGGCTAATCATCTCTGGGAGTTCTCTGCGAATATGCAGACACTTGCCATCAAAAAACTAAACCCTTGAGAAGGATAAGAGCCCACAGGGCAACCATCAGCATCCCACTTCAGGACATCGAAGAGACCATCAAGCGTGTAAACTCCAACTTCACCAAGAACGAAGAAGCATTTAAGTCTACTTCCAGCAAGCAACATCGGGGGAAGCCATCACAACAAGCAAAGAGGTCTACGAAGTCGACCACGCCGCACCTGGCTGGTGAAGCAGACCGCGTTTTAGGTGGCGACCAAATCACCAAAGAGACGCGGCAAAATAGCTTGTTAGAAAATGTGTCCGCCCACAAAACACACAGCGCACCAGCCAGCATGCTTTAAAATAACCTGCCAGACCAGATCGCATCCGTGAAGAGTCGCTCGCTCCCTTCACCCGAACTTGGAAAACAATCGCATGATATTCTCGTCCAGGACTGCTCGAAACATCTGTCTCCTTCCTCAAAAAGCTCAGGAACACACAGTCCCACAGACCTAAGCGAGGCTGCAACCCCAGAGTCTCTGCGTTGTTCCAATCCCGCCGATAAGAATAAAACATTTTCGGTGACGAAGACGTCCAATCCGAGAACATAAGGGAACCGTACAATCTTGACAAGATAGACTACGCGAAGGAAGATTAAGACGACCACCACAACAGCGACTTCAGCCAGTTCTTCAGCCACGACGAGGGCTAATGAGACACCCACGGTAAAGACGATCTTTACTACGCAGACTTTGAAGTCGGCAGCAACCAGAACAGCGAAAACATGTCTGCTGCGCTGTGCAAAAGACCACGAATTGATGACGGCCCGCAAAATTTCGATGCTCCTACAATCATCGGCATTGGGCTACCCATGGCCGCAGAAAGCCTCGACAAGGCTTTGTCTTTCTGACCAATTCGGTCGGCGCTTTCGCCATGAATTCCGAAAAACGAAGCAAGCAATGTTGTGCTCCCGCACATCTCCCATGAGGTCCAGAGGGGTGGAACGATACTCATCCGGTCCAGCTCTTGGAGAACACTTGGGGCCTGGTTCATGTTGAAGAATCTCCGTCAGAGCCGTCAGCAGTAAACCTATTCAGCTTCTCGTCCTCAAAAAAGCTGCATCAAACACTATCAATTCAAGCTCGTTCATTAGCTGGCTAGAGAACAGACATACAAACCTTCTTCAAGCGCGTGCTAGCCCTCTTCCAGCAAACGAACGCAACGCTACAGCTATGTACGCCTTTGCCGTTGTCCTCTAGGCTCTCACCACGCATGTAATTCCGCTGAGTTCCAACGCACGCATTTGGCGGACGTGATGGCTGCTTTATGTTCGGGGGAACCCCGAGTCCCAAGGGACGAAATGGTCGGTCCGCCTCAGCCTGTCCAGCTAGCTTCGTTCACACTGGTAACGAGGAATCAGATGTCCCTTCTGCGGCCACAAAGTTCCAGCAAGCCGGAACTGCAATGGCGGCATGGACAAAATTTGAGGCTAGGAAGTTGGACAAGGCTCTATTTCGTGAGCAAAAAGCGCTGCGCAACGTCGAAGCCGAACTCTAGTCCGTGTGACGCCGTCTTTTGGATGCCATTGGGAAGATTGAGGTGGCGCTTAAAGCCAAGTAGCAGGATGCGGTTGTTGCAATGGGTGTCATGGTCGGATCAGGGTTATCCGATGGGATGGAGCGAGTGGGCGGCCTCGTGGTTGCTCGCTGGCCAGTGTACGGGAAGGGGAGAGATCGGATGCAACGGTCATGGCCTGATGTTGGGCAGAGGGATTCGGAAGACGAAGACGATGAGTGTTCTCGAACTTCATGGACAACAACGCTTTGACAGTTTCTGGTTATCTTATGCCAGAGCTTACATGGATGGAACACGCACTATACTTCTCATGACGGTAGATAGGCTCAACGTGAGATGTGTGTCGAATGGAATAATTGAGTGATTCTTGGGAACCTCAAGGCCACCATGAGAAGCTTATGTCAAGGCCAACAACCAAGTCACAAAAAGATAAATTTTGTGTAGAATGTCCGGAGACGATACCGCAGAGCGACAATAATGGCACCATCCCCAAATCAGCCAGTCCATCCCATTCCTTGAGGGCCTCGCAACCAAGGACCTGCTGCTTGAAGGTTGCTGCCATCCCTAACCCCCCCTCTTACCCAGACCAGCAACTGTCCAAATCCCAGCAATGCTTGTCAATATTTTCTAGAGACTCTAAGGCGCCTCCAACGTCATGTCGCAGGCGCCTTGCTGGTTCAAAGGAGCCTCGTTCATTCACCGGAGCCGCTTCAGTAGACTTCGCATTCCGATTTCTCCGACACCCGCATGGCTGGTTGAGGACGGGCTGCCCTGACCAGAGTCCGCGGCGTCCGGCTGTGGGTGACTGGAAAAGGGGGGCCGGCTTGGGGCAAGAATGATGCAACATGTTTGCTACCAATTGTTTGAGACCACCGCGGCCTGTCGGTCTAACGGGTAATTCATCAGTTCACCCTAACCGTCTTATTCGCCTGTTTCTAAGGAGAACCTGATCGACCTCACTGGCGACGCTAACGACGTACCATTTTGAAGACCTAAGACAGCGAAGCTTTAACTACTTGCTGATGCGGTGTGATGCGAACACCTCTCATCTCTTCTCGAAGCGCGGCAAGTTCTGTCTCTGATAAAGACTCTGGACGTTGAGCATTTCTTGCTTTTCTCTCTCGGGTGGCGAAATGCTTTAGGAACGCAGCGTTCGTGTCGCGCACTGAAAACCCCATTCCCACTCGCGACACGCCCCCAAGTTGGATGATCGCGTTATTTGCAGGCGTCACTGGAAATCTGCCGCACCTTCTTTATTTTATCTTCTCCTCGACTAGAGTACTTGAATGCTACGGGGATGGGGTGGTGTCGAATTCGTATGCTTCAAGTCGGCGCATGGTGGATCTCTTCCAGTGCATGTGTCTCCACGCGACTTGGACATCAGACAATGCAATGCTGGGTCCAAGCCCAACTGGATCCCACCATGCCTGCAGACACATGGGAGGCCCATCCACCAGTTAGCCTGATCAGATGGCATTCAATGCGTGATCCCCGATCGGAAGCGAGGTGAGACGAGTCTTGAAAAGCCAAGCATGACATCTGCCTCGTGACGTGCAGTCGCCGGACGTACTATCCGTAGCCTGAGTGCAGGTCAAGAAATCCAAAGCAGTCGCAGAACGTAATGGATCGCCAGATGCAAGAATGGACGAGATTCGGGAAGGCCAAGTCTCAGGACGCCTCCCAAGCAACTAACCTATTGCTTAAACTGTGGCAGGACTTGAAGATGTTCCTGCACGTCAACGCAAATGGACGGCATCGCCCTGCTTGCGTCAGAGCGGCCGTCTCTATCTCTGCCATGATGCCAATCAAATGGATCACTCCAGAGATACGGTTAGACTGCGTGGCGGGAGGGGGGCGACATGCGCGGAGTGCTGGTTTGGGTGCAGGGCATCATAGAATCGACGTGTGTTGGATGTATTGCTCGACTTCCCGCCGAGCAACTTGGTTCGGATCTCGAGGCGACCCCAAAGCTGAAGAGACCCTCCTTGAAAGATGGTTCTGTCTTGCACATAGGAACAAGATTCAATGCAGGCACGGAATGAATGATGGCGACGACTAAGAGTTGTATTGTGACGGTATCTCAGGCACGACCAATTCCTGCGACGGCAAGTCTCCGTCGGCTTTGCTCCAATACTTTCGATGGAGATTGCTTCAGCGTCCACAGTGTCTGGCGAATACTTCGAGGGGATGCAAAGCCCTGTTGTGGTAAAACCCGAATTGCCATGGAAAGATATGCAAAGTGCCTCCGCTGGAAGTATTCCACCGCGTCTACCCAAAGACCATATACACCCAGCCCCATAATCTATGTGCCCATCATGCCGAAAGACCTCCAAGCCTGCTCCAAACGGCACACGCGTACGTAAAGCCTCGTTGCCTCTAGGCATGTAATTGTGTCGGGAACTAACGAATTGTGCCTTTGCAATGTGTGGTGTGCCTGGCTTTTCGTCGTCGAACCTGAAAGCACATTAAGATTAATTAGCAAGAGTGGAACCCAACAATCTTAGTCATGGTCAGTACTCACCATTCTGGAGATCCGTCACCCGCTTCTACTTCGTTCCTGTCGAACTCAGGCCGGGGCCATTTGTCTTCGAACCCACATTGTCCCTCTCGGCCTCGTCGTGGAGGTTCTGGATCGCGCGGGCCAGATGCTCCAGGTCGCGGGCGGTGGATGCCACGTCGGGCCGACGGTGGCCAAGCTGGCGGAGTTCAGCAACGATCGGAACCATGGCGCCTCTGAAAGGTGGCTTCTCTGGTTTTTCCCGAGTGGCATCGGAGACTGCGGATGCGCCCATCGTGGTTTGCTTCGGAGTGTGGATTCTCCAAGGCCGTGGATCGAATTTTGTGGTAAGCTTTTTGTAGCTCGTTCAATGTGTGTATGCCACGGCGAAAGTAGAAGGGCGATGGATTGACGCAGTCGTTCTGTTCTGGGTTTCCTCGACGAAGATTTCTTGGAAGAAGTGTTGAGGAAGTTGGAGTCCACGCAGAGGGGGTTTCGGAGTAGATGAAAAGGCAGCAAGAGCACCTCGATGACCTTGAGAAGGAAGGAAGGAAGACGTAGGCAGGAAGAGCAAAGGTTCTTGCCTGTCGTGATTTCTCATGGCAGTGGCCTCTTTGGGATGAATTAGATTCGGAAACAGCAGGTGGACAAGGTGCATCTGCCGTCACAACTGCTTTCCGTTAACAGTCCAGACTATCGCAAACAACACCATCGCCAACAACATCAACAACTGCACGAGTGCGCCCTTGACGATAGCCACCGCACCCAGACCAACTGTCACAGAAACGAATACATGCGCATCGTTTAGATATCTAGCTGAACCATCGCAGCAACCCAATTCTCCCGGTCCAACGGCATAACCCGGAGCCACCATTCGGCGCTGGTATCGGATGATCTATTCTTGAAGCCATCAAGATTCGAGCAGTCTGCACTCGGCACGAGTCATCCAATGGATCTGATCGAGTCTTACTGTGTCTGTTCATTGGATCGGGGGTTGAATTGAGGATCAGCAGATGCTCCGGCAGTCTGACGTCGTCACATTGAAGAGGTATTCCCAGTTTCCCAGGAATTGCCGGCTGTGGGAAATTTCCAGGATATCCTGAGTCATCTGTCCATTCCTAGCAGTAGCAGTAGTTGGGGGATGGATTCTTTCTTGTCTTGAGAACATATGTCAGTTCATGCTACGGAAGAAGGTGGCGTCATATGTACATAGGTCTTTCCTCTTGAACAATGTATCTGAGCTTGTCCCTGCCTGCGTTCTAGATGATGCTGCCTGCCCCTTGCCATACGGAAGGAATCGATGCTGAACTGTGTGATTCATGTTTCCCAGATTGACTTCGTGATTCTCCCCCCAACCTCGCATCCCTCGATCGCTGTGTTCGCTGTCTCTTGTCGCCTTTCTCTGTCTATCAGCTTAGCAGCTCCTTGTCTCCTGTTTCCCCCTTTTCTAACACTCTTCAATAAGCTCCGTATGTATTATATGCATCTGTTGTGATGTAAATCTTGGTGTGTTCTAATGCTTCTATTACAGTGCCCCCCTGCTCCAAGATGTCCTCTCCCAGCGCCCTATTCTCCGATGAAGAGGTGGACCAGTGGGAAGATGCCAGCATCAAGCTCCAGCGCGACAAGGAGATCGATCGACTTCGCCGGAAGCTAGTCACCGACCTGGACAATGTCGATGTCACTTCCAGACAGCTTCGCCAGGTTTGGGACATGCTTCACGACCAATGGTGGATTGCCGCCAGCCGCATCCACCGCCAAGGCGTCCACCACTCCCGACGGCATCATATCCTCGACTTCCCGGCCTTCATCGTGGAAACCTTCGGCCCCGACCGCATCATCACCCACATGCACGCCATCTTCGGCGCCGACTTCACCGCCGCAAAGGCCAAGGCCGAGGGACCCGCGCGCATGCGGAACGCCGTCAACGCCCTCGATCTCTCCGACCCGATTCTCCTCTTTCTCTACCTAAGCCCGGCCATCTGCTGCTCGACCAACAGCCTGCGCTTGATCTCCGGCCTCAAGAAGTCCAAGACCCATTCCCCGGTCGAGACGGACGACATCCTGCGCGTGATCCGCGAGACCATGATCGCCAGGCACCTGCTGCAGCCAAGCTCCGAGAGCAGTGCCCCGGTTCCGACCATCAGCGACATCTCCGAAGCCGTCGATCGTAAGTGCTTTGCAGCGATGATGTCCAGTGTTCTAAACAACAGCATCAAGTCTGTATCTAATTACACGATGCTAACTTCATATCCAGGCCTTCGCAAGTCAGCCACTCCCCGCTCCCCGAAGCCAAGCCGCAAGCGCGCCGCCGCCGCCGACGATGACGATGATGAGGCCAACTCCGGCTCTCGCCGCTCGTCCAAGCGCGCCCGCCTCTCCCTTGCTGAAGAGGATCTGCCCGAGGACGGCCGCACAGCCTACGACGAGGAGTTCTCCGGCCTGGAACCCTCTTTCCTCAGCAGGGTCATCAACTCCATCCAGGAGGACTACAGTGTTGCCGCGGCCGCTGCCCCTGAGGAGCCGCAAGAGGAGGATGCCGAGGTTTCCGCTGCCGCCGCCGACGACCTGCTCCAGCGACAGCTTGTCGCGTGCGCCTTCTTGGTCACTCCGGCGTTCCAAAGCCCGTCAGAAGCAGCACCGCGGCGTCTGCCCTGGAGAGCACCATTGCCGCTGCCCGGTGTTTTTTGAGCGTTGCTGAGAAGGAGGGAATTGTCGCCGATTTGGAGACTAGACTGGCGGTGCGCCGATTGCGGGAGGATGCCGAGCCCGAGCCTGAAGGTCAGCAGCAGCAGCATCAGCAGGATCTGGAGCCGCAGCAGCAGCAGCAGTAAACGTTGGTCTCGCTTTTCTTCGAATATTGTTCAGACAGCTGTGTGCGTTTATATGGGATTTCTCCAGGCCAAAGTGCCTTAATGAATGAAATACCGGCCGGCCTTGCTTTGCCGCGCCTCATGCAATGACTGTCCCACTTGCATGACCTAGAACGTGAATACGCTCGCGCCTGTCGGTCCTTATTCAATTAAAGAGATTCATAAGCTGTATATCCAAGAAAGCTGAGCCCAAGGCAGAAACCTACAGTATACACTGCCGGTTTCATTTGCCCCGAGAATGAGCCGTGCAAATTTGGCCGTCTGGGTTGAAAGATTCGGTAATCCTGAGAAACGCTGGCCTCGTCTGGATTATACCACGCTGGGGACCAATGTAGCTTTAGACGGTGACTGTTGGCTTCCTTATTATGCGTAAACAAGAAAGCAAAAATGAAGCCAGGCTTGACCAGAAGTGGTATTACTTAGTAAGCGAAGACGCGTGACATCGTGACGAGTGGGATGAATATAGAGGGGCAAAGGGGAGCATAAGATATAGATCGTTACACAATGCCAAAAGGTCGTCAACCTGAAGTAGACGACGTCCCGTGTAGCGGGATTTCCCTTTGTTACTTTTCAAGGCCAGAACTTGTGATCCTCTTTTCTTGCCATTGGCGTGAATGACAAGCCACTTCCGCAATTTGTGGCCACGTACGATCGGCGAGGCTTCTTCATGATGGCGTATGTCGAAATGCCCAGCTTTAGAATCAAGATCCAGGCATTCCGCTGGTTCTTTGGACGTCAGCGAATTCCAGAATTCCAATTGTCAGAATCGCGTCTTTTTCAATCGCCATGGAATGCTAAGGGCTATTTTCACAGACCCCATTTTCAGCGTGAACAGTGCCTAGCGATCTACCTCAAATTTAAGGTTTAATCTCTTCTCAAACCTTGAAGCCGTCCCTCGTTTGGATTTTATTCGGCAAAGACATTTGATAGCTGAAAGGTTTGGAAATAGAGGGGGACGTAGGATGGATGGGTTTGCAGGACAAGAACGAAGTGCAATGCTGGATCGAAGGGAAAGAGTGCCAAATAATTCATTCTAATAAAAAAAGCAAGCAAAAGACCATAAACAGTAAATATATCACCTAGGCGACGTCGACTTAGCAAAGGATACCGCCTAGACCTAGTGCGAATCATTGGCTCCGAAGCCACTGTAATCGGCCGGTCAGAGCCCTATGAAAAACCCTACTAGGTTGGATTTCTTTTAAGGGTGCAATGCGAAACGTCTCCCGATCATATTGATACTACGCTAACTCCATAAATAAATTCCATGACTATATGCCAGCAATGGCTAGGATGATGTTGTGCTCTGGTTGTGGACAGAATGAAAAAGCCCCAAGTGATGATGGGCTGTTCCCGACGTGAACCAGCCTTTGAATGATGACATTCTGGCGCTCCCACCTGCTGGAATCCACACACGTCTAGTGGTGGCAGGTAATGAGTAAGTTGTTAAATCTGAAATCGCGCCGGAGGGCTTGCAACGTGATTCTGCATCGATGCTGTCATTTTACCAGCTCTTGACGGCATGGCTTTTACTCGGTGAAACTTGAATCGATGTAGATGTAGCTTCAAACGGATCAGTGCACGGAGATATTTGATCACTCATGCAACCCTCCTGTTATGCCACAAATTGAAGGATTTGACTCGGTCTTCCCAGCGGAGTAAGTTGGCCTGGCTAGCTGCATACGACCAAGTCCGGCCGTACGTTTGTTGCTGCTGAGACTTCAGGCGCTCGTGTCATCTTACCCCGTGGGAAGCGTCATCAAGAGCGCGGTTTATGACGTGCCGTAGTTTGTGCGTGCGCTCGATTCCAAGTGAGAATACATTGGTCGGGGCATCTCCTCAGACTCGCGCATCTTTGGGCGAGGGCTGCATCCTGGGCAGCTCGAGATGCAGCACTCAAACTGTCACTTATATAGCAGTCTACCATTATTCCATGTGAGCCAGCACCGTCAGGTGGCCATTTACCATCCTTTCAAGACGTTGAGACAATTCGCTGGCAATGCGATCATCGTCGAGGTCTGGGAAGTGACATGGCTGCCGCCCAGAGAGCGGAAAGCATCGTCGGATTTCCAACCTCAAATGCACAGCGGCATCAATGCCCGGAACGCCAGCCTTCGCCACTCGTGCTACATCATCTCTACTTGCATACATCTAAACCCTTATCACGTCCGTAGTGGTGGGGTGATTGGCCGTGAAGCCAGAACGACCCAGGCCTGCACGAACCCCCCGTCCGTCGTGCATGGCTCCCTACTAATTGGTGTCTGGCTAATTTCTTCCCTAAATTGTCTTCTTTTGATTCTTTCCAGTTCTTGACGGAGAGTATATCTCCTGGTTCCATTGTATTTGATTTTTCTATCATGTCCTGCTCCGATCACAAACTCTCAATCCAAAAGGCCCTCAATGCATCTCGCCGAAGCCCTTGACCAAGTAAGCTACACCACCGCCCTCTGGTTGCGGCCTTACGTCCCTCGACAATGGCCGGATTTCTTCGATTGTTTTGATCATCTCTTCATATCCGCCCCTTCATGTCCGTCCCTTGGCGGTGGCCGACCTGCCCGTTATTACCTGGCGGTCTATATGATGGGAAACATCTCGGCAGAAACTGGATCTTTCCGTGTGAGCGCTTCCTCGCTCATGGAGAGATTCAAGTTCAGCAGCTCTTTGGGCCATGCGGTGGAAGCCAAGAGACATGCTGAGCAGTTGGAGCGATTCCGATCTTTCCGTCAACAGAGAGCATGAGTGAAGGACAGCGATAGGCGGCTCGGATGAATGAGTATCTTACCAGACTATGGCCGATCGGACGAGTCTAGTACCGGTCGTTATGATATAATAATCATGGGTGGTTCGACATATGTTGGTGCTCACGATAACCTTGTCACAGCAGAGCTTATGACGACACAGAGCCTCTCATCTTGTTGACCAAGATTATCGCTTCCAAGGCTTTTACCGAGAAAGAATTTTAAGTGAACTGTAATTGTAGAATACAGCCTCCTATCCCGGTGCACTTGACTACCACTGTGAAGGTGTAGGTTCGTCTCTTCACAAACTTCAAACTGATTGACAGCCAAAGGAGAAAGCCCTCAAGACGCGCGGGTCAACTCTAATTTTCATAGCTGTGATCTGACGCAACACTCGCACGGCCTCCGGCTGGTGCCTCTAAAGTCTAACATGGTGGGAGAATTTCTCGATGGCCTCATGCGTTCAATCTTTCCCGCTCCTTTTGACCTTCCTCGTCTCCAGAGTTATGAGCTGTTCATGTTGGAACCCCGATAGAAGCCGGCATCGAATAATGAGAGCATTATCTGCAGGTTTCCGGTGATCGTTTCATTGGACGAAGTACGTCTTTCTCGATGATGTCGATCTGGACTTTGGTGCCAGCTGCATCTATTATTGCTAGCATCAGCACGATCGCACCATGGTTCGATCAATCGACGCGCTTGGTCTTGAAAGTGCGCATTATATTCAGGTCCGCGGATCAAGGCATGAACAACAACATGTTTCCATGACGGTTCGTTTAGAAGCTAGGTCATTTAGGTAAACTCACTCTGTGAGGCAGTCCGAATGATTCATGTTTTTCCTCGTCAACATAGCCCCCGGGAATAGGTATGAGATCTCAAGGAGATGTAACGCAGGCTTCACATTCGCGCTTCAACAGTCATATTACTCCGTTTCCAACAAACCCAGCCTCAGCTAGGTCCTCATCGGGTGACAACGGGGATAGATAAGAGGACCAAAGAGCTTCATACTGAAGTCATTCACAAAACGTAGTCCAATAAGCTTGGGTGGTGTCGAGCGGGAAGCCAGGAAGGAGTGTTCCAAATAATCGACGCACCTAGAAGCCAGCTCATCCACGCCCTTACCAAGCTGGGACCCCAGACTCTAAGACCATTGAGACAGCAAGCAGACATGCCATCGTGACCCACCGCCAAGAGTTTTGTTTGCTGCTCTCGGTACATGCAAAGTGACGCTACCAGTCTAAGCAACACTCAGATAGAGGAGTTAGATCTGCAGATGATTTATACCTCACTACTTACTGTCCCAAGTACTCTCGCTTGAATCCTCTACGGAGCTTCGTAGATCAAGTCGTACTCTTTGTCAAATCCCAGTTGCCATCCTATGGCCCCTGAATCAAGGCAAGTACGGCCTCTTCATTGCTCTTATTCTCACGACATCGAGCTCTAAGCAACCAGCACGAAAGAAAAAACAGAACGTGATTGTAAGAGGCACTCTTTCGATAGGCTGAAGGCTTCTTTTGCTCTAGATGTGCCGTAAATTGGAATGCCGACTCCATATACTCCATGCCGCGAATAAAAGGTAACCCACGATACCCTAGTATTACTGTATATCGCATTCCAGGGGCAGAATTCCCTCTTCGCAGTAAGCCGGCTGCTTCAGAGCGTCTATTCGGAAATTAAACAACCTCAGCAATCCACCTCGCGATCTTCTGCTTCCGCATGTCAATGACGCCTACAATTTCTCAGCCACAGGCATCCGTGGTAAGCCTTGACAGGGGAAGTGGAGGCCAGGTGTGGCTTGACAATTGGGACGGGGTGATGCTCTAGGAGGTCGAAGCGATAAAGTGAGGGACTGCATTGCTCCGGGAGACAGGCAGTCCACCTCTTGCTCTACGCCCAGCTTCCCTCCAGTATTCACTACTGCTCAGTGCAGCGGGCACCTACTGGCCACTTGCTCCCACATGAATGGAAGATACCCCAAGGCGCCAGGATCTGTCTGTCTCGCTGAAACGCCAGCGAGAAGGTTCGTCGCCAATATTACGGCAAATTCGGCCTGTTGATGGGCTTCAATTATAACGCAGAGCCGAAGCCGGAGTATCTACTCAGGGATTGCCTAGCCAGTCCGTTCAGTCACTAACGCCAGATGGTGTCAGCTTTGAACGAGGGACGGCAAGCCAAGTTAGATCATAAACACCGTCTCCACCACTAGGTTTCCGGATGGTATTCCTTGCGGTCGCAAAGATTTTGACGGCAGGATGGACAACGCATTCCATTTCGAAGAAATGCCTGAAGTCAATTGATTGTGTCATCACTACGTGGGCTTGTAGCCGAGGGATTCACGCTTTCAGTAGGATGCGCTCGGGTTCGCTGCGTCAGCCCACTCCTACTGTGCTTCCAGTCCAGGAGAGAATTATGGGCAACAACACTCTACCACCGAAGGAACAGAAGAAGCCTCACCACATGAATGATTAATCGGAACTATTCTAAAATTAATCTCTGAGCAGAACACCAGGACAATCCCATAGCCCGTAGGATACCCTCAAAACAATCCCACTAGAAGATTCACAACCTCCAATTCTCAATCTTCTTCAGTGTCCCCCAAAGAACGTTCGCATCCCTTCACGCGACTGATCATCGCACGCAGAGAGCCGTCATCTCGGCGCTCGTCGAAGTCTGCCAAGGTTTCCCGCAGTTTTCCTCGTTTAGCGGACCAGTAATCCTGATCATCGGTTGCCGCGCGCTTCCTGCCCGCTTCCGAGACCATTCTGTTCTCAAGATGCAGCAACATTCACTTTTCGCTCCTGGGCTTCCTAGGCCTCAGAGGAAAGCTGATTGTCGGAGCACGCCGATGCCTGAATGGCCATGAGACGGCTCATCATGTCTTCTTTGATGCCTGCCATCGCTGTGTCGGCGTCTGTTGCTACTTCAATAGCAGCCACCTGTCTGCTCTGTAGTTTGCTATCCACCTCCATTGTGGTCTTGACGGCATGATAGCCGTCACTCAGGAAGGCTTTAAGCGCTTGGAAGCGGTCGCTCTTCGACAAATCCTTTTCTCCCACGGCCTCTGAGGTCTGCTTCGCTTTGGCCAAGTCGTCAGGCTTGTTTGAGTATGCTCCGCTGTTGAGAATGGCCTGGGCGTTTTCCCCATCCGGCGCTTGCTGGGTCTCCTCGTTCAGGGGCCCGGTGTACTCCTCGATTGGCGGGCAGTCCTGGTACTCAGTGGTGCTCTCAGGGGATCCAGCTGATTGTCCCGTAACAGGTTCTTTGGTGAGTACCATGCCATCCTTCTCCGCGAATCTGTCATCATCTGCGACGAAGTCGTTGCCCATCGGGTCGCTTGCGTCGTTTCCTTCTTCATCGCTTCCATCTTCGTTGTTACCCGGCCAACAGCGAAGTCGTTGAGATCCATCCCGCCAATACCGCTGTCATCCGCGGAAAGGCCTCGTGTTGCTGCAGTTGACGGTCTCTGTTCTGCACTACCTGGCCAGAGGCTTCCACACCATTCAGACACGCGGCGGCCTCATCCTGGGGACCTCCTCCTCCATTGGAAGTGTCTTGATCTTCGGTGTCCTCCCCGACTGGATTAGATGACATCGCCGCAGGACTCGGGTGGGCGTCAGAATCGGAAGTCTTTTTGAATTCCTGAATGGCTCTAATCGTTGGGATAACAACTGGCTTTTCGACAGGTTGGCTAGCAGCTTTGTTGGAAGAGCTGGCCATCTTCCGCGACACTGGGGCAAGTCAGAAACAAGAGACTGACGCAGGCGGGGTGTGGTAGCACTGACGTTGCTTCTTGGCTTGGAGAATCTCGCGCGGCTGGATCTCGTGCAGCAGGTAGTGCTGACCCTTCGCTTTCTCGTCCTTCTGGCGGTTCTCAATCACCTTGTCGAACAAGGCCTCTGCAGACGTGTCGATCGCTGCGAAACCCTTCTAGGAATCTCGGGAGCTGACGCCTCGTGTGCCGAACCACAGGTACAGATCCAGGGAGTTGTCAAGGCCAAGATGTGTGGCCGCAGTCTGGCGGTAGGTCTGCTCTCCTGTGGTCTTCCCAAGGTGGGTCCAATGAGTACCGAACTTGGCGAACAGCACCGAATCAAGATCCTGCCGGGAGAGCTTGTCTTAATCCAGGCGGCGAAGGTTTGCGGAGTCGCCCTTAGGAAGCTTCTGGTCGTATTTCCGAAAGCCGTTTACCAGTTCGTCGTATGCCTGCTCGGTCTTTTCGCGTCCTTCGCTGACAACCAGTCGGAGAGATGAGACAAGCCTTTCAAGATTCGGACTGGTTTCTGGCGCCGAGGAGGGCGGCATCGCTTGCGCTGACTCTTATCGTGCTAGTATCGTTGGTCATTGATCTTCCGTTTGTGGTCGTTGAGGTTGACGTGGGAAAAGAAAAGTTTGCGTCACGGTCGACAGGTCGAGGGGGAAAGTGCAAACGCGCGCGCCTGCCTGGTGCCGCGAAATCCACAGTTGCTTGCGGCGGCCAATCAAATCAGTGTGCTTGGGTACCTGAGTGTTGACACAGAGCAACAAGCTCGGAAGTCGCCGAAAAGTAGATGAATGTGTTCTTCGTGGTATGCCACATTCTTTTGGGTTTTCCTGGAACTTTCTAACCGCGAATGTGGTGCAAGATGGAGATATTTCGGCGCGAATGGCTCCAATTCACGCCGGCACCCCACCCAAATGTCAGCAGAGGTACATGGGCACGGACGCATGTTTTGGGTGGGGAAGGCGACTTATGTAAGCGACATGGAGTCTGGAGTGAGGGTCGCATCGCGGCACATGTGATCTGACGTCAGTGGTACGTTCTCATGGCTGGTGAAGCAGCAAATGTTAGCAAATTGATCGTTAGAGCTCAGCATGCCCGCACCTTACTCGGCGGGAAGAAATCTGTACTTTCGCCCACAATGGAACATCCTACCTGGCACCTGGAAGCGTTTCATTGTTCCAGAGGGGACTTTGGGGCTCTGTGGAGATCCAAAACTGGCGGCCACTCACAGATGTCGCGCCGTCCATATCAGGCAGGACAGTCCCACTAACTCAAACCTTGCTGTGCGCCAGGGGGAGGGGCGCCCCACTGCGGCGTCGCTCGCAAAGATGGGTACCAGCCTGGCATGATTGCCCCGGGCATGAATTCTGATGTTGGTCTGGGGTATGGAGACCTGACGCGACGAGGCAAAGGGACTATTTGAAGATAAATCTCTTCTTCTCGAATGCGACGCTAAGTTTATGCCCGCCAAATTGTCAGTGTTTTGCTGGTGCTGGTTTTCGAAGTGTTGTTGTTGCAGCTGTTGCCGCTGGTACTTCTGGACTTGCTGTTGCAACTTTCTTGTGCTCGAACCAACATTTCTAGAACTGCGACTTTAGCTGGGCGGCTTTTTGGTCCAGGATGTCGGGTTTGACGTCTTGCTCGTTCTCGGGCAGAGGCAAACAACCGCTCAGGTCGGCGCGCGGAGGTTGGCTGTGTTTGCCACGAGCGACCGCCTCATGGAACCCTTAGGGTACTTCGAACAGAGCTTGCGGCTGAGTATTACGTTGCCTCTTATGCCACAATTATGGACTGCAACCTTGCTGAATACCGCTTTTCAACCTGCACTTCGACCTGCATCGAAGCCAGCCAGGCGCTGTCACATCAGCTGGTTCTGAGAGCTAACGTCCGTCACCCACTTTCAGCCACCCCCCACTTTCGGCCACCCCAATTTTTATGCCCTCACATTGATATACATCAACTTCAACCAATATTTATATGTATTATGATGCGACGACGATGCAACTTTCGCTATCACTAGGGTTTTCTGACTCGCTGGATTCATCTGTGCTACTTTCAAGTTCGCCCGCCTCGATTTGAGCCCTCCGAACAGCCTCAATATCGGCAAACTTCGAATTTGGGCTCATTTTGACCTTCTTCCGTTTCCTGGCCCTACTGGCATCAACCTCTGCCTGCAGTGCCTCAATCTTTCGCTGGGCTACTGCTAATTGGTATGCCTTCTCATCAAAGCCCTTCTGAACCTTCCGGAAAAGCAGGCGCTGCGTATGCTCATCGTTATCTAGCTTGCTGAACAGGCTGAACTGATCCTGAAGCTCATCCCTCTTCTTGGGGGTTGACCAAGGGACTGCTGATGTATCTGCCGCCCATTTTTCGCTTGCTTTGCCATCAGAGAGCCCTTTGCAGACCTGACCAGCTGGTTTGGCAGGGGTTGATGTGTTCTCAAGCAGCAGAGGGCTCATGAGGGGTCTAGCCATACTGACAGGCCACAAACCAGTCCATTTCCAGCCACTGATGATGTTCTTGCTTGTCAGGGCTGCCTTACGCGCCTTGCCATAGCATATAACGAAGTTTCTCTTGCCCACAACTGTACCAGCATCCCATTCAGCCAGTAATCCAAGCTCCTTCTTGTATGCTGCCTTGAGGGGCCCAAAAACCGACTGATCAAGTGGCTGAAGGACGTGTGACGTGTGTGCTGGCAAGAACAGCAAGTGTATCTTGTTCCTGAAGCATGTATACATAAAAGCAGTAGTCTCATGGCTTCCATGACCATCCAAAATCAATAATCTGACCTCTGAGGGGTCCCCTGGCTGGGTTGAAGGAATAAAGACCTCTGTTAACCACTTGACAGCTGTAGAGTCTGAAGTCCACCTATTTTCTGTAGCTGTGAACTTCCAGGATTCATATGGCGTCAGATCTAGAGGGAACCACTGCTGCTGGACACTCTTGCCCTTGTATATAACAAGTGGAGGCAGTGCCTTGCCAGTTGCAGAGATACACTCGATCAGAGATGTCCAAGCACGCGATCCAGGCTGTTTCTTGCGGATAGAACGAGTTTCTGATGATCCAAGGACAAGCCCATTTGATCCTCTGCCTTCTAGAATACCAGTCTCATCCATATTGTATCGATTGGAGGCCTTGATGGCCATGATCTCAGGTATAGCAAGGTGCTTGAACCATTGCCTGATTACATTAGTTGAAGCTCCATTGATACGCTGGGAATCGATTGCTCTGCTTCTTTGGACCCTTACAGATGGGTTTCTCTTAATAAAAGACTGCACCCAGTTCTTTCCAAGAGGCTGGGAGTCTCCATGGATCTGTAGGATGCGTTCAGCAAAGTCCTTGAGTTGCTGATGGGTTGGAGGAAGGCCTAGGGCAGCCTGGATTCGAACCCATTCAGCCAGATGGCTTTCCTGGGTAGCAGAGAGCCTTTGAAGATCCGAAAAGGCTATATCCCGTGCCTGCTGGCCATTCATACGATTTTTCAGCGTTGATCGTGGTATACCCCATTCAAATGCAGCTTTTTTTACACTGGTACCGCGTGCAACAGCTTCAAGAGCCTGGTTGATATCATTTTCTGTATACTGAGGCATATGGATCTTAAGAATGCCGATATGAAAAACGACGACGATTGAAGTAAAATTGGTGAAGTTGTGGAAGATTGAAGTTGGTGGTCATCATGGCGGTGAGGCATTTTTGGGGTGGCCGAAAGTGGGGGGTGGCCGAAAGTGGGGGGTGGCCGAAAGTGGGTGACGGACGTTACAGCTGCTTTGTGGGGTTTTTGAATACAGGCGGCCTGCACTATTCTTGCAGCGCTGTGGCCCGGTCTCAAAAGCTCCCACTGGTGTGGGAGCTTTTGGACAGTGCTCCACTAAAAAATCCCACCGTTTTTCACCCGCACCGTTTTTCGATTTGGTTTTTCGAACGTACCGTTTTCAACAAGGATCCCATCGATTGCTGCATGACGCCAGCACGTTGCATCCCTATGACTTGTTCAAATCTGAAGTTGTTGATGTTGAAAAGAACGTGAATCAATCGGAATAATACTCAATTACCTCTACCCTGCATACTCTTATACTGGCCTTAAGTAGTACCTCCCCCCCCTTCTCCCGCCAATGTGTCCACCGTCAGCATGTTTGCTCGGGTGGTCTGAAAAGTACGCGGGGCGCATCGCGTTTCTAGAGACTGGAAGAACATGGAGATAAATTGAAGTGACGCTCAAGAGCGTGAGAAGACTAATGTCCGGCTTGTGGCGTTGACTTTTCGTGGTTGGCTCACTGCTGAGTCCTTGCAAGAAACACTGTGAACATTGTCATCATCAAGAAACGCGAGAACGACCATCCACCATCTACAACATAACGCCGCAGTCCACACTTCATCATCGATTAAGTGAGGCCTCACTAAGTCTGCGGCAAAGGTGCGCCATGGGATTGACGTCCTCATGCTGGACTCAGACTTGGATCATTGTGCCGCACAAGGGCAGGGTCCCAGCCGCTGGTGGAGAGTGGCCGGGGGGGAGGCGGTTCCGTCTCTTACTGGCGCGGAATGGCAGAGGTTGTACAACTGGCGTGGAAACGTTGACAGGCTAATCAAGAAGCAATTGCGTGGTCTTCCGGCTTGGATCTTGAATGGTGAAGTGACTTGGATATTGAATGGCTTTGTTTTCAAGATAAATGGTGGATTAGTCGGGGTGATAGGACACTCTTTGAATATTTTCTCAAGTTGGTCTTTGCTCGCTGTCTTGAGTAACTTCCTGGATTCCCATCCCAGCCAGCAGCTCACTAACCAAGACAGGCTTAGGTGGAAGGACCTATCCTCACTTCATATGAAGCCATGAAGGTGAATGAGGGCGCTTATCTCATCTTACCTCATACCCTTTGTCTTTCACCTCCTCACCCTTCCACCACAACTTTCTTTCACCATCAACACCTCCCATTCTTCACGCCTTGGCCAGCCAGCAACCAAGACAAACAAAACACGCCACCATAAGCTCACTCACCCACCCGTTCACACAAAGAAAGCCTCATTACTGAGCACACACACATTCATTTTTCCCCATCTCATCTCCCATGTCTAACCCCAGCGTGCGCCCAAACAAAACCATGGCGCCAAACCAAGTCAGCAGTGAGGCTGACGCCTTCCAAGACACTCTTGCCTTCGCAGGCCGTCTTGCGCTTAGTAGATCCACTGCAGAGGATGAAGCAAATTCTTCTTCCGCCTGTCGTCAAACTCCTATGACACTCTCATACATTGCTTGTAGGGTGAGCAGCCGTCGCCTGACCTTGAACTCGACCTCGGACTTGACCCTAGCGCTAACGCCAAAGTTATCTTCTCCAACGCGGACTCCAATTCTAGCTCATGTTCCAACAGTGATCGAGCCAACCTACATTCCTTCGCAAACTCTGGATCGAATCCGACGCCAAATATGGCCTGCTAACGTTCAAAATGCCCGAACCACGAGTCCACACCGCATTTGTGGCCCAGATTTTCAGAATCTCCATGGCTGCCTGTCCACTTATCACAGGTTTTCAGCCCCGGGGCGCCCTCTGGTCGAGATCCAGGACGCGGAAGGTAGACAATCCACAAAGTATCCCAGGCCGCCTCTTCGAGACGAACCGTGGCATGTTTGCAGAGGTGGCATACTCTTATCCAAGTAACCTCGATCCTCCGGACGTGCTGAGGGATGTCTGTTTGCAGTACCTCAAGGAGACTAGCGGTCGTCACAAAATTCGAACTGTCCTCGGCTTCAAGATTTATCACAGTCACCACAGCGACTTTGAGAGCATCCTGCGTCATCTAGATGAATGCTTCGCTGGCGTTTAAGTGACGCAACAGGACAACACCGCCGAGATGCTGATGGTCTGGACGGCGTTCAGCGCTGATACCACATTGTCGCTCTACGTCTCGGACTTGGTCACAGACGTGTCGGGGCTCCCTCAAGGGCAAGTCCGCGAGAGGTTAGAGAGCTTCCCATCATCGTTGCACCGACTCAAAGAGCCTGCCTGCGTATACCAATCTTCCGTGCTAACTACTCACCCCCTGTTTCGACCGCGGCGGCGACCACGTCGATCTCACAAACGTGCACATACCCTTCTGCGGGCTTCATGAAATGCTCAAAACGGCTGTTTCAAGCGCCATCAGGAACCGCGACACCCGCACGGCAGCACTTGAATGGACGAGCAGGCAGATAAAGTCTTGTCGGCAGTCGTGGGACGATGGCAGATTCGAAGGTGTGCTGGGGCAGACGCGAGACCGGGGGCCGGTGGTTGAAATTGTTATCGGCGGGCAGGGGGGGGATTGGGGAATTGGCTGCTCACGATAGAGGAGACGAGAGCCAATGTAACGCGTCGCAATGGTCTCGGCTCGAAGAAGGACACGGGCTATCAGCAGAGCAGAGCTGTGTGTTGTATATGTCTTGCAGCGGACGGTACATACTGTGGTGCATCTCCTCAGAGGTGGTTTTCAGGTAATGACCCCGAAGGACGGTTCACTCTGACCGAAACAGTCATTCAGGTGGGCATTAGCAAGGCCATTCAGTCATGACTGGAGACACGAATCAATTTCTTATAGCCACCATCTTCACGTTTCGAGGGCTGAGCAAAGCTTGACGGCACCGGTCTGCGAGACACAGCTGAGAGACAGGAAGATTGATCCAGTTGCTTCAGCTTAGCAGCCGGCTGTCAAACATCTCCTAGCTTGAATTTGGGTCCACGTGAGACCGCCATTGGCTCAGGCTCTTCGCCTCGCTGCCAATCCCGCTGCAGATGCCTGCCGGTCAGACTGAGTTGATGATTGATGAGCCAAGGAGCATGGCGACGATAGCCCGTCTTCTTTCTCCCCAAGTCAAGAAATTGGAACCACCGAAGACATGAAAATGCTGTATGAACCGCAATGGTATCCATGAAGGCTACCCTTGTCCACAAACATGACGAGCACCAGTCTCTTGATGCCGTTCCACTCTCTAAGACGGCATGTATCGCCACCTTTGCAACGCTTCGCAGATGCGAGCAGGCGCATCCATCTGTTGCTCCGTCCAGCCTTGAGCTTAAGTCGTCAGTCTCAACCGATTCGGCTTTGATCATGAAGGTCGCTCGACGCCGTCGAAAGCCTTCCCCAAGTGGCCTATTGACGACTTCTTACGTTGGAGGACGCGTCAAGCAGTTGAGCTGAGTACCAACAATCAGCATTCCTCATCTTGTCCATCCAGAGCGAGTTAGTAGGATAGTCTGCATGGTTGAGAAGTTGAAACTAGTCATATTCTCTGTCTTGGGAGGCTCCAAAAGGCTAATCTGCTGGTTAAAGCCTTTGATGACCAACTGGTATTTCTTCATTCGCCCCCACCGCTTACAACAGGAAAAGATGTTTCTTCTTAGGTATCATTCAACGTGGCGCTGAAAACGATATTAGCCTTTTCCCACAGGATTTGACCTCAGCCAAAAGGCTATGCGTCGATATACAATTATTGATTTCCTCGTGGAGCTGACAGAGGTGCAAGCAAAGTTTCAGTCAATAACTAAGATCATATCCTTTCAACTGTCATCTCAAGAAACTCATAGATAAGCTCAGGGGTGACTTCACGTGTCACCATAATAAGGGACAGCAGAAGGTAGTCTACTCTCAGCCGAAGGAACTACACAACGTGCTTATCAAGAACGTTTGCGAGGGCTGGCAGGGCGGTAATACAGGCGATGGTATCCTGCATCTCTATGCCCAGGGCGAAGCGGCAAAAGGGGAGGGGATCACGACACCGCTAGGGCGAGAGAAGAGAACTGCCCATAACCTAAGTCAGTGTGGGAGTCTAATCTAAAGCCAGTGTTAAGATCGACACCATCGCCTGTCGCGCCGGTAACTCACTCACCTCCTCCTCGGCACCCGGGGCCGGAGCCGCAGTCGCAGCTGACACCGGGACCAAGACCGAGACCTCGCATTACCTCGCCGGCCACTCCGCGCACCTCTCATGTCTCAATGCCCACTGACACCTTCAATCATGGTCTTCTTCACGGTGTGCGGCCCTCTCAGCAGCCCCTATTCTCGCAACCACGCTCACAGCGACCACCTGCGGACGTGTGCGGCCGAGTGAGGCCGATACGGCCTGCTTGCTCTCAGTAGCCGTCCACGCTCAACAACCGCCCATTCCACAGCTGCCCACAGACCCATTCGGCCGATCGGCCGAGGTGTTTGATACGATATGGCGACCTCTCAACGTCCGCCCGGCAGCTGTTCAGGCCACAACCTGCATTGCCTGCGCGTCCAGCAACCCCGTGGAAACAAGCTCTTGACCAGATGATGCGCCGCAAAGATACGCTCGAGAGCGCGTCCACTGCGCACATGGACGTGTGCAAGGACCTCATCAACACAGCACAAGACAGGATCGAAGATCCGAGGACCGATTCCCATTATGCTTGGAGGAGGCGTCGCAGGTTATAAGCTGGTGGGCGAGTGAGGGTCGTTTCCATCATCTTGGTGATCCATTATGGCTACTGGTATAGTCTGCTTGAGACGAGGCAAGGCGATCTGGTGGGGTGATTGTGTGTCGTGCGGGTGGGTTTTGGGGGAAACAGCAAGATGTGGACTGTGTCGGATCCAGCTCTGGTGCACCCCACGATCCCGGGTTTTTGGCTTGGGCACGACTAAGCACTTCAGATGTACCTGGGCACATCTGCCTTCGGACGCATCAAGCTGGGCACGTTGGGCCCCAACTTGGCGTGCATGCAGTGTGCGGCTGCCGGCCAACGTGAATGCACCTTGTCGGGTATCTGTGGCTTGAGCAGGCCGTGGTGGTCGAAGCCGGATTCCTCGAACCAGTCGACCGGGTCCGCCATCTCTTCCTGCCAAAAGTCCAGAAGAGATGGCCCGCGCCATCGAAGATAGCTATATGGAATGCAGTGCAGTCCAGGGTGTCGTCTGGGTCCATCATTCCCTACGCGGCTACAATCGAGTCCACGCACCTTGATGACGCTTGCTGTGAAGTCATGGCGGGCTGTGATTGGCTTCTGAGGGTCCGTACCATCATTTTGTGATGGTACGTAGGATGGTACAGCTCTCCCATGGCTGCAGGGCCGCCCCTTGAGCTTCTCGTTGTCGCTTTCGCCAGCCCCGGACGTTTTACTTACCCCGCGGATGAGATGAACATCTTGGGGTGGACTCAGCCGAAGGCCGCACGTCGGGCGTTGGTGATGGAGTTGGAGTTCGAGCCGGCGGAATCTTGTCCCACGCCAATAGGAAGGTCAGGCCTGACTGAGTGTAGCAGCGACACAGATACGACCCGACTGCGCTGCGGCCAATCAGAAAGCTGTACCATCCTCCGTACCATCCTGGGAAGATGGTACGGACCCTCAGAAGCCACTCCCTGCCACAGACTTTCCTCGGGTGCATTTGCTGGTGACCAACAGACAGTTATGTGTGGCTTGAAAAGACCAGGTGCGGTATGTCAATTGCAGGCGCGAATTTTCAGGCGACGAGTCCAGCTATGGAGTCGTCGGAATCCTGTCCCTCGCGCACCATGCCGTGCAGCTCGAGGGCCAGGACGGTGCCGGGGTCGCCGATCTGTTGTTCTGAGACCTCGTTGCCGAAGGAGCACACGACGACGGAGGTGTGCTTGCGGTCGCGGCGCATCATGGCGAGCAGGTAGGCCTCGTACCGGTCGGCGGAGATGAGGTTCGGAAGTCTCACGTTAGAAAACGGGCAATACTTGCGTAAGGAACCGCGCAGGTTGACCGTGATTGGGGTACGAGGTCCTGTACATCTTTCAAAGATGGTACGGCTCTCTGATTGGCCGCAGGACTTGCTCTTCGTTGGGTAGGTGCCGCAGGTAAAAGTCGACAGGTGCCTGTTCAAAATTAACAGGTGTTAAAAATTAACAGATGATGACATCAGCAGGAGGCGAAATCGGCAGCAGGTAGAGATGACGCAGCACCTACCACACACGACCGGATACATGTCCGCCCAAACGCCAAAAGGAGCCTTCCCTGGACCAGTGGACAGAGCTCACTTTCCGCCCCACCAAAGAATGTGAAGTCTGAACCAACACGAAGGCGCATCTGCGAAACAAGCAGAAACCGCCAGCAAAGGACAAACACGCCAGCAAGCGCAGAACAGAGATCGCCGACGACAACGGCCCAAGTTCCCAGGAGAGCCAATCCGTCCAAGACGACAGTGCCGCTACACAAGCAGACGAGCGACCACGACCGCATGACGAAGAACTCGCCCTGCAGCAGCTTGCCGGCCCAGAGTGACCACGGAGAGTCGGTTCGAAGGCCTCCTCGCGACAGTGGCGGAGGATCAATGGCCCAATGGCACCGCATATTCCAAGCCTCGGCCGAGGTCTTGCGCGCCGTTGACGGCCTCGTTCAGATGCACGAGACTTGCAGAGCCGTGGTGGAAGTGCGGCTTCGACGGGGACCAACACTCGGACACTGTCGGTCGGGCCAAAGAGGTATTTGAGGAGGCAAACAAGATGGCCCGGAGCGCTGCAGACCGGCTGAAGACTGCTCTACCCGGTGAGCTCGGATAGCCCAGCCTTCCGTGCCGGTTTCTGTTCTGACTGGATGCAGGCCAATATTCGGTGACTCGAAGGATAATCGTCGGTATTAGAGCTGGCGCCGTCGAGCTACGCAAGGCCAATAGTTCCTCCATGATCAGGAATCTCCAAGCACTGGGCGATAAGTCCGCCTCCACCTCCTATCCATCGTTTCTTTTTCCGGGTTACCGGGCTGCGAACGTATGTCAGACGCGGTATTAAGGGTACCGAGCTGCGAAGGATTGTGAATAGTGACGGAACACAAAGAGATAGTACCAGGCGGTCGGGATGCAGGGAGGTCTGATGGGTTCACCATGGTGCTACATCTGCACAAACACCGCATACCATGCGGCATGGCTTGCTGTGGGATGCAATCTCGCAGATCTTATGTTTATCGCTGAAGAAATATCTTAATTTAATTCAACGCAAATATTTCCGAAAGTGGCCGGGAATCCTCGTGCATCTCCACGAGGGAGCTGTGACACCTGTGCCAAGTAGGATCGGTAGGCAATATGGATTCTGAACCATTTCTGCGTGGATGCACGATGCTCCCAGCATAAACACCAGGCATCGGTGGTGCCACTGAGTTAGCCATATTATCGATAGGAGTGATTCCTTTGGTCGACATCTGCACCCTCCCTCACCTTTTCAGATAGACTTGCCGGGCATAGAAACTCGCGCATTCCCTTGCATATGCCTCGTGTTGGGGCTTGGTATTTAGGACCGTAGTGTAGCATGTTCTTCAAAGTTCGAATGGAGTTGGGAATCCAAGGCATTGAGCCGATCCGGCCCAGACTTTGAAGATCTCGTTATGGATTATCTTAGTGAAGATTTGCGGAGCATAGGGTGATGGTATGTAAAGTTACGACTGACAGGATCAGGCGGAGGCTCAACGACAGGAATGTCGACCAAGACTTAGCCTGGTTTTTCTGGCGCGACGGCCATTCCGCTGCGGCCGACTTTTGGAGAAGGGGTTGTCGGCTTTTCAAGGAGGGGTGGAGCAGTGCGAGGGAGCCAAAGTCATGTGATCTGGCCTGCATCATGAGCAAACCACTACGACAAAACGCCCAACTGTCCACAGGAAGCTTAAAAAGATCGAGGGTGGTGGATCGGTCCACTGCAAGGCCAACAGCAGCGTGTAGGCTGGACGAAGGCATGTATGCTTTGTGGAGACATCAGCAAGAGACGGCACCGGGGGCCGTGATTGGCTCGTCAGGGTCCATACCATCTTCCCAGGATGGTACGGCTTTCTGATTGGCACAACACACCGCGGGCCATCTTGGTCATGACCGTTACGCAACAGTCATGCCTGCAGGAGATCTGTGTCGGAGACGAGAGAGATCGGAGACGGGGTCGTGAAAAAAGGAGTTGGACGATGTGTCTCCCGCGTTGTCTGGTCCACCTTGATCCGCGAAACCCATGTGACGATGCATAGGTAAGAAAGGCAGCATCTGGCAACACACCTGCCATCTCTGCCCATTCGCGGCGCCTTCCTTGTTCCGACAAGCTCATTACGTCCGAGCAGCGACTTCTGTCCCGAACAGCGTCAGCGATTGACCGTGATTGGCGCACAAGGGCCCGTACCATCTGTTCAGGACGGTACGGCTCTCCGGTTGGCTGGAGGACTTGCCTTTAGCCGCCTGTCTTGAGGTCCTCAGCCTGCTGCTTCCAAACGAATCGAGGTAGCAAGCGAAGAATTCCGTCTTGCCTTACGTCACATTCGTCAAGGCGAAGAAGACCCTGATCGATGGCAGCTGGTATGTACTTTGTGGCTTGTGCTTTTCTCACGAGCACGTCTGCGGCCGCTGGTCATCGTTGTTGTCGTCGACATTGCTGTTGAGATCCGGACCCGCGAGAGGGGAGGGCGTCACAGAAATGTAGCATGCACGGGTCGGCGGCGTTTGCCTCGGGACCGAGAAGCGCGTCGACATGGACGCAGAGAGAAATGTTGTACTTTTGGCCGATCGATTCGGGGACGCAGAAGGAAGGGGTTTCGATAATAGGGACGTGGACGGGGGCGGTGGACATGGCGATAGCGACGACAATGGGACTTGCGGTTGTTGGTGTCCGTCTGTGGAGGGCAGGGGCTGTGTGGTGGTGGCGCTGGAGGTGCTTTTCAATCTTGATCTGGGAATTTTTGATGGAAGCACAGGCGGCGTTCCCGGCAGTTTCCAGGGCGGAGACGTTGCAGTTCGGAGGGTTAGCGTCACAACTGTAAGAAAGAAAAGTGGCAGCAGATGGTAATAGAAGCAATACTTAGACTAGGTCTTAGGAGCATTATCTGAAATATTAAATTATAAAACTAAAATAGTCTGGTTTTTTAATCTGCTTCATCTTGAAAGTTAACACATGTGTTACTTTTTAACTTATGTGTTAATATTTAACATGTGTCCCTACGGACCAGCAGCACTAAAAGACGTAGCTGTGGACTTTAAATAGACAACAGACTGTTAGCATCACCATGACAGGCGAGCATGGTCTCCTACAGCCACCTGCGGATTTCGAAGGGCTCGATGGGCTTGTGGGTTGGCGGAACACGGAGGGCGGAAATGAGGGCGACGGCCTTGACGTTAGTTTATGCGTCCGGGCCAAGCTCCACCATCAACTCGATGCCGTTGTTCAGGTCTGGAGTCTTTTAGGCACCAGCGAGACGGCCAACGAGCTTCGGGTTCTTGATCTTGCTACGCTACTTATCGCCGTGCACGCAACGCAGGTAGCCTTGCAGCTGGCCCTCGGGCAAGGACTCCCGAAGAAACATAGGTCAGTCTAGAAGATGGTGCCGAGTCGAATTGTGACGGCCGTTGCGGTGGATGGCGAGGGCGGCCTGAGACCAAGCGAGCAGATGCGATGCGATACACGAAAGCTTACTGCCGATCAATATCGCCTGTGCGACCTAGCCCAAGTGCTTTGCATCCACCGCGTTCACGGCCGCAGTCGCGAGGCTGTAACCGCACCTAGCATCTCAAAAGAATGGTCGGTGGATGATTTGCCCACTCCGGGGGCACCACGCCCCACAATGTCGCCGCAGGCATCGGCAATATGATGTTGGTAGCTGCAGGCCTGCTGATCGAGGGGTGCCTTGGAGCCCGCTCGGGTTTCGGCCGCTCGTGCGCTAGTCGAAGGCTGCATCCTGGGGTAATGAACGGATGAGGAGGTAGGCAGAGTAGAGGTTGACTCCTGAGTGATGCCTCCAGCTAAGGTATCTCAAGTTGGACGAAGACGAAGAAAGACAGACAGGTTGTGTCGTGGAGGAGGACTGGCGCTGCCACGAACCGCTGTCAGTGCCTGATGACTAAGACTGTACCACAGGCTGTGGTACGGGCTGTGGTACGAGAAGACCCAGAGGATTGATTGGTCTGGACCCTGTGGTACAGGCTCTGGTACCAGGCTCACCAAGGACGAAACATCATACAATGACGCAGCGATGGCATCCGTGGTGGTCGAAGGCTGCTGGCAAAGGTCCCTTCGGCCGTGCGCGCCATCATTGCGATGGATGCAACGAAATAAGGTACAATGTGAAGCCTGCAGATGGGGCACAAGAGGGTGTGTGGTGGGTAAGGTGAGTTCTCGCTGCGATCAGCCCAGACCTTCATGAACGCAGTACGTACACAGTACGTACACAGTACGTACCCCATACGTCGATCGAGAAGACATGTGGGATGTGATGGGCTCATCAGAGTCCGTACCATCTCTGTTTTTCGATGGTGCTGTTGCTGCCGACTTCCATGGATTGAGATCGAAGTGGTTCCTCCCTTCCCTTCCGCGTTCTTCTTGTGCAGCGCATATTTAGTGCAGACCCTCTGCATAACCTCTGTGCACCTGATGTGCCGGTACCATGCGCCCAGTCTCTGCGACAATACAGCAAATGGGAGAGCCGTACCAGCCTTCGTACCATCTTCCCAGGATGGTACGCAGCCTTAGACCCAATCACAGTCTTCCCGTCCAGGTGTCTGTCGCTGCACAACATCTCAACACGAATGTGACGATTTCCCAGACCGTCACTTTCGATTTCCCACATCATCACATTCGATTTCTCTTAGCGCACCACCCTCCTGACACCTTCAGCGTCTCCACACTCGCCCCCGACGCAAACATGACTCGGACTACGGTTCACCACAACACGAACCCACGTTTAGATCCGGATTCCAGGGTTCGTCAGCTTATTTTAACGTCGCTGCCGCAAGCCCCTTCAGCCATCATGGGCATCGACATCCCCTCCTGCAACTGCACTGCAACTGCACTGCAACTGCAGAAATGGCGCGCATCCTCGGCAGCCAGTATCAGCAACACCACCCGATCTGCGCACAATTACTTTCTCGCTATCCGCCTTTCAAGCCTACGGCCGCGCGTGGTTAACAACATTCGATTCCATGCCTGACCATCCGAATTCGCCCCGGTGCACGCGACCGGTGCATGCGACACCGAGAATCCCAGGTCAGTTTGCCATTTGTCTTCGCCTTCCCCACGCGCGTCGAGCCTCGGCTTACTTGTTGAACAGCACGGAGAGGCCATCTTTTGGGCGAACTGATGGCAAGCAACGAGCCATCATCCGAAGCTCCATACTTCCCAATCCACGACGCACTGTTGCCGCTTGGCGACTCGTACTCCACGGTCCTTCGAGGGCGATGTCATCGGCACACATCTACGAAGCTTGCTCCGGGAGGATGTCTCTGCCGTTGAGGATGTCCTCGACATCGACCAATTCCATCTACCGACCGAGTCTCCTCGCTCTTCGATATCATCCCTGCCAGCCTCGATCGCGAGCACCCCGAACACGACGAACACGAACACGAACGCAAATGGCAAGACAGCCATGCCGACTGAACAAGAGCTACCGAGAAGGACAAAAGAATCGCAGCATGATGCTAGCCTGGGGTGACATTCTTGAAGCAGCGAAACTGCACTTGGAATGCATCGCAAGGATCAAGTTCGGGTGCAACACCAAAGCTAGGAACGAGAGAAGAATCCGGGCCCAGATTGTCCACTGCGCAAGTCCTGATGAAGTTCTCAGCCGCACATCCCGCCAAGGTCGCCCCTGCGTTGTAGGCTACATTGTCCGCAGTGTCTGGAGCCACGAGATATCGCTAGTTGAAAGCACGCGCCAGCAAGGACCGCCGGCAAAGGCAAATTTCCCCTCACGATCTTATGGAAAACGTTGCCCTCGATACGAACCTCCTGTCCCCAACCCTAGCGCCACATCCGACCGAACGACATTCCATAGGCATGTATTTTACTGTGCAGTCGGACACTGTCCACAAAGAAGCCGGCTTGATTTGCATATCCGCTGAGGTCATTTCCCAGCTGATGGCTCTGATGTTCCCCAAAGGTCGGCGGCCACTGGCTTCAGGTAGGCCTCTGCCAGCTGAATGGCTGACACTGCCCAGATCAGTAGATCCAGACGACATATTCGCCAGCATACGTTTCGTACGCACTTTCCATGGCCCCGTCTTACGGATTTTGACTTTTGTTTTGTCGCCAAACAGTCGTTTCGTGAACGATTACCTCGTAGCTGATGCGGCGTCCCTCATGTTCCTGTCCTTCCAGAGCAAGCACATTCTGCACAACACCCCTCAATTTATTTCTATAGGCCGCATGCACAGCTCTTCCCGACGCCAGTGTCCGCCAGGAACCTACCATGGTATACAGGGTGATTCGACAGCTCCGGATCTCTGGGTCCGTCACCAGCACCACAGGTCGTCTGCTACGGTATTCCGTACCTACTCTGGGTCTTCATGCATGTACAATTGGCGATCCGACCTCGCCAACCAAGGCACCAACCTCACATCACCCTGACCGGTTACTGGGGATGCAGATCTGCATTGCCCAGCATCGCTCTTTCACGTTCTTGTAATCATTGCGAAGTGAGTCCCAGCAGCAAACTCAAGCGTAGGTCGTTTTTACGAGGTCGTTTTTACGAGGCAGGTAGCGGTGTGGCTTCGGACGCGGTGACGTAGTGTTCTGGTGGAAAAAAAAGCCAGAACGCCTGTGTGATGTATCATCAACTGCAGGACATAACGAGTGGACCTGACGTTCTGCCCACCAAAAACGCGAGGTCCGAGACAGTCGTCCCTTCCCAACCTGCAAGAATCAGAGGTACGCTTCCCAGCAGTTGCCAGTGTGGCTTCAGACAAAAAGGTTCCTTGGGGTGAACCTTGCCCAAATTCCATAAGCTGCGTTCAGTAAGTGTACCAACTTTCAAGGATGGTACGGCGCAGGGCTCGCCTCTTCGTTGGGCAGGTGCAGCAGCAGGTAAAAGTGGGCAGTTACCGGTTAACACGTGTTAAAATTTAACATGTGTTAAAATTTCACAGGTGGTGAGATCGGCAGGTGGTGAAATCTGCAGGTGGTGAAATCGGCAGGAGGTAAGGCACCTAACACACCTGACACGACCAGAGTCAAGTCCGCCCACAAACGCCAGGAGGAAGTGCCTTCCCTGAGAGTGGACAGAGCTCAACCTGGACTCATCTTAGCCAGAAGGCCTGGTGGTCTACTACCTTAAGGTCGGGTACCTTGATTGCTGGACAATCCTGTCAGCAGACCAGCTGCAGATTTGGAGGTAGAATCAGCAGTCGCTGAAATCACAGCAGTTGGTGCTGATGTGGGTCCCAATCAGCAGTACCTCAGTGTCTTGCAGGCGAATCGAGCGCACACAGAACGAGTCACCGTCACATGGCAGCGACAGTTCTTTCGTCACCTCCACCCTCCCTCATCACCCGTAGCGACATTCAGGGTTTCAAGCGTTGCACTGGACCTCCAGCCTCAGAATGATCAGGCCGGGGGTACGCAAAGAGCATATCTCTAATCCGATGGACCCCACAGGCCGCCATCATCTTCGACTTGCACTGCGCCTGCTTTACATTCACAAGGCTCTCCCGTGCCTGAACAAGCTGAACTTGACGCAGCTCCACAAGCCCCTGCAGACGTCCTGCGATGCGGTGTTGATGCAGATGAACATGCAGGTCAGGGTGTCGTTCCAGTTCATCCGAATTGTTGGTGCCTGTGCCTGGGACGGATGATGGAACATTGCAGCATGAAAATACCTTATGTAAGGCGCTGGCTGACCCAGCGCACGGTTTCCAGGGCCTGTTTCGTCCGCTAGCCACTGAGCAATCGCTGGAGCCAGGTACGTACCTAAGGCACGTACCTAGGTAGGCGGCGCAAACGAATGTGACGATTTCCCCACCGACCGTCACCCCCGGATCGAAAGGGAAATTTGTCGAATCGGGCCTGCTCGAAAAAGTCCAGTCGACGAATCAAGAAGCCACTCACAGGTGCGTCAAACGAATGTGACGTTTTCGCGAAAATCGTCACATTCATCAGCGCAGTTGTGCGAAAGACCACCGGATCATAGCCTGCTCGCGCGGGTCCTCAAGCCCAGCGTCGACGGCGAAAGAGCCACGGCAATGCTGCGTGAAGAGGATATTTTGATGGAAATGATGCTGGGCGGGGTTAAAACGAATTTGACGAATCGTCACATTCGCAGTCCACGGAGAGGGCGACGTGGACGGACAGGTGTTCGGCGCATGAGCGTACGAAATCATTGTTGCATGCCAAGTGGTGCACGCCACCGGGATATTCTGGGAAACCACGAGAAACGCCCGCTCACTCTTGAAGCCTGGCGCCCAGCTTATGATCGGCGAGACAACTCGGATTTGCAGTTTTGCCGCCCGGCTGGTGGTTGAGTATGTCTGGCCAAGCTTTACTCCCGTCCCCCTCGTTGATCGTCCGCTTGTTCGCTAACACGACTTGATGCCTAGGTAGCGAAGATGGTCGCCAATAGAGCCCATCCCTGTCAGTGCCCATGTTCGATTGAAGTTACCCGGTTTTGACGGGATGTCTCTTGAGATTCACAACTACGAGGACCAGAATCTGTACTCCTTGTCCATCATCACAGCCACAGGCATCAACATGGAGGCGGCATTCGAGGCGATGTGGCAGCCTGAGCAGCAAGTGACAACAAGCTCGAATTCGCCAAGCGCGGCTTCAAGTTGCTCATCCCCCGCATTAACAACGACGCAGACAAGAACGGAGAGTTACCCCCAACACTTGGACAACCTGCGATCCGCCAGCCTCTCCAGCAACCCGCTAGGCTGATGCAGATGGTCGGCTGCAGAGGTCTTCTCGACACCATCCAGTTCACAGAGCCCAGCCACAGGCTTTCAGCCTCAACTTCCGTAACGTCATGATCGCGCTGGATCAGATGGACGAGTCTGTTATGGGGTTTGAAGCCACTGGTCCTCAGACGGCTGGGCAAGAATCCCGATGAGCAGAAACCTCCGGTTTGGCAACCAAGTATGCGTGCTCCGCAGGCACTGGGCCATTCACGTCTATTTGCACTGGGACTGTTTTGTGCGCCTCCCAGACGACATAAGCTTCGAGACGGATCCGGATATCCCAATGGCATCCGTGACGGCGCACATGGCTCTCCAGGGCTCGGAGCGTCTGGAACGTGCCGACAAGGTCCTCCTCCACGCAGCGGCGGGCAGCCTCGGCACGTCGATTTGCAAGTGATTTGTCAGACACGGCGCCTGATGTCTGTTCCTCCCATGCCGCAGCGCCGGCGGATCCAAGGCAGACTAGAACTTCATCAACAAGCCACAGCGTGCAGCCTGTGCCGTTCATCCGTCTCATCGGTACAGATGTCTTCGACGCATCTGTTGATATTAGCATTGGAGGAAGTCAAAAGAGACATCTTCCCGATTCAGGGCGCCATCCACGCCGAATAATACCAAGGGCAAAGATTCCTTACTACAGACCTTCACAGACGAGATTGCGGGTTATGCTAACGCTTTTTAGGACATGATCTTGAAGCAAATAGACTTCAACAATTAAAAGACCCCCCCCCCCCCCCCCCCCAATCCAAAGGGCACGATCGCAACTCTTTTTTCTCGAACCGCGACATTGACCTCTTCATCATGCTCTCCTCGCTTGCTGGCGTAGTAGGCTCTGCAGGCATAACAAGCCGCCGCACTAGCAGTTCTTTCCAGGGCGCCCGAGCCCGGCACCTCCGATCCCAGGGCCTACCCGCCGTCTCCGTCTCGGTAGACTGGAGCGTGGTGAAGTCAGTTGGCTACGTGGCTGAGAACAGAGGCATTACCGAACGCCTCATCAAGATAGGAATCCGGCCCATTGGTGAGAATGAGGTCTGGCGCGTGGTCGAGTCTGCTATCGTCCATCTTTCTTCCCTTCTAACTTTTCTTCTTCGCAGTTTACCGCCTAGAGGCGCACCTTGTTAACTGCTGTATAACTCTCACAGAGAAATATGTTACGACCCGTAAACAAGGATAACAGCTGAACGACCCACTCGGGCATCGGGCAGCCAGGACAGGACATTTATACTACAAGATCACGGGGATAATAAGGACTCACTCGGAAACGGAAGAACTATAGTATAATATTACAACCCGTAAGCAAGGATAACAGTTAACCAACCCACTTAGACGTCGGGCGGCTAGGACAGGACATTTATACTACAGGATCACAGGAATAACAGGGACTCACTCGGAAACAGAAGAACTATAGTATAAGTTATATAATAATAAGAAGGACTGACAGAAGATAAGTAGTCTAGTAAGAGGACTAACGAGGGAGATAGTAGTCTACTTTCAAGGACCGCCTAGAGCTTATTAGTCCTAGGATAAAAGAACTATTTAGGACTTATATATAGTATAACTTAAGCCTAGCTTATAGTTAGACTTCTATAGCTCTTTAGTAATTAACTTATAAATATCTTAGGATATTTTCAGCTTACCTTTACTATAAATACTTATTAAGTCTAAGACTAATTATTTTAGCCTCTAACTACTAATTTATAATATAGCTTATAACTTATAACTTAGACTATAACCTTAGTATACTATTACTATATATTAATCCCTAGCTTCTATTAGCAGACCTTATTATTAGATAGCTAACTATAATACTTTAATTACTTCTATTTAGTAAGTTAACTATTAAGACTTACTAATAGTATAGATAAGATATCTTCTTATACTTCTACTAAGTTACTTACTCTAAGAAGCTCTTTTTCCTCTAAATAGCTAGTTAGAAACCTAGCTAAAGAACTTAAGGAAGCCCTAATAACTATAGACTTAGATAATAAGGTTACTTTTAAAAAGGAGACCTATAATAAGCTCTAAGCCTAAGTTAAGAAAGGAGATAATAATATAGCTAAGATATAAACTATATATAATAAGATAGCTAATAAACTCTAAGGCTTTAAGAGTATAATCTAAGAACTTAGTAATAAACTCTAATAATTTCAAAACCTTAAAAATGAAATTATATGCTTAAAAAGATAAAGTAATAACCTCTTTATACAGGAACTTTAGAACAAAGTTAATACTCTTTATATTACTAATATTATTACTACTTTTATAGGAGGATAATAGAAACTTAAGCTTAATACACCGATTATTTATAATAGAACCTCGAGAACCCTTAAAAGATTTTTAATCTAGGTTAAAAACTACTAGAATTTTTATTATAGAGACTTTACTAATAAAACTAAAAAGGTAGTATATATAGCTATCTCTAAGGAAAAGCTTTTAAATAGTTTAAACTAATCTAAGAAGAATATTTTAAGTGTGAGACTCTTAATAAATATATTATAGAGACTTATAATATCTATACTAATTTCTAAGGATTTAAGGATATACTATAATCTCTCTTCTAAGACCCTAATAAAAATAATAAACTAAATATAACCTTACCTAGCTTAAATAGACTAAGTCTACTAAAGACTACTCTACTAACTTTAGATAACTTAATATCTAACTTAACCTCACTAAAGAAACTAAGGTCTTTATATTCTATTAAGAACTTAAAGATAAAGTTAAAAATAAGATTATTAAGATTAATTAACTAGAAGACTTCCTCTAATATACTGAACTTACTATTAAGATTAATAACTACCTCTATAAGTAATAGAAAGAATAAAGAGATAAATAATAAAACCTAAACTCAGGATATAAGTACTAATAGTAGCCCTAGAATAAGTTTAATAACTAGTAGAATAATAACAAACCCTGTAATAACTAGAACAATACTTAATAAAGCATTGCCTATAGATAATATAGCAGACCTATAGATCTCAGCGCTGCTACTAAAAGCGATAGTAAGAAACTATAGAACCCTAAATACTATAACTATAAAAAAATAGGATATATTACTAAAGACTATAGATAACCTAAGAAACTTAGCTAGAAACCTATACTTAAACAAACTAAACAGGTTAGTATAATAACTAAAACACTTTATATATCCCTATTATAAACTAGATACTATAATAATAAATACTTTACTTACTATAGTAATAAGGAGGCTATAAAGTACTAGCTTAGTAACCTAGACTATAGAAGAACAGGTTATTATTACGGTCAGCTATCCAACAGTAGGGTCTGCTAACAGAAGCTGGGGATTGACACGTAGTAACAGTACACTAAGGTCGTAGTCTGGGTTATAGGTTATAGTCAGAGGCTAAGGTGATTAATCTTAGACTTAATAAGTATTTGCAGTGAAGGTAGGCTAAAAGTATCCTAAGGATGAATATAAAGTTAATTACTGAAGAGCTATAGAAGTCTAACTATAAGCGAGGCTTAGGTTATACTATATATAAGTTCTAAATAGTTCCTTTTATCCTAGAACTAATAAGCTTTAGGCGGTCCCTAAGAGTAGACTACTATCCTTATATTAATCCTCTTATTAGACTGCTTATCTTCTATCAGTTTTTCTTATTATTATATAACTTATATTATAGTTCTTCTGTTTCTAAGTAAGTCCCTGTTATTCCTATAATCCTATAGTATAAATATCTTATCCTAGCTACCTGACGCCTAAATAGGTTAATTAACTGTTATCCTTATTTATAGGTTATAATATCAAGTCCCTTCTCTAAAAGTCTTATCCTCAAGACTTAATATCAGTAAGTTATTAGTTCTGTGTTACAGTCAGCTATCTAACAGTAAGGTCTGCTAACAGAAGCTGGAGATTAACACGTCGTAACAGTATACTAAGGTCGTGGTCTAAGTTATTAGTCATAGGTTATATCGTAGATCAGTAGTCAGAGGCTAAAGTGATTAATCTTAGACTTAACAAGTATTCGCAGTGAAGGTAAGCTGAAAGTATCCTGAGGATAAATACAAAGTTGATTGCTGAAGAGCTATAAAAGTCTGACTATAAGCCAGGCTCAGGTCATACTATATATAAGTCCTAGACAGTACCCTTAGTCTAACTACAAGTGATTACCTAGGTATATAAAGTAATTGCAATCAGTTAGTAAGGCTAACTGATCACTAAGCGCTTCTCGCTGCGCTCCACTAATTATTCTTATCTTATCATCACGTGACTTATACTATAGTTCTTCTATTTCTAAGTAAGTCCCTGTTATCCCTGTGATCCTGCAGTATAAATATCCTATCCTAGCTGCCTAACACCTGAGTAAGTTATTCAGCAGTTATCCTTATTTACAGGTCGTAACATCAGGTCCCCTCTCCAAAAATCTTATCCTCAAGACCTAATATAAGTAAGTTATTAGTCCTAAGTTAGAGATCTATTAATTATATTTCCTGATTTACCTATACTATTAACACTATATCAGGTTGCATTTAAAAATCAAAATCAAATTCTATATCTACTCTTTATTATTATAATTATACGTTATATATTGCTAAGTTTAGATTTGTTATTAATATACCTTATTTATATTATTGTTCTTCAGGGAAGTGTTGTAAGCTGTTTCCTGGGGGTGAAGTTTATAGCAAGTATACTTATTTAGAGCAGTCTTATAATACAGCAGCAGATACTATTTATACTTATAGGTTTTCTTTATATCTATGCTGTTATAACTTGCTAAATCTGTTGCAGTTAACTGTTTGCTTAATAAGGCTGCTTATCTAGAAGATACAGAGGTAGCTGAAGAGGAGGTTTTAAGAAAGAAAGCTGCTGCCTTATATGCTGCGCAGGCTGAGTTAGACAAGTCTATAGTGCAGTTAGATCGTTTATATAAGCAGAAGAGAATAGTGTTTTAAAAAGGTTAAGAGGTTACTAAAGAAGAGCTAGTAGTACTTCTAATACTAGAGGTTCAGTCTATAGGTAGTTTTAGTGTTATAGACCTAGATATTATTTTTAGTGATTAAAGTCCAGGTACTCTGAATTTCTTATCAAGGGAGTTTTAGTTGTTTTCTAGTGTTCCTAGGCAAATAAACAGTTTTCCTTATTATAGTCTGTCTGCCTCTGCTAGTAGTCTGATATATCTATATAGGTGTTTAATATATAGGTAGCTAGTAATATTTATTAGAAGTAGTGTTGCTAGTGCTGCAAGCATTATTTCTCGTTCTTAGTGTTATTGCCAGTAAGTTGCAAGTTCGTCCTTTGTATTAGTGATATTCTTAGCTGGTTCCTATATATTATCTTTATAGCTGTATCCTTTCTACTTAATAAGATACTAGTATCCTTCTAGTTCTTCTAGGTAGTTAATAATTTCTTCATCTTCATACTCTAGTTTATTATCTTCTATAATAATAAGGTTGTTCGTCTGTGATCCTTATAATGCTAGTTTAAGTAGTGAGATATAAAAAGTTAGAAAACACTTCATTATATCAGGTAGGTTAAGTTTATAGTTAACTAGTGAAATTTTTCAGAGGATTCTAAAAAGTCTAAGTTTTTTAAAGTCTAGTTTATTGTTTAGTTATTTTGTTTTGATATTTCGCTGTATAAAGTAGGCGCTATCTCCCTTTTTCAAGGTTAGTCCCTCAATCCTTTATTTATTGCTGAATTATATTATGCGTTGTTATATAAATTCAAGTTCCTTGCATGCGTTTTCTTAGATGTCTTTGATTTGTCTGACTGTAGCGACAGCTTTAAGTGCTGCTAGGCTAGGTTATAGTTCTCTATAAGCAGTCAGCTTAAATCTATAATTAAGGTAGAAAGAGGATTCTTTAGTGCTTTCTCCTACTGCGCTATTATAAGCGAATTAGGCTACTAGTAGTAATACTACCTAATTATCTTAGTTATAATTAATATAAATGCAGAGGTAGGTTTCAAAGATCTAGTTAACTTGTTCTGTTTATCTGTCAGTCTGCAGGTGAAATACAGTAGATATTACTTGTTTAATGCTGAGTTATAATATAATTAACTTCTAAAATTTAGAAGTGAAGATCTTATCTCTGTCTAATATAATTTCCTTAGGTGTCCTGTGATTAGCGATAATATACTTAAAGAATATATAGGCGAATTCTTCAGTATTGCTTGATTCCTTATACAGGATAAAATAGGCATACTTTATAAGTCTGTTAATAATAATAAGAACGCTGTTAAAATAGACTTCTATAAGAGGTTCTCAAGACTTTGGTAGCTTGATAATAAAGTCGAGTGATATAAAGTGCTAGGCAGTTTACAGTATAAGCAAAAGTTATAATAATCTATAAGGTTAATATTAGGCTGGTTTGCTTTTCAGGCAAACCTTGCAATCCTTAATTACTATTACAATATATTCTCTAGTAATATTTTCTCTATATTATTATTATAGTTATTTCTAGGTCTTTATAATTCCTTAGTAACTATGTGCAGGTTAAGCATAAAACTCTATGATTGCTTTAGTATCTAGTTTGCTAGTCAGGCTAGCTGTAGATTATCTGGCTATTATTAAAAGTTTAGTTGCTAGTATTAGGTCTCTATTATTATTCTGTTTAAGAATCACCTAGGTTTCTTCAGATACTAAGATATTATAGTCTGGTCGTCAGCTAAGAACATCAGCTCTGCTGTTTTCTAATCCTTTCTAATAGATAATTTAGAAGTTAAACTCTGAAAAGAATTCTAACTATCAGATTTGTCGTTTGTTAAGCACCTTTAATATAGTGAAGTGCGTAAGGTTCTTATAGTCTGTGTATATAAGTACTTCGTAGATAGTTCCTGAGAGTTAGAGTTACTATTCTTTAAAGGCTTCAATAATTGCTATGAGTTCTTTGTCATGGATTTAGTAGTTTAGCTCTGGTCTGTGGAGTTTACAGGAGAAGAAGGCGTAAGAGTGCAGGCATCCTTCTGAATCTCTCTGGGATAGTTATGCTCTAAGGGTGAAATCTGAGGTATCTGTTTCAACTTCGAATTATTCTTCTAGGTTAGGGATTATTAGGACTAGTTTACTTAAGATACAGTCCTTAATTATCTAGAAAGCTATACTCTAAGCTTCTTTCTATTTAAATAGTTAATCTTTACAGCTGAGGTTTGTAAGAAGCATATTAATTTTTCTGTAGAGTCTGATAAATTTTCAGTAGAAGTTAACAAATCTGAGGAATCCTTAGACTTCCTTAAGGTTTATTAGTATAGGCTATTCCTTAATAGCTTGGACTTTCTTTTCTAATATGCTGATATATCTAGAGGTGATAGTGAATCTGAGGTATTCTACTTCCTATATATGGAATATGCTTTTCTCTAGTTTAACCAGGAGTTTAGCATCTTAAAATGCTTATAATATAAAATATATATATTCCTTATGTTGTTCTATTATTACAGAGAAGATAAGGATATTATTAAGATAGATAACTGCAAAGATATCTATAAACTTCTAAAGAACTTAGTTAATTATATTTTAGAAAGTAGCTAAGGTGTTAGTGAGACTGAAGAGCATAACAAAGTACTTAAAATATCCTCTGCATATTTAGAAAGCAGTCTTCTATTCTTCTCCTTTCTTTATTCTAATAAGGTTATAAGCACTTTTAAGGTCTAGTGCTGTAAAATAGTTAGCTCTATAAAAGAGTTATTGCAACTTATTAATTAAGAGTAACAGGTATTAGTTCTTAATCATTATTTTGTTAAGCATTTAGTAATTAATATATAGTTATAGTTTGCTGTTCTTTTTAGGTATGAACAGGATTAAGCTTCCTGCTAGTGATATTAATTCTCTGATATAGCTTTTCTCAAGGTTTTTATCAAGGTATTTATCGAGGGCTTCTATCTCTGTTAGGTTAAGTCTATAAATTTTATTGAATTTAGGCTTCTTTCCCTCTTTAATAGAGATTTTATAATCGAAATTTATATATAGGGGCAGTCTGGTTTCCAGTTCGGCTGTAAAGAGTTTCTTATAAACTCTGTATTCTTCTGGAATAGATAGAAGTAGATCGTTCTTTTGTTCAAGATCTGTTATCTTCAGTAGTTATAATACAGCTTCTTTTGCCTTGAAGTAGTAGATATATTATATTGCTGCTCTATATTCTGTGAATCTGTTTGAGGCCTGAGTTCTATAGGGCTGCTCAAAGACTAGATCGTTGTTATCCTAATAGAGTTAGCCTGTTCTCTAATCTATCTATAAGTTATTCTTCTCAAGCTATAGCATTCCTAATATAATATTATAGGCACTAAGTTCAGCAATATCGAATTAGAGTTGTTCGTTTCGATCTAAATAACTTATCTTAAGGAGTGTAGTCTTATTCTTAATAGTTCCTCCTTTATACTAGACTTATTCTCTTTCTATATTGCTTAGTTAGTACAGATGTTTCTTTTCTTGCTATAGTAATTATAATTTATTCACTGCTTAAGGTGAGACAAAGTTTTTTTCTACTCTGCTGTTAATCAGCATAAGTACTATAGTGTTATTAATAGTTATTGCAAGTTGCAGGTATATCTTCTAATCTAGGGATGCTAGACAGATAGACCTTGTTATGTTTGCCTGTTATAGTCTGTTATTAGTAGGTAAGTCTAGTTTTTTAACTACTCTATCTATCCTAGGTAGGTAGTTTATTTTCCTTCTCTTTATGCTTTAGTAAGGCAGTTCTCACAGATCTTAACCCTAGATAGGCTAGGTCCGTCGTTCGCAATTCTCTATATGCAAGCCTTATCCTGATAATAGACCTAGTATACATCTTATTTACATTCATCCTATTTCATAGCATTATTATGCTGACACCTTATAAGGAACTGTAGACTAAGCCTGAAGACTGTAAGGTCTTATTTAAACAGTGCTATTATCTATCTGATTATTATAGAGGTTATATAGATATCAGTGATCAGGTTGTTATTATACTTCCTAGGGTAGAACTAATAGTTATACTTATCTCTAAGATGTTCCTTACATCTGTTAAAGAAATACTAGGGATAGAACAGGCTTCTATATTAACAGTAGTCTACTTAAAAGGCTGGGTAGTCCGCAGTATAGAGTTTAGAAGTGTAGTTCCTATTCTGCTATATAGCTGTTATTCTATAGAAGTATCTCTGTTGCTTATCTTCTAGTAGGTTAACTTCTTTATACTGAATAAGTTGTTCAGTTTTATTATTATTATTAGATTCCTCTTCAGAGCTAGTGTTATCTATACTAGAAGTGAACCTATAGGCGATCTCTGCCTAAGCATATTAACAGGCAATATCACGAGGTTTGTCTGAGTTATATAGTAATTCTTCACCTTCTCTAAAAGTCTAGTTACTAGTGAGGTTAAATAGTTATTATTCAATATAGAGGTCATATTAGTAATTAGGTTCTTTATCTAATTCCTCCTTAACCTGTTCCTCAAGTTCTTAGTTAATTTGCTTAATCTTAGTAGGGTTTCTGCATGCATTCCTGCGTCGTTCTATATACGCTATTAGGGTACTAATCTGCTAGTGCTAGATATAGTTATCTAGTTCTTGCTAGGCTCTTTATAGTTAAAAAGTTTAAGCTACTTCAAGGCGTAAGATTCGTTATTTATTATCGTTTTCCAGTTCTTATTCACAGGTAGTATAAGAAGCTTAGGGTTCTACTAGCATGAGTTATTATACTCAGAGCATCTTATTAAGTTGCTCAGTAGTCTTTCTAACCAGCTTATTATTAGCTTAAAAAACTATTACAAAGGTCTTAGTTTTAACCTCAGGGATAGTTATATTATAACTAGTCCTCCTATAGTTTAAGTTACTAAAGTAGTGTTCTAAAGCTTCTTTGCTGCTGCAATATATGAAGCACTTATTATTATAATATCCTGTCTATAAGAGGGATATATAGAAGGTTTTAGTTGCTATACTGACTTATTTAGTATGTTCAGATACTAGCTTCTATTATAGCTTCTTTAGTTCTTTGCATTCGTATGCATAGTATCCCTTCTTATTACAGTTATAATACTATCAATCCTTTTTCCAGCTGTAATCTTTTATAGCAGCACTAAGATCTATAGGTCTGCTATACTGTCTATAAGCAGTGCTTTGTCAATTGTTATTCTAGTTATTACAAGGCCTGATATCGTTCTGCTAGCTATTAAACTTATGCTAGGGTTGCTACTAGTACTTACATCTAGTATTAAAGTTCTGTTGCTTCTCTCCTCGTTCCTTTCTCTATTTATAAAGGCAGTTATTAATTTTAATAGTATGTTTAACATAGGCGAAGAAACTGGGGGGTGTCTCTAGTTTAGCTATTTTATCCTTAATATTATCCTTAAGTCCTTAGTAGAAAGCAAAGACCTTGCTTTTGTTAGTTATATAAAGTCTTGCTGCTAGCCTTCTAAACTTAGCAGTATAGAGCATAGCTAACTTAGTTTATTATAGGTAGGATAGGTCTTGCTCAGCCTGTCTTTACTTATCAGAGTTAAGGAAAAAGGATTCTAGTGCTCTAATATAACCTATAAAGCTGAAGAAGATATCCTTCACTTCTTAGCTATATTTCTTAATAAGGTTATCAAGCTATTCCTGCTGAAGAGGTTTAAACTAGGCAAAAGCTTGTTCTCTGAAGAAAGTAGCAGCATGTATAATATGCTTAGTATTATTCTGGAAAGTATTAATATAGAAGGCTTAGTAGGTTTACACCTGAACTAAGTATCCTTTAAGTTATCCTAGGGTTCTGTTAAAAGTAGAAGGTATGTTAAGCTTAAGGCGTTCGCATCCTTTAACTGGAGCTGAGATAACGTTAGCAGCAGCTCAGAAGGTATTAACCTCCTTCTCAAGTTCTTAAGTCTTATAAGCTTGTTCCTGAAGCTCTTTGAGGGCTGTAACATTCTGATTAAACATGTCGCGCATTGCTTTGAAGTTATTATTAGTTTTAGCGAGCTAGCGTTTGAGTTCTCTAGTGTCGCTCTCGTTTTCTCCTATATCATCCTCGCTGTCTAAGTCGTCCTTTATCTCTTAGTCCTTGATTTCTTAGGCCAGGTTCTGGGAAGCTTTCCTTCTAGAAGTGGACGAAGATCTAGGGGTAGGAGACTTGATAGAGGCGTGGGAAGATATTCTATACTGTTTAGTAGGTGTTAATAGTTAACTTACTGAACAGGAGCAATTAAAGTGTTATAGTTAGCTATCTAATAGTAGGGTCTGCTAACAGAAGCTAGGGATTAATATATAGTAATAGTATACTAAGGTTATAGTCTGGGTTGTTAGTTATAGGTTGTATTATAGATTAGTAGTCAGAGGCGAAAGTGATTAATCTTAGACTTAATAAGTATTTGCAGTAAAGGTAAGCTGAAAGTATCCTGAGGATAAATATAAAGTTGATTGCTGAAGAGCTATAAAAGTCTGACTATAAGCCAGGCTCAGGTTATACTATATATAAGTCCTAGATAGTACCTTTAGTCTAACTATAAGTGATCACTTAGGTATATAAGGTGATTGCAATCAGTTAGTAAGGCTAACTAATCACTGAGCGCTTCTTACTGCGCTCCACTGATTATTCTTATCTTATTATCACATGACTTATACTATAGTTCTTCTGTTTCCGAGTGAGTCCTTGTTATCCCCGTGATCCTGCAGTATAAACATCCTGTCCTAGCCGCCCGACGCCTGAGTAGGTTGTTCAGCTGTTATTCTTATTTACAGGTCGTAACATTCTAGGTTAGAGATCTGTTAATTATACTTCTTAATTTACCTATAATACTGACACTATATTAAGTTATATTTAAAAATCGAAAAAGAAGTCAGCTATTACTAAGCTTAAAGATTATAAGTATAAGGCTTTAATTAAATATATTAAGTCTTATTCTTTAGCTAGCGATATATTTTATATTTATTGTTTTTAGGCGAAAGTCTCTTGTTATCTCAGCGAGAAGTTATCTTAGTATTATACTTATATTAAGGCTAAGAAACCTTATAATAGTGTTTTAGTAGCTTTAACTTATTTGTCTTTTCTTTTAAGATATTTATTAGGTTACTACTAATATATTATAGTATAGAGGTTAAATAAATAGTAAAAAGAGTAGGATAAGAAAGAAGAGAAGGTAGGTAAAGAGTTACTTACTCTTTATTAGAAGTTTACTTATTTATAGACTTAAATAGCTAAAGCAGCTAGTTATTTAAGTTAGATTCAGATAATATAGAAGTTAGTTAGAGAGTATTAAACCAAAGCTTTCGAGCGTAGTATATAAGAGATTAATAAAGAGGATAGTATACTTCTAGTATTAGATATTTATAAGAAGTAGGTTATAAATAACCTCTAATTTCAAGGTATTAGGAATAATCCTGATTAGGTGAGTTTTAGTATTAGTAAGGAGTTTATAGATCTTAGTCTTCTATTAGGGGATTTATAGTTAATATTTCCTAGAGATTCCTAGTTATTTCCTAGTATTCCTAGGTAAATAAATAGTTTTCTTTATTATAGTCTATCTACTTCTATTAGTAGTCTAATATATCTATATAGGTATTTTATATATAGGTAACTAGTAGTATTCATTAAGAGTAGTGTTACTAGCGCTGCTAGCATCTTTTCTTATTCTTAGTGTTGTTATTAGTAGGTTATAAGTTCGTCTTTTATATTAGTGATATTCTTAGCTAGTTCCTATATATTGTCTTTATAACTATATCCTTTGTACTTAATAAAGTATTAGTATCCTTCTAGTTCTTTAAGGTAGTTAATAATTTATTCGACTTTATACTCTGGTTTATTATCTTTTATAATAATAAGGTTATTTATCTATAATCTTTATAATACTAGTTCGAGTAGCGAAATATAGAATATTAGAAAACACTTTATTATATCAGGTAGGTTAAGTTTGTAATTAACTAGTAAAACTTTTCAGAGGATTTTAAAAGGTCTAAGTTTTTTGAAGTCTAGTTTATTACTTAGTTGTTTTGTTTTAATATTTCGCTATATAAGATAGGTACTATCTCCCTCTTTTAAAGTTAGTCCTTCAATCCTTTGTTTATTACTAAATCGTGATATTCGTTATTATATAAATTTAAGTTCTTTATATACGTGTTCTTAGATATCTTTAATTTATCTAATTATAGTAATAGCTTTTAGTGCTACTAAGCCAGGTTATAGTTCTCTATAAGTAGTTAGTTCGAATCTATAGTTAAAGTAGAAAGGGAATTCCTTAGTACTTTTTCTTACTACGCTATTATAAGTGAATTAAGCTATTAGTAGTAGTACTACCTAATTATCTTAGTTATAGTTAATATAGGTATAGAGGTAGGTTTTAAGGATCTAGTTAATTTATTCTATTTATTTATTAGTCTATAGGTAAAAAGTAGTAGATATTACTTATTTAATACTAAGTTATAATATAATTAACTTCTAGAACTTAGAAGTGAAGATCTTATCTCTATCTAATATAATTTCTTTAAGTATTCTATAATTAGCGATAATATACTTAAGGAATATATAGGCGAATTCTTTAGTATTACTTACTTCTTTGTATAGGATAAAGTAGGCGTACTTCGTAAGTCTATTAATAATAATAAGAATACTATTATAGTAGACTCCTATAAAGAGTTCTTAAGACTTCAGTAGTTTAATAATAAAGTTAAGAGATATAGAGTGCTAGGCAGTTTATAGTATAAGTAAAGGTTATAATAATCTATAAGGTTAGTATTAAGCTAGTTTGCTTTTCAGGCAAACCTTATAATCCTTAATTACTATTATAATATATTCTCTAGTAACCTTTTCTCTATATTATTATTATAGTTATTTCTAGGTTTTTATAATTCCTTAGTAACTATATACTAGTATGCTATAAAACTCCCTAATAGCTTTATTATCTAGTTTACTAAGCAGGCTAGCTATAGATTATCTAGTTATTATTAGGGTTTTTATAGTAAGTATAAGGTCTCTGTTATTATTATATTTAAGAATTACTTAGGTTTCTTTTAGTACTAGGATATTATAGTCTAGTTATTAGCTAAGAGTATTAGCTCTACTATTCTCTAATCCTTTCTAATAGATAATTTAGAAGTTAAATTCTAAGAGGAATTCTAACTATCTGATTTATTATTTATTAAGTTCCTTTAAAGTAGTGAAATATACTAAGTTCTTATAATTAGTATATATAAGTACTTAGTGAATAGTTCCTAAGAGTAAAAGTCTCTATTCTTTAAAAGCTTTAATAATAGCTATAAGTTCTTTATTATAGATCTAATAGTTAAGTTCTAGTCTATAGAGTTTATATAAGAAGAAAGTATAGAAATATAAGTATCTTTCTAAATCTCTCTAGGATAGTTATACTCTAAGGGTAAAGTCTAAGGTATCTATTTTAACTTTAAACTATTCTTCTAGGTTTAGGATTATTAGGACTAGTTTACTAGTAATATAGTTTTTAATAGTCTAGAAAGCTATATTCTAGGCTTCTTTCTATTTAAATAGTTAATCTTTATAACTAAGATCTATAAGAAGTATATTAATTTTTCTATAGAGTCTAATAAATTTTTAGTAGAAGTTAATAAATCTAAGAAATCCTTAGACTTCTTTAAGGTTAGTTAGTGTTAGCTATTCCTATATAGCTTAAACTTTCTTTTTTAATATACTAATATATCTAGAGGTGATTATAAATCTAAGGTATTCTACTTCCTAGGTATAGAATATACTTTTCTCTAGTTTAACTAGGAGCTTAGTATCTTAGAAAGCTTATAATATAAAGTATATATACTCTTATATTATTCTATTATTACAGAGAAGATAAGGATATTATTAAGGTAAATAACTATAAAAATATCTATAAACTTTCTTAGAACTTAGTTAATTATATTCTAGAAAGTAGCTAGTATATTAGTAAGACTAAAAAGTATAATAAGGTATTTAAAATATCCTTTATATATTCTAAAAGTAGTCTTCTATTCTTCTCCTTTCTTTATTTAAATAAGGTTATAAGCACTTTTAAGGTCTAGTACTATAAAGTAGTTAGCTCTATAGAGGAGTTATTATAGTTTATTAATTAAAAGTAATAAGTACTAGTTTTTAATTATTATTTTGTTAAGTATTTAGTAGTTAATATATAGTTATAGTTTACTGTTCTTTTTTAGTATAAATAGGATTAAGCTTCCTACTAGTAATATTAATTCTCTGATATAGCCTTTCTTAAGGTTTTTATTAAGGTATTTATTAAAAGCTTCTATTTCTATTAGGTTAAGTCTATAAATTTTATTAAATTTAAGCTCCTTCCTCCTTAATAAGGATTTTATAATTGAAATTCATATATTTAAGTAGTCTAGTTTCTAGTTTAGCTATAAAGAGTTTCTTATAAACTCTATATTCTTCTAGGATAGATAGAAATAGATCATTCTTTTATTTAAGATCTATTATCTTTAATAGTTATAATATAGCTTCTTTTACTTTAAAGTAGTAGATATATTATTTTACTACTCTATAATAAGTAAATCTATTTAAAGCCTAGGTTCTATAAAGCTACTTAGGGACTAGATTATTATTCTAATAGAGTTAGCCTATTCTCTAATCTATTTATAGGTTATTCTTCTTAAGCTATAGTATTCCTAACATAATATTATATATACTAAGTTTAGTAATATTAAATTAGAGTTATTCGTTTTAATCTAAGTAACTTATTTTAAAAAGCGTAGTTTTATTACTAATAGTTCCTCCTTTATACTAGACTTATTCTCTTTCTATATTACTAAGTTAATATATATATTTCTTCTTTTACTATAGTAGTTATAGTTTATTTACTACTTAAAGTAATATAAAGTTTATTTTAGCTCTACTATTAATAAGTATAATAGTTATAGTATTATTAATAGTAACTATAAGTTATAGATATACTTTCTAGTCTAGAGATACTAGATAGATAGACTTTATTATTATTACCTATCTTAGTCTTTTATTAGTAAGTAAGTCTAGTTTTTTAACTACTCTAGTTATCTAAGGTAAGTGATTTATTTTCCTTCCTATTATACTTTTATAAGGTAATTCTCCTAGAATTCGAGCTTTAGAAGACTTAATCTTTCTTATAGGAGTCTGTAAGCCTTAGCTTTCTAAGTTATATATATAAAGTATTTATCTTTTTAGTATTCTTCCTATTTTATTATATTATTATATTAATATCTTATAAAGTATTATAAGCTTAGGCTAAAGGTTACTATATTATTATTAAATATAGTTATAGTCTATCTAACTATAGTAGTTTAGGTGTAAATATTCTAGATAGGGTTTTTATTATATCTTCTAGAGTAGAATTAGTACTTATATTTATCTCTAAGATATTCTTTATATTTATTAAAGAAGTATTATAGCTAGAAGAGGTTTTAGTAGTTATAGTAGTTATACTTAAGTATAGAGTAATCTTCTATATAAAGCTTTAAAGTATAGTCCTAGTCTTTTATATTAGTAGGTATCCTATAGAAATATTATTATTAGTTATTATAGCTTATATTAATTATCTAGTACTAGATAAGCTACTAGGTCTCTTTTTTATTATTAGATTTTTCTTTAGAACTAGTATTATCTATTCCTAGGATTAGTTTACTATAGTGCTTTATATTTCAATTAGTAATATTAGTAAAAGAGTTAGAATTATAAAGGATTCTATCTAAATTAAACCTAGATTTAGGTTTACTAAAGTTCTAATTACTAGTTAGACTAAGTAGTTACTATTCTTCTAGGGGGTTATATTAGTATTCAGGTTCTTTATTAGATTCTTTTTTAACTTATTCTTTAAGTTCTTAGTTAATTTACTTAATTCTAGTAAGGTTTCTATATATATATCTATGTTATTTAAGGTAAGCTATAAAGGCATTAATTTAGCAATACTATATAATATTATTCAGTTCTTCTTATACTTATTATAGCTAAAGTGTTTATACTACTTTGAGGTATAGGATCTGTTATTTATTGTTATATATAACTTACTATCTTGCTTTATATTAGATCTAGTTTATTTCTTACTAGACTTAGGCTTCTGATTCTTAGATTGATCGTTAGGTTTCTATATTATAATTTATAGGGTTAGAGTTAACTATATTAAGTTATTAGATGCAAAGCATTTTATTGAGTTGTTCAGTAGTCTTTCTAACTAGTTTACTATTAGTTTAGAAGGCTATTATAAAGGTCTTTATCTTAACTTCTAGGATAGTTATATTATAACTATTATAACCTGTAAATAAGGATAATAGTTAACTGACCTACTTAGGCGTTAGGCAGCTAGGACAGGATATTTATACTGTTAGATCATAGGAATAACAGGGACTTACTTAGGAATAGAAGAACTATAATATAAGTTATATAATAATAAGAAGGACTAATAGAAAATAAGCAGTCTAATAAGAAAACTAATATAGGGATAGCAGTCTACCCTTAAGAACTGCCTAGAGCTTATTAGTCCTAGGATAAAAAGAACTATTCAGGACTTATATATAGTATAACCTAAGCCTTATTTATAGTCAGACTTCTATAGCTCTTTAGTAATTAACTTTATATTTATCCTTAGGATACTTTCAGCTTACCTTCACTGTAAATACTTATTAAGTCTAAGATTAATTACCTTAGCCTCTAACTATAACCTATAACCTAGACTATAACTCTAGTATACTATTATTACGTATTAATCTCTAGCTTCTATTAGTAGACCTTACTATTAGATAGCTAACTATAATATTTTAATTACTCCTATTCAGTAAGTTAACTATTAATACCTACTAAATAGTATAGAATATCTTTCTATATTTCTATTAAGTTACTTACCTCTAGATCTTTGTCTACCTCTAGAGGAAAAGCTTCTTAGAACCTAGTAAAGGAAATCAAGGACTAGAAAATAAAGGATGAATTAGATAGCGAGGATAATACTAAGGAACTTAAATAATAGCTTAAGGAAACTAATAAAGACTTTAAGGAAATATATAATATATTTAATCAGAACGCTAATACTTTTAAAGAACTTTAGGAATAAGCTTATAAAACCTAGGAACTTAAGAAAGAAGTTAATACTTTCTAAGCTATTATTAATATTATTTTAGCTTTAGTTAAAGGATATAAACGCTTTAAGCTTAATACCTTTTCTACTTTTAATAAGACCCTAGGATAACTTAAAGGATACTTAGTTCAGGTATAAACCTACTAAGCCTTCTATATTAAAACCTTCTAGAATAACACTAAATATATTATATATATAGCTACTTTCTTTTAAAGATAAGCCTTTGCTTAGTTCGAACCTCTATAATAAAAATAGCTTAATAACCTAATTAAGAAATATAGTAAAGAAGTAAAAAATATTTTCTTTAGCTTTACTAGCTATATTAAAACCTTAGAATCTCTTTTCCTTAACCCTAATAAATAGAGATAAGCTAAATAAGACCTATCCTACTTATAATAGACTAAGTTTACTATACTCTATACTATAGAGTTTAGAAAACTAGTAGCTAGACTTTATATAACTAATAAAAGTAAGGTCTTTACTTTCTACTAAAGACTTAAGGATAAAGTTAAAGATAAGATAGCTAAACTAGAAATACCCTCTAGTTTTCTAGCTTATATTAAATATATTATTAAGATTAATAACTACCTCTATAAATAATAAAAGGAATAAAGAGAGAAATAATAAAACCTAAACTTAGAATATAAGTACTAATAGTAACCCTAGTATAAGTTTAATAACTAGCAGAATAATAATAGACCTTATAATAACTAGAGTAACACTAGATAGAGTATATCTTATAAATAGTATAGCAGACCTATAGACCTTAGCGCTACTACTAAGAATAGCAACAAAAAACTATAGAACCCTAAGTATTATAATTATAAGAAAATAAGATATATTACTAAAGACTATAGGTAACCTAAGAAGCTTAGCTAGAAGCCTATCTCTGAACAGACTAAACAAATCAGTATAGTAACTAAAACCTCTTATATATCCCTCTTATAGACAGGATACTATAATAATAACTATTTCACCTACTATAGTAACAAAGAAGCTATAGGATACTAGCTTAGTAACCTAGACTATAGGAAAATAGGTTATAATATAACTATTCTAGAAGTTAAGACTAAACCTATTATAATAGCATTCTAAACTAATAGTAAGATAGTTAGAAAGACTACTAAATAACTAGATAAGATACTTTATATCTAATAACTTAATAATATAGACTTAAACCTTATAAAATATAATAAAAAGACTTAATAAATAATCTAAGAACTTAAGGAATAAGTTAAAGAAGAATCTAACGAAGAACCTGAACACTAACACAACCTTTTAACTAAGTAATAAATCCTTAGCCTTACTAGTAACTAGACTTTTAGAGAAAGAGAAAGTTCACCCTATAACTTAGATAAACCTTATAATATTACTTAATAATATACTTAGATAGAGATCACTTATAGACTTATTTCTAGTATAGATAACTCTAGTTCTAAAGAGGAATCTAATAACTAGGAAGATAGAATCAAGTAATTCCTAAAGTACTAAGAAATTAATATATTCTAAGATAAGTAATAATAATACTTCTATAGAACTTCTATAAACTAATAAAATAGGAAATATACTTCTAAGCTCTATATAGAAGATCACTCTATACTTAAGTATAACTACTATACCTACTAAACTCTTTTCTAGCTTTAATACTTCTTTAATAAATATAAAGAACACTTTAGAGATAAGTATAAATACTAATTCTATCCTAAGAGATATAATAATAACCCTATCTAGGAAATTTATTCTATCTTAATAATAATTAGATAGATAATAATCCTATTTAAAAACAACCTTACTATCTTCAGACTAAGTCTATAGTACTTTATCAGATATTAGTATAATAATATAATAAAATAAGAAGGATACTAAAAAGATAAATGCTTTATATATATAACCTAGAAAGCAAAAGTATACAGACTCTTATAAGAAGGATTAAGCCTCCTAAGGCTTTAATTCTAAGAAAACCGCTTTATAAAGGTATAATAAGAAGGAAAGTAGATCACCTACCTTAGATAAATAAAGTAGTTAAAAAACTAGACTTATTTACTAATAAAAGACTAAAACAGGTAATAATAATAAGGTCTATCTATCTAATATCCTTAGACTAGAAGGTATATCTATAGCTTATAGTTACTATTAATAATACTATAACTTTTACACTTATTAATAGTAGAGCTAAAATAAACTTTATAGCCTCCTAAGCAGTAAATAGATTATAACTACTATAGTAGAAGAAGAAATATATATACTAGCTTAATAATATAGAAAGAGAATAAGTCTAGTATAAAAGAGGAACTATTAGTAATAAGACTATACTTTTTAAGATAAGTTACTTAGATTAAAACGAATAACTCTAATTTAATATTACTAAACTTAGTATATATAATATTATGTTAGGAATACTATAGCTTAAGAAGAATAACCTATAAATAGATTAGAGAATAGGCTAACTCTATTAGAATAATAATAATCTAGTCCCTGAGTAGCTTTATAGAACCTAGGCTTAAATAGATTCACTAATTAAAGAGTAGTAAAATAATACCTCTACTACTTTAAAGTAAAAGAAGTTATCTTATAACTACTAAAGATAATAGATCTTAAATAAAAGAATGATTTATTTCTATCTATTCTAGAAGAATATAGAGTATATAAGAAACTCTTTATAGCTAAACTAGAAACTAAACTACTTAAATATATGAATTTTAATTATAAAATCCTTATTAAGGAGAGGAAGGAGCTTAAATTTAATAAAATCTATAGACTTAACCTAATAGAAATAGAAGCCTTTAATAAGTACCTTAATAAAAACCTTAAGAAAGGCTATATCAGAGAATCAATGTTACTAGCAGGAAGCTTAATCCTATTTATACTAAAAAAGAACAGAAAACTATAACTATATATTAACTATTAAATACTTAATAAAATAATAATTAAAAACTAGTACTTATTACCTCTAATTAATAAACTTTAGTAACTACTCTATAGAGCTAACTATTTTATAGTACTAGACCTTAAAAGTGCTTATAACCTTATTAGAATGAAGTAAGGAGAAGAATAGAAGACTACTTTTAGAATATATAAAGGATATTTTAAATATCTTATTATACTTTTTAGTCTTACTAATATACTAGCTACTTTCTAGAATATAATTAACTAAGTTCTAAGAAAGTTTATAGATATTTTTATAGTTATTTACCTTAATAATATCCTTATCTTCTCTGCTATAATAGAATAATATAAAGAGTATATATACTTTGTATTATAAGCTTTCTAAGATACTAAGCTCCTAGTTAAACTAGAGAAAAGTATATTCTATACCTAGGAAGTAGAATACCTTAGATTCACGATCACCTCTAGATATATTAGTATATTAAAAAAGAAGGTTTAAGCTATATAGGAATAGCTAACACTAACTAACCTCAAAGAAGTCTAAGGATTTCTTAGATTTTAACTTCTACTGGAAATTTATTAGACTCTATAGAAAAATTAATATATTTCTTATAGATCTTAGTTATAAAGATTAACTATTTAAATAGAAAGAAGCCTAGAATATAGCTTTCTAGACTATTAAAAACTATATTATTAATAAACTAGTTCTAATAATCCTAAACCTAGAAGAATAGTTTAAAGTTAAAATAAATACCTTAGACTTTACCCTTAGAGTATAACTATCCTAGAAAGATTTAGAAAGATATTTATATTTCTATACTTTCTTCTTATATAAACTCTATAGACTAGAACTTAACTATTAGATCTATAATAAAAAGCTTATAGCTATTATTAAAGCTTTTAAAAAATAGAGACTTTTACTCTTAGGAACTATTCACTAAGTACTTATATATACTAACTATAAGAACTTAGTATATTTCACTACTTCGAAGGAACTTAATAAACGATAAATCAGATAGTTAGAATTCCTCTTAGAGTTTAACTTCTAAATTATCTATTAGAAAGGATTAGAGAATAGTAGAGCTAATACTCTTAGCTAATAACTAGACTATAATATCCTAGTACTAAAAGAAACCTAAGTAATTCTTAAATATAATAATAACAGAGACCTTATACTTACTATAAAAACCCTAATAATAACTGAATAATCTACAGCTAGCGCGCTTAGTAAACTAGATAATAAAGCTATTAGGGAGTTTCATAGCCTACTAGTATATAATCACTAAAGAATCATAAAAACCTAGAAATAACTATAATAATAATATAGAGGAAAGGTTACTAGAGAATATGTTATAATAGTAATTAAGGATTATAAGGTTTGCCTGAAAAGCAAACTAGCTTAATACTAACCTTATAGATTATTATAACCTTTACTAGTACTATAAACTGCCTAGCACTTTATATCTCTTAACTTTATTATTAAACTATTGAAGTCTTAAGAACTCTTTATAGGAGTCTACTATAATAGTATTCTTATTATTATTAATAGACTTATAAAGTATACCTACTTTATCCTATATAAAGAAGTAAGTAATACTAAAGAATTCGCCTATATATTCCTTAAGTATATTATCGCTAATTATAGAATACTTAAAGAAATTATATTAGATAGAGATAAGATCTTCACTTCTAAGTTCTAGAAATTAATTATATTATAACTTAGTATTAAATAAGTAATATCTACTACTTTTTACCTATAGACTAATAAATAAATAGAATAAATTAACTAGATCCTTAAAACCTACCTCTATACCTATATTAACTATAACTAAGATAATTAGGTAGTACTACTACTAATAGCTTAATTCACTTATAATAGCGTAGTAAGAGAAAGTACTAAGGAATCCCCTTTCTACTTTAACTATAGATTCGAACTAACTACTTATAGAGAACTATAACCTAGCTTAGTAGCACTAAAAGCTATTACTATAATTAGATAAATTAAAGATATCTAAGAAAATATATATAAAGAACTTAAATTTATATAATAATAAATAATATATTTTAGTAATAAACAAAGGATTAAAGGACTAACTTTAAAAGAGAGAGATAGCGCCTATTTTATATAGCGAAATATTAAAATAAAACAACTAAATAATAAACTAGATTTTAAAAAACTTAGACCTTTTAAAATCCTCTAAAAAGTTTTACTAGTTAACTATAAACTTAACCTACTTAATATAATAAAATGCTTTCTAATATTTTATATCTTACTATTTAAACTAGTATTATAAGGATCACAGATAAATAACCTTATTATTATAGAAGATAATAAACTAGAGTATAAAGTTAAACGAATTATTAACTACTTTAAAGAACTAGAAGGATACTAATACCTTATTAAGTAGAAAGGATATAGTTATAAAGATAATATATAGAAACTAGCTAAGAATATCACTAATATAAAGAATAAACTTATAACTTACTAGTAATAATACTAAGAATAAGAAGTAATACTAATAGCACTAGTAATACTACTTCTAATAAATATAACTAGTTACTAATATATTAAGTATCTATATAAGTATATTAGACTACTAATAGAAGTAGATAGACTATAATAAAGAAAACTATTTATTTACCTAAGAACGCCTGAAAATAACTAAGAACCCCTAGAAAATACTAGCTATAAGTCTCTTAATAGAGGACTAAGATCTATAAACTCCTTACTAATACTAAAACTTACCTAATCTAGATTATTTTTAATACTTTAAAACTAAAGATTACCTATAACACTACTCTTATAAACATCTAATATAAGAAGGATATTATCCTCTTCTAACTCCTATATCTCCTAAGAAAATATCTCTATATAATACTCTTTTACTTTCTTTTAAATTATATAAATCTATAATAGATAACTAGTTACTTTAGCTACTTCTACTTAAACTTATACTAGCTTTTTATAAAGGTTTAGTAGTATATTACTAGCTTGCTCCTCTTTTTCTTCTTATTCTTAATACTAATTACTTAGCCTTTTTACTATAACTAATTAGTATAATAAATACCTGCAAAATATATTAAACTTATAACTTAATATAATTATCAGACTATTATAAAGATGCTTTAGGTTTTTATAACTCTAATAAGTTCTTATACCTTCTACTATCTAATATATACTTTATATAGAAATAATAAGTATAAGGTATAATATTATTAGAACTAAACTAGTGGAAAATATCTTTATAAATAGAATGAAATGCTAACTTAGATTACTTTAACTTTTAAATATAACCTGATATAGTGTTAGTATTATAGGTAAATTAGGAAGTATAATTAATAGGTCTCTAATCTAGGACTAATAACTTATTTATATTAAGTTTTAAGGATAAGACTTTTAGAGAGGGGACCTAATATTATAACCTATAAATAAAGATAATAGCTAAATAACCTACTTAGACGTTAGGTAGCTAAAATAGAATATTTATACTATAAGATTATAAGAATAATAAGAACTTACTTAGAAATAGAAAAACTATAGTATAAGTTATATAATAATAAGATAAGAGATTAGATCTATATACTAAGAATATAGAGGCTATCCTTAGTATATATAGGTTCTATATAATTAAAGGATAGACTTTATTAGGATTAAGAATAGTAATAAGATAGAAAGTATTATTTAGGACTTATATATAGTATAACCTAAGCCTAGTTTATAGTCAGACTTCTATAGCTTTTTAGTAATTAACTTAGTATTTATTCTCAGGATACTTTTAGCTTACCTTCACTGCGAATACTTATTAAGTCTAAGACTAATCACCTTAGCCTCTGACTACTGATCTACGACATAGCCTACGACCTACGACCCAGACCACGACCCCAGTGTACTGTTACTACGTATCAATCCCCAGCTTCTGTTAGCAGACCCTACTGTCGGATAGCTGACCGTAACACTCTATTGGCCTGATCGATGTGGGGCTAGTTGGTTGATAACTCTAAACTGCTGACTAGAATATGCTGCGTCTCTGTTTGGGAAGCAATGCTCCCAGGAGCGTGGCGAAGGACAGGAAATATTTGCAACGTGATGTTGACTTAGCAGCATAGTGTAACTCAGCAATTGTCTGAAGCAAATGGGGATAGAAAGGGCGATGCTTGGGCTGGAGAATGAAGGCTGTAGTAGGATGTGCGCGTAGGAGAGTTCGTGACGTAGAAGCAGGCAACCTTGTAGAAAGCAGCTGTGTATTCTGCCTGCCTTCTATTGTTCCTTAATAATATGGAAATACGGCTCTTGGACTGAAACGACCCCATACCACGAAGTATTAGGAAGGTAGGAAAGTTTCGAGGAAAGGTCGAAGGCTGAACTTTTTGAGGAAAGGACGAAGGGTCGAAATAATTGAGGAAGGGTCGAAATAATTGAGGAAGGGTTGAAATAATTGAGGAAGGGTTGAAGGTCGAACCTTTTGAGGAAAGGTTGAGAAGGCGAACTTTATTAGAAGGGCCGAGTCGGATGTGAGAAATGTGGGGCATTAACTTGGTGACCACACCAGAGTCTTCTAGTTACGCAAGTGAAGACATTCGTCCACGTCCCTCGCGTCACATCTATTAAAGCCAAGGGATCCTCTAGAGTCACACCCAATGCAACTCGACATGTTTGCACGTAGCACTAGACTTGCTCGTCATTGCATCTTGATCGTAACTTTTTTGCGTCGTCATCCACGCCGTCCTATCAACATCGCGCAGTCTTACTACCGAGGATCTTTGAAAGATGCTTGAGGCGAATAAAAAGCGCCGAGACGTCTCAACTGGGAAATGTGCATGGCTCCACGAGTCGCGGCTGCCCTTAGGGTCGTAGCCGTGGAGTCGAAGGGTCGTGGTGTGGACGGTAATGATGCTTCGCCAGGTATTGTGCGACGGGAATTTGTCGAACAGAGATGGAAACCTTGAGTCTACCCTAGCCTTAGTGACATAACGGGAGTACCTGCTTGCACGCAAAAAGCACGCATTCATATGTTAGGACCTCGCTTCTTTTGTTTTCTCTTTTATTTTTTTCACGCGGCATTAGTGGATTAGGCCCGTGCTGAATCGACCCACAGCTGCGCTTGTTCCAGATGCAAACCTGGATGGCTAAGTGTCGGAAAGCAAGAATGCTTCATCAACATGTTCAAGACCACGCAGTTTGCAAGTTTCTATTCACCAGGAGTATGCGTGCGTACTTGGTCCATCTCGTCCACGTGTCCGTGTATCTCCTCGCATCCCCCAAGTTGCTGCTTTCTTCGTGAAGACTGCGATTTTGTGGTCCTCACAGCTTGGTGTTGGTGGGGAGGTTGCCTCTTGGACATTTGGACCAGTCTGGGCCTGGCGCGTTGGAGACGATCCAGCAGGGTGCATGCATGGTGTCGTAGCGCACCATCAGCACTTGCTATCATGGACAGGTAGGTACCTTACCTCGAGAGACATTTCTTTCCGTTTTCATCACTGTTTCTCGTGGATGGAAAGACCAAGTCTCCGCGCCTTCTTCAGTCCCAGCAGTAACAGCGCGCTGCAAGGCAAGAGCATCCAGGGCCCACTTGCACACCTCCGCAGTCCCCGGATGCTGAAGTTCCCTTAGCACCCATCTGCCACCCGCATTTGTTTGCATCATCCTGCATGCCCGTTGGCTGCCACTGTTTCATGCAGCCCAACTCAGCATTTTCGCATTGGATTTGAACGGCCGCGACAATTTGCACGCGTCGTTGCCTCGGCGGACTCAGTCGATTGAGGTCGCCTTAGGTTGCACGCTTCGGGCTGCTAACACGGTACTTGTCAGGATGTCTGCGCTTTTCGTGGGCTTATTTTTCTTGATCGTTATATTTTCAGAGCCGTACGGAAATGGAGCTTTCGAACCATCACCCCCGCTATAGGACTCTAGTCACAGGTGTCTGCCAGTTCTCAGATCGGGGCCGCCAAGGTTCCCCACACGGCATGTGACGTGTTAAAATCTAACATTTAGGTCATTGTACCTTAGTTAGTCAAGATTAGCGGGTGCTCAAGATTAGCAGGTGCTGGAAATCAGCAGTTGCTAAATATCGCTAGGTGCTGAAAATCGGTAGGAGGTGCAATCGGTAAGAGGTCGAGAAATCGGCAAGAGGTCGAGAAATCGGCAAGAGGTCGAGAAATCGGCAAGAGGTCGAGAAATCGGCAAGAGGTCGAGAAATCGGCAAGAGGTTGAGAAATTGGCCCCACAATGCTGCTGCACACTGTGAACACTTTCGTCCCCACTGTGTCCCCGATAACCTACCTAAGGTTCAGCCACTCAATTTTGCATCCACCTACACCTCTGCCTTTGGGTGTCCTAGGGCAACAATTGTCCGCGTTGCACATTTCCCAATGGTTCTGTTAACAGAATGAACCCTCTGAACATCTGGTCCTCTAGCTGTGTAGTAGTGCAGCATCTTAGATCTGCTTCCTATGACATGCACCCCTTCCCGAAGACCTGAGAAATCTCTGTCTTCGTCGTCCATTTATCCTCAAAGCAAGTCGGAGCGCATGTCGATTTGGCGTGGCTTTTGTGCATTTCCTTTGATAAGCGACAGCTTGTTGATACAGCGAACCCTCTGCCTCTCCTGGGACAAAAGGACCACGAAAAGGCCACCCAGGTCGCGCACAATTCGGGAAATACTGTACGGGCACTGCAAATGAATGTCAGAAAGTAGAACGCGTCCCCTGGCCGAATAGACCGCCGGAACAGTACACTGTGACGGCACTGGCCGCGCGGGGCGTGGCCGAATGAAGCGGGGCCACTCACACCGGGACCGATCGCAGCGGTGCCGAATGAATAACCATATTGTTCCATCGGCGTAAACAGTTTGATATGTGAGTGCGTACTTCTAGATCTGGGCTGTAACCAAATTACTCGCCGGCTTCTCAATGAGGGCACATTTTGTCATGCTGACTGGTTTATCTGAGGTTATGCAGCTGTGTGCTCTTGGATGGCCGGCAGAACCAAAAAGCCCATGTCTGAGCAACGAAAATCTCCCGGCCGATGTGGTTCCTCTGGGATTCTGCACAAGACGCAGAGTTTCGTGGTTGAAACGAAAAGAATATTAACTAATTCTGTTTGTGCGTCGTGATCTCGCCCGTGATGCACGTCTTTGGGCAGGGCTAGATTTGCACTTGTCATGGTTTTCGGTGAAGCGACCAGGACGACAAGCTCTGTTGCAGCTGAATCGATTGTTTGCATGGTTAGTAAGGATTGTATGATCAAGCATGCATCTTCGTGTCGTGGTGCAATTCAGCCCTCGTTCCATGGTAGGAACGAGGTCAACCTCTATTACGTAAAGAAATGGCCAGATCCGGGGTGGATTTGATCCCAATCTCCGTTGCAAACTAGGAGGTACTGAAACATGTTGGACCAGAGAAATCAGAAGAAGAAGAATCACCGCATCGGCGATATTTTGCGTCATTAGAGAGCAAGTCATTTCTGCGTTGGCTGGCGTGGTCCTCGGCCGGAAGATTCTCCTGCACGTGCGATCCGAAGCTTCGTTCAAATCCGGTACAGCGGATCAAGATTGCCGCCTCGTGCCAGTAAGTTGCTCCTCTTGCATCAAGACGGATTGATGTACAGCATACCCCATCAGATGTTTGAGACCCAGGATAGTTTGACCGGCTTCTGAGATTCGTTCAGGACATGGCGTCATCAGGATGGTTTCGCGGCGCGATGCAAACGCAGACAACGATTTGAGGTGATGGTTCTTTATTGCTCGATTGGGCCTTTGAGCAGGCCTCTGTATGGATGATTTCCGGACTTAAATCAGTATCTTATGAATTCCACTGGAGAAAACAGGGCGGCTAGTAGGGGTGGAAGTGGGAGGAGTCAGAGACAAATTAACAAGGAGACAGCTACAGACAAGCCTCTGCACCATATACAACTAAGCATCCTCAGTTATGGTCGAGTGAAAAGTCGTCGTCGCGCAGTGTGCAGATAATCAAGCTTCAGTCGTGTTGGATTCTTTTCAGTTCTCATCTCAATCATCTTCACGATCACGCGCACAAGGTATGGCCAAAGCGCAAATATGACACTGGTGGCTTAAGATCGTCTTCTAGTCTGGGAGTACCTTAGGTAAAAATCTCCTTGGGAATCTGCTGAGGAACACGATAAACCAGCAGCTGTGCATTTAGCCTTAAACTGGAGACATGCGTTGAAGTTGGTGGAGTTCTCACATTCTCTGCTGTCAATTCGAAACAAACCTGATTCAATATCATAGTGAATAGCTTCAATGTTTGCAATAGACTCATGCTGCATCGTGCGTCTCCAAGCAGCTGGCAGCCTGCGGTTCAACCATCTGGACTTTTTGAGCTCTTCGAGATGACTTGCTGAAGTCTCAGATTCTGTGCAACTTGGGTGGAGTCCTATTTCAATAGTCTACTCAATGTTTTCCAACAGATAGGCACAGATATCACAGCTTCAGAGCGCTTTATATAATATGTCGTTTGAGGGAAGACTACGACAGCGTCGGAGACATGGGAAGTGGTCAGGAAGAGGAGACTGGACAGCTTTGCAGCTTTTAGTACCACAAGACCTTGACTATTGATTGGCACGACTTGAAGTCGACGAACCCTAGGATAGGATGCAATCGAAGGAGACGCTGTGAGGGTGCTACTCAAATTGTTCGTGGTCTTGAAGGTGCCACGAGATTCTAGCAGAAGCAAGTGCAAAGACTTGCATTTTCGATAGAGGCACCTCTTGATTCCGTAGCACTAGCCGCAGCAACTGCAGACACAAGTCGTCGTTGCCCTATAAAGCGATTTCGATAACTGTGGCGCACAAGGATGATCAAATTCCATGGCGGGCAAAACAGAGTCAGCTCCAAGTGACGTGGCTTGCGATATTTGCCATCATCTGCAAGCCACAGCGACATGTCTTCTAGCCAACCATATCGCTTGTTCAGAACAGCTACATAGTAAGATTTACATTTGACAAGTTCAGTTACTTCATATCTCGAATGGCCTATTATCGGTACTGCTGTATACTACCAGCTGGTTGCGCACGACTTCTTGGCTATGATGTTCACCCGCTTATGTTTCAACGTGACGCCTTGAATTTCTGGAATACCGGCCTGCTTCACCATTCATCTCAAATAGATCTTCTCAAGGGTGAGAGGATCCGTAGCCCTAATCCAAGACATGCATTGCTATTAACGGTGGTCCGTCGCCCGTGGCGTAACACGCCAACCCCAGGGCAATCCAGCTTTCCTTTTTGTTTCCCTTTCGTATAGTAGGTTACCGCTTGCGAACACACCTTGCTCACTGCCGTATGTCTGCGACGAGGAAATATATGTAAAACAGTACATATGTACGTAGACCAGTACATGTACACGGAAAATAGTACATATATACGATCAAATGCTAGGTAGGATTGAACGGCATATGCACAACTAAATGACATATGAAAGCTCATGATGGCGGTAAGCGATAACCTACATTCCAGGTTGGAAATAGATTGGGGGCGTGGGCAGTAATGCGATTGCGGTGAGGCAGGCGTACTTCAGAGGCGGTGGACCTTTACAGGTGGAAATTGCTGCCGCCAATCTAGCGCAGAGACTGCCCAGGGTGTTCTCCCACTTTCTGAAGCCAGTGAAAAATGCTGGGGGGGACTCTCACTGTGTAGGTTGGCCATAGAGGTTTCTCTGTGATGGCCGGTCTATCCTGGCCCTCATCAGTATTTCCGCCAGGGTCGCACGGCAGTCAACAGGTTTTGCTTGTACTTGGTAAGAAAGCATGAAGGAAAACTTAGAATAGAGAAGGGAATACACGGCGGCCAGATAAATTGTGCACGCTATTGTTTCCCACAGGTTCATGCCTCTCAAGTCATCACATCTACACAACTGTAAGATCGCACATAGTCTTGATCGTCACATGCCGGAATACACACCGCTGAATCTGCTCATCAAGGTTGGCCAGGACGTCCTTTAGCAACGAAATCTTGGCTAACGAAACAGGAAGCTTTGGATGTGTCTCGCAAGGCCTTTTCAATGTTGTTTCAGAAACGAGTCCTTCATTTCCTTTCTCTAGCTCTCAAGATGCAGAGTCAGCGGTAGTGACGTTCATGCTGCGGGCTACTGCCAAGGAACAACTGCCCATCTCCAGGCGTCTGGTTATTCCCCTTTTACAAGACTGCTTTCCATCCATTGCGCTCAACAATGTCGAGCTCTTTGTAAATTGAGTACGAGAAGATTCACAGTCAGCATAGGATTCCTTCAGGATACTTCATGGGATGATGAACCTGAGAAGTGGGCTGAAGTTTGCCCGAGTCCTCTGGAAACCATCGCTGAAGTATGGACGGCAGAGCCCCCCACGACTACTCCTGCTATGGAGACCGTAATATTATTTCATGTTCTCTTTCGTCCATGAGCAGACCATCGCTCACCGGATGGCAATCTGATTGATATTCGGCGGTAAGTGCCAATGTACTGCGGGCAGCCGAAATACTTAAGTGCGTTTGGTGAAGAATATCTGTGTGGATACAAGTATAACCAAGAAATCAGGCAGGTTGGGTGTCTTAAGGGAGGAGTGATTATATGAATGCTTACTCACGTTGAGATATAAAGCAGGACATGTGAGCAACAGGTGGCAAAACTCTCCACTCCCGTTCTGTCATTTTCCCACCTGTTCGATTTAAGTCCTCCGCTCTCTATCTTCTCGCAGGAGTATCGTTCCTTTTGCGCTGGGAATCCCTGCTCCAGAGCTCCCGTGTGCCTTCGGTATGGTTTCTATTTTTGAGACATTCTGTTATCTGGACCTGGTCCGGGCCGTTTCATTTGGCCGATTCCAAATACGAACCTAGCCTATTGTGTAAAGATCAAAGGTCGCCTTGCATTTCGGATGGAGCGGAAGCATGCTTCCAACTGGCACTGAGCTCCTTGTTTGACCGCTAGAAGTTGACCTATGCCAACAGCATCTGATGTCCAGACTACGTCGTGATCTCCTCATGCAGACGGAAAAATATATATTAGAGGGGATTATCCAACGTATGAATATCATGAACAATCTCAACTACCATTCCTCAAGCTGCCACATTTGAAAGCAGTCATTTCGCGCCAAAAGTGGCTTTCTCGGGTCAAAGGGATAAGGACGGCATGATCAGTGCCATATGGCGGTCATCTCTGCCACGCTACTTTCAGCTACGCATGTGCTGCCAGTCCTTTAACAGTAAGTTTATGATGCAGACCTCAAGTGTAGAGGCACGACAGTGTCATGGAGCCCAGCCGCAAGGCTTCTGCCGACGAAGCTACTGCAGCCGCGTCTGCCTGACTTCCCCCCCCTTTTTTTTTTATTGGGGTCCTTGATGCCGAGAAGTAAGTCGTTTTTGGCATCCGATCGCCCATCACCCAACCCTGTGTCTTTCAGCTGGCATAGCCCCTTTCCCACATTGGCTGCCGAGAAAGATAGCACACAAACAAAGCATGACGCGGCAAATATAGCGACGCATGCACAGCTGCTTCAACGATTGTTCTGTGAAGCACGAGGGCCTGAGCACGCATCAAAAGTCTGCTCTAAGTAGACTCAACGAACAGGAACTCAACCAGAGCCGACTCACCGATCCCTCCTAGTCCTTCCCTTTTCTGGCTCTTTGCTAGGGTAGCATGCTATGAGAGCCAACTATATATGACGATTCTCTGCATTTGCAGGTCATCACTCGCAAGTATAACTGCCGAGAGACCAGGTCGAGAATTCGAGGAGCAGTCCAGCCTAAGAATAGGGTTAAAGGCGTTGAGCTCATCCCTACGTGCAAACAGAATTGGCGTACCCAGGCCAGTGTCCATCTTCAACTCATAAGTGTGGTGTGTCTGGTTTGGACTATTAGGAAGACCATGACCGTGCAACATTCCCTGGTATTCAACACCGACGAGAGCAAGGGCAAGAAGTAATAATGTGCGGAGGTATTTTGCTGTCTCCTGCCTACAGTTCCGTCTCTTCGGCTTCTATTTGTCTGTCGTCTCGTTGAACATGCTGACAGGGTTCTAACCTTTTAGCTGCCGCTATGTTCATTTGGATTTCTCCGTGCTTCGACACCTTCATCTCTCTTGAGCCACAAATACGGACAAATGGAGTCCAAATCGAGACCACCCCCAAATCTACCGCATATTTTGATCACTGTCCTGAGTCCTTGCTGGCTAATATGTTCATTCGTGGCTGTTGCTCTAGGTTTACTCTTAAGCCTGAAGACGGAGATTATTCTACTGTTGCGTCCCCATCGATCATCGATCTCAGACTTTGGCAGCGTCTGATGATCTTTATCGGAGAAACCTGGCCCCATCAGCATGATCGCCAGCGTTTCTGCTTGTTCCAAATACTCGCTATGCTGGTTGTCAAAGTCACATCATTGGACGACATTTTGACGTGCATTTGGTCGGACACACGATAGATACAATTGGGCCGCATCGCGGAAAAATACAATTGTATGCATTAACTGGTGGTCATCTATGAGAAATACTGAAACCGGGCTTCCAACAGCGAATGAACATTGCATAACCCTGGTAACTGATACAGCTAAACGCACAATATCGGACGCTCACGGTTGGTAGTCATCGTCTACATCTTCGTCAGCGTAGTCCTCGACAAAGACATCGTCTTTTTCAGCAGCCCGACGGCGACGACTCGCACTCTCGATTGGCCTGCGTTTCTTGTCAGAAGTATCCGGTCTCAGTGCTCTTCGGATTCTCTGATTTTCAATGGTTCGATGTCGCGTAAGTCCCGTCTTCTGGGCGACCGAGTCCTAGTAGTCGCGCCGAAGCGTTCGAGGCACATTTGCCCTCTTCTCCCAAGTGCGATCGCGTGCTCCGACCCACTGGATAAGGTACTCTTCGTCATCATTAGGGGCTTCCTTCTGCAGGCGGTGCCTGACAATGGACAACGGGATCCAGTAGTCGACGTCATCCATGAACTGGAGCCGGCCACCCAGGTTCTCCCAATACTCCAAAATCACCTTCGGTGCGTCCTTTTGTACGCTGATCTCGGGCTCCCAGGTTCTTCTCCGTGTCCCAAAGGACTTCCAACTCGAATCCGTCGGGGCTGTGGCCTGCAGAGGCATTGTGCGAGTCCAAACGCCGGTGGGAGACGATGCAGCTCAAGTCCCATTGCTGCTCGCCATCGGGGTCTTGGGCCACCTGATGTTGGCTTGAGGCCATTGGTATCGATCGGGGGGTTGCGGTGTCGAACTGACTGGGCAACCTGAACTCTGAAGACGATGAATCTGGAAGGAGACCGAAAGGCGATCAACTGCAAAGGTAGCTCGTGATGCTGGAGGACTGTTCTGGCAGCAGAGATTGTCATGGAAAATTGATTTTGTGTGTCTGCCAGCTTTGAAGTGTTGGTAGCTGGAGGTGAAGACCTTCCTTCTCTTACGGGTGTGCAGGTGAGCAGGACACGTGGCCTTTGCGTGCGTCTGAACTGGGGCGGCAGGAGCTGCTGCTCGTGCCTGCGCGGCAGCAAAGGAGGAATCCGGGTACGTTGGGAACGGAGGTGAAACGTTGAGCAGGAGGAGGCACTGCCGGTGGCCAAAACGGCGGGAACAAGGCCCGTCTCTCGACGTGCAGGTTGCCGTTCCAGTGGCCACTCTTACAGGTGCAACTGCCTTATCTCCATAGCTGCAGACCCCGTCTGCAATGTCGCTCCTGCACCTCAACTGACACTTGCATCATCCCCATGAGCAGAAGTGTCCAGAGACTTCACCGGCCTTGGTGCCACGACGACCGGCGGAGTTTGACGCTTGAAGGCGAACGCCAGCGGGCCGACGGCGCGAAACGCAGTCAGAGTGTGGGAGTTGAGGATCGCGTGGCTTGCGGAAACTACGCGGATGAGGTTCGATAGCTGATGGGAAATGAAAGCTCGACGGCAGTGACGCACATCATACATGCCTGAGAAAAGTCTGTCAACCGATAAGTCGGGTCGATGTCTTCGTCCGCGCTGTAGGCCGACGCGTTCGTGCGACCACCCGACGTTGACCTACCTTAGGTATGCTGCGGAAATAAGTACGTCGTATCCACAATTGAACACCAATCCGCCTGAGCAGACCGCCCAAGAGTGGAGACGGTCACTGACTACCGTGCAAAGCACAGTGCATTGGACGGTGCTGCGATACACAATGAGATGACAGGATCTCGAGAAGTGAGAAGATTGATGACAGAGGTAGATTTCCAACGCATTCGATATGATTTAAGAGGCAGCAGTAGACTCAGTTAAGAGTGCTAGAGGAAAATAGCCTCAGGAGTTGAAGAATTCAAATGCATCCAATCGATGATTGCTGGCGCGGCTTTCATTCTTCAAAAAACGGACGCGCAGAGGGGCTGGGTGCACGATTAAGTGAGGTATCAATAGTTCGAGGCGTTTGGTCCTTGCATTTGTACTACAGGAACGAGGTGCACATACAGATATACCCGGTTTGTGAACAGCCTTTGGGCGTTGCAGCATTGTGTCGCGTCAATCTCAAGCTTCAACCAAGGGTCCAGGGCCGGGTAACCCAGTGTCCAAGTCAGACCTCTGCGTTGTCTCTTTTGTCAAACGTGGTGCTAGGGCATATTCGTTTGATTTGACCCCCAATACATTTAAGTCGTTATGAAACTTCACAAACTTTGGAAGGGATGCGGCAACTTTGGAACATGACACAATGTCAATATGCATCAATCAGGTGTATCTGAGGGTAGGCCAAAGTGGGAACTCTTCATGACCGTAATTGAGTTGATCCTGGGATTCATGAAGAACATGGGTAAGGTTGATGATGAAGGCTCGTTATTTGCACAAGCGACGGAGAATCGAGACAGTTATATGTACTTAAAAGTCCAAATATTGCGGCCACATTCATCGACTGCCATTGTAAGAGGTTGCCGCTGAATATGTCGCTGCAAACAGTGCTCCAGCAGCATACCGTCTGACACTAAGAAATGGGCGCGGTGCACCTTGGGCCCTGCTAACTAAATCCAAGACGCTGTTACCTTAGTCAACTCTTTCATGAATCATTAAGCGTCATTACCAGGGGCAAGTGTAAATGTCGCTCTTAGTAACTCTAGCCCGCCTCAAGCGCTGTCATTCTAACATGAGATTGACTGATACTTGATGGGAAACACTCTCTTGACCCTGGCTCATGTTTGGGAGTTACCAAAGCCAGCTCTGAATAGTCTGCTCGCGGCAATTGTTTTCTCTGGCCGCTCAGCTGAGATGCGTCATAGACCAACATATCGGCGAGTTCATCATGACACAGAGGGCCTGGACTAAGACAAAAAATAAATATAAATATAACACTTGCTTTCCCCTGTCCCAAATGACCTCCGCACGGCAAACAGGCTTTTTGGTGGTAGCATTTCCTATCCTCGAGCCAGGCAATGGCGAATGCTGACAGCTTTGAGAATCCGCTGTCTGGAACTCTGCAGAATTCCCGTTCGTTCATGCTCAGAGATCACGGACAAGGATTCAAAAACGCAAGCCATGGCCGTGAGATATGCCATGCAGCGCCAAAAGTGCCGATCCGGCCCGCCAGACTAACGACTTGGTGCGAGATACAATGTTATCTCTCCCCTCAATATACCGCTGCAAGTGTCAATCATCAGGTGGATGAGAATGTCCTCTCCTCCGCGTGGGAGACAAAGACTGTAGGTCTCAGCTTTAAGCTTAGTAAATCATGATAATTAAGTTGTGTCGGTTATGGAACTGAACTAAAGGAAAGGGATGGGCGTGCCTAAGTGGAAGCACTTCGACCCGAAGCCGCCGCGGAACACCGGCGATTTCGTCTCGCAGGATATCTATCAGACTGAAGCAAACTCCGAGGCTCAGTCTAAAGGCACAGTCGAATCCGACGACGGATTCTCGATCCACTTGACGGGCTCCAACCTGGCTATGACCATGTCAGTGGTGTCAAACTCGATGTTCATGTCTTGGACGGCCACAGAGATCTCCAGCTGTCCTGAGAAAAAGACCGCCCATGCTACAGCCTTCAAGTCATAAGCCGAGGCTTTATTCGCTGACATGAAGATCCCAGATGAAAAGGACGACTTGAAGGTGACTAAGACCATGATCAGGTACGCGCAAAGGACCCCAAAAGTCTTTGGATACCTCACTTCAGACATCACCACCTATTCCACGACGCCAGCCATCCTGACGTGTGCGAACAAAGCTGTATGTTACGACCCGTAAACAAGGATAACAGCTGAACGACCCACTCGGGCGTCGGGCGGCTAGGACAGGACATTTGTACTGCAAGATCACGGGAACAACAGGGACTCACTCGGAAACGGAAGAACTATAATACAAGTCATGTGACGATAAGATAACGATCATTAGGAATCAGAATGATCCAACATGACTTAGGGGCTGAGCGATCATTCTAGGTCAGAATAATCCAGCTCGACTTAAGGTATAAAGGAATATATTCAGAATTAGACTTATATATAGTATAACCAGAGCCTAGCTTATAGTCAGACTTCTATAGCTTTTCAGTAATTAACTTTATATTTATCCTCAGGATACTTTCAGCTTACCTTCACTGCAAATACTTATTAAGTCTAAGATTAATTACTTTAGCCTCTGACTACTAATCTATAACACAGCCTACAACTTATAACCCAGACCACAACCCCAGTGTACTATTACTATATATCAATCCCTAGCTTCTGTTAGCAGACCTTACTATCAGATAGCTAACTATAACACTTTGATTGCTTCTGTTCAGTAAGTTAACTATTGAAACCTACTAACAGTACAGACAAGATATCCTCTCGCGCCTCTGCTAAGTCACCTACCCTAGGAAGCTCTTCTTCCTCTAAACAGCTAGTCAGAAACCTGGCTGAGGAACTTAAGGAAGCCTTGATAGCTGTAGACTTAGACAATAAGGTTACTTTTAAAAAGGAAACATATAACAAGCTCTAAGCCTAAGTCAAGAAAGGAGATAATAATATAGCTAAGATATAAACTATATATAACAAAACAGCTAATAAACTCTAAGGCCTCAAAAACATAATCTAAGAACTTAGTAATAGATCCTAATAATTTCAGAACCTTAAAAACAAAATTGCATGCTTAGGAAGATAAGGTAATAACCTCCTTATATAGGAACTCCAGAATAAAGTTAACACTCTCCAGGCTGCTACTAACATTATTACTACCTCTATAAGAGGATAACAGAAGCTTAAGCTTAGTACCCTAGTTATATATAATAGAACTCTAGGAACTCTTAAGGGATTTCTAATCTAGGTTAAGAACTACTAGAACTTCTATTATAGAGACTTTACTAATAAAACTTAGAAAGTGGTGTATACAGCTACTTACCTCAGAGGGAGAGCCCTTAAATAGTTTGAACTAATCTAAGAAGAATACCTTAAGTATAAGACTTTTAATAAGTGCTCTATAGAAACCTGTAATATCTATACTAATTTCTAAGGATTTAAGGACGTACTTAGGTTACTTTTCCAGGACCCTGATAAAAAACAATAAGCTGAGCGCAACCTCGCCCAGCTTAGACAGACTAAGTCTGCTAAAGACTACTCTGCTAACTTCAGATAACTCAGTGTCTAGCTTAATCTTACTAAAGAAACTAAGATCTTTATATTCTATTAAAGACTTAAAGATAAAGTTAAAGATAAGATTCTTAAGATTAATCGACCAGAAGACTTCCTCTAATATGCTGAACTTACTATTAAAATTAATAACTGCCTCTATAAGCAACAAAAGGAATGAAAAGATAATAATAAAATCTAAACTTAGGATGTAAGTATTAGTAGCAGCCCTAGAGCAAGTTTAATAACCAGCAGAATAATAATAAACCCTATAATAACTAGAATAACACCTAGCAAAACACTTCTTATAGATAATATAGCAGACCTATAAACCTTAGCACTGCTACTAAAAATAACAACAAGAAACTATAGAACTCTAAATACTATAACTGCAAAAAAATAAGATATATTACTAGAGACTGCAGACAACCTAAGAAGCTTAACTAGAAACCTATACCTAAACAGACTAAGCAAGTCAGCATAGCAACTAAAACGCCTCACGCATCCCTGTTATAGACTGGATGCTATAATAATAAATGCTTCACCTACTGCAGTAACAAGGAAGCTACAGAGCACTAGCCTAGCAACCTAGACTGCAGAAGAACAGGCTATAATATAACTATTCCAGAAATTAAGACTAAGACCCTTGCAATAGCTTCCTAAGCTAATAGCAAGCTAGTCAGAAAGACTACTAAACAACTTAACAAAATGCTTTGCATCTAATAACTTAACACAGTCAACCCTAACCCTATAAGTTATAACATAGAAACCTAACAAATAATCTAAGAATCAGAAGCCTAAGTCTAGCAAGAAATAAACTAGATCTATCAATATAAAGCAAGATAACAGGTTATGCGTAACAACGAACAACAGATCCTACACCTCAAAATAGCATAGACACTTCAGCTATAACAGACATAAGAGGAACTAGACAATATTATATAGCATTACTAAATTAGCACTCTCACAGCCTACTTTAAACGACGAAGACATATATTACAACCGCTACAGTTAGTCACTATAGGCTCGTCACTATATAGTGCAGAACAGGGGATAATAACAACAGATTTATCATTATCAAAGCTTTTGCTTTATGCTACAGTTAGTTGCCCTGACCCGCTCATAACACAATGACAAATCCAACCCGCATAGAGGGGTTATAGGTTCAATTCCCGCACGCTGCGTCAGTAGTGTGATTATGCCTCCCACACTACGTAGGGCAACCTAACCATGGGCAGGCTGTTATATAGGTTGGTGCCCCACTAGCCTGGAGTTTCCCTGTGTTATACCTAACTATTGCTGCTTAGTCCTCAGCATAGGGACATGCCTCTTAGAAGGGAGACATAGTATTACAACTGCTACAGTTAGTCACTGTAGGCTCGTCACTATATAGTGCAGAACAGGGGATAATAATAACAGATTTATCATTATCGAAGCTTTTGCTTTATGCCACAGTTAGTTGCCCTGACCTGCTCATAACAACATGCATATAGAAACCCTACTAGAATCAAGCAAATTAACTAAGAACTTAAAAAACAGGTTAAAAAAGAATCTAATAAAGAATCTGAATATTAATATAACTCTTTAACTAAATAACAGATCCTCAGTCTTACTAGTAATTAGACTTTCAGAGAAAGAGAGAGTTCTTTTTATAACTCAGATAAACCTTATAATATTGCCTGCTAATATGCTTAGGCAGGAATTACTTATAGGTTCACCCTTAGCATAGATAACACTAGTTCTAAAGAAGAATCTGATAATAAAGAAGAAACTTAGCAACTTATCTAGCACTAGACAGTTAATATAAGCTGTAACAACTAACAGTAATACTTCTATAATATCCTAGCAAATCAGAGAAACAAGGACTACACTTTAAAGCTTCACACAGAAGATTATCCTGCACTTAAATATAACTACTATAACTACTGAAACCTCTTCTAGCTATAATGCTTCTTCGATAAGTGCAAGGAACACCTCAGAGATAAACATAAGTACTAATTCTACCCCAGAAGATATAATAAGAACCCTATCTAGAATATCTACACCCAGACTACTATAGTTAGATAGACTGTAACTATATTTAATAATAATATAGCAACCTTCAGCCTAAGCTTATAATACCCTATGAGATGCTAATGTAACAACGTAATAAAATAGGAGGAATGCTGAAGAGATGAATGTCTTATATATGCAACTCAGAAGGCTAAGGCTTATAGACTCCTGCAAAAAGGATCAAGCTTTCTAAGACTTCGATTCCAGGAAAGCCGCCTTACAAAGGCATAACAGGAAGGAAAGCAAATCACTTACTCCAGATAATAAAAGCAGTTAAAAAACTAGACTTGCTTACTAATAAAGGACTAAGACAGGCAATAATAATAAGGTCTATTTATCTAGCATCCCTAAACTAGAAAGTACACCTGCAACTCGCAGTTACTATTAATAACACTATAACTATCGCGCTTATTAATAGCAGAGCTGAAATAAACTTTATATCACTCTAAGCAGTAAACAGATTACAACTACTATAGCAAAGAAAAGAATATATATACCAGCTTAGTAATATAGAAAGAGAATAAGTCTAGTATAAAAGAGGAACTATTAAAAATAAGACTGCACTTCTTAAGATAAGTTACCTAGATTAAAACGAATAACTCTAATTTGATATTACTAAACTTAGTATATATAATATTATATTAGGAATGCTATAGCTTAAAAAGAACAACCTATAGATAGATTAGAGAACAGGCTAACTCTATTAAGACTATGACAATCTAGTCCTTAAGCAGCCCTGCAGAACCTAGGCCTCAAACAGATCTACTTACTAAAGAGCAGCAAAACAATATATCTGCTACCTCAAGGCAAAAGAAGCTGTGTTATAACTATTAAAGACTGCAGATCTCAAACAAAAAGATGATCCCTTTCTGTCTATCCCAGAAGAATACAGAGTTTATAAGAAACTCTTCGCAGCTGAATTAGAAACCAGACTGCCTGAACATATAAATTTCAATTATAAAATCCCTATTAAAGAGGGGAAGGAGCCTAAATTCAATAAAATTTACAGACTTAACCTAACAGAGATAGAAGCCCTCGATAAATACCTTGATAAAAACCTTAAGAAAGGCTATATCAGAGAATTAATATCACTAGCAGGAAGTCTAATTCTGTTTATACCTAAGAAGAACAGTAAGCTATAACTATATATTAACTACTGAATACTTAACGAAATAACGATTAAAAACTAGTACCTATTACCTCTAATTGATAAACTATAACGACTCCTCTACAGAGCTAACTACTTTATAGCACTAGACCTCAAAAGTACCTACAACCTCATCTGAATAAAGAAAGGAGAAGAATAGAAGACTGCCTTCAGAACATGCAAAAGATATTTCAAGTACCTCGTTATACCCTTCAGTCTCACTAACGCTCCAGCTACTTTCTAGAACATAATTAACCAGGTTCTTAGGAAATTTATAGACATTTTTATAGTTATCTACCTTAATAATATCTTTATCTTCTCTATAATAATAGAACAGCATAAAGAGTATATATACCTTATACTCTAAGCTCTCTAAGATACTAAGCTCCTAGTCGAACTAGAGAAAAGCATATTCTATGCCTAGGAAGTAGAATACCTCAGATTTATAATTACCTCTAGATATATCAGTATATTAAAAAAGAAAGTCTAAGCTATATAAAAATAGCTAATACTAACTAACCTCAAGGAAGTCTAAAGATTTCTCAGATTTATCAACTTCTACTAAAAATTTATTAAACTCTACAGAAAAATTAACACACTTCTTACAGACCTCAGCTGTAAAGATTAACTATTCAAATAGAAGGAAGCCTAGAGCGCGGCTTTCCAAACTATTAAGGACTATATCACTAGCAAACCAGTCCTGATGATCCCAAACCCAGAAGAACAGTTCGAAGTCGAAACAGATGCCTCAGACTTTGCCTTCAGAGCATAACTATCCCAGAGAGACTTAGAAAGATATCTGCATTCCTACGCCTTCTTCTCACGCAAGCTCCGCAGACTAGAACTTAACTACCAGATCTATAACAAGGAACTTATAGTAATTATTAAAGCTTTTAAGGAATAGAGGCTCCTACTCTCAGGAACTATTTACTAAGTACTTATATATATTGATCACAAGAGCTTAGCACACTTCACTACTTCGAAGGAACTTAACAAACGATAAATCAGATAGTTAGAATTCTTTTCAGAATTTAATTTCTAAATTATCTATTGAAAAGGATTAGAAAATAGCAGAGCTGACGCTCTCAGCTGATAACTAGACTATAATATCCTAGTACTAAAAGAAACCCAGGTGATTCTTAAATATAATAATAACAGAGACCTAGTGCCTGCTATAAAAGCTCTTATAATAACTAGATAATCTACAGCTAGCCTGCCTAGCAAACTAGATAACAAAACTATCAGAGAATTCCACAGCATACTAGTATATAGTTACTAAGGAATTATAAAGACCTAGAAATAACTATAATAATAATATAGAGAAAAGGTTACTAGAGAATATATTGCAGTAGCAATTAAGGATTGCAAGGTTTGCCTGAAAAGCAAACCAGCCTAACACTAACCTTATAGATTATTATAACCTTTGCCTGTGCTGCAAACTGCCTGGCATTCTATATCACTTAACTTCATCGTTAAACTACTAAAGTCTTGAGAACCTCTTACAGGAGTCTACTATAACAGCATTCTCATCATTATCAACAGACTCACAAAGTATGCCTACTTCATCCTATATAAGGAAACAAGCAATACTGAAGAATTCGCCTATATATTCCTCAAGTATATTATTACTAACTATAGAACATCTAAGGAAATTATGTCAGACAGAGATAAGATCTTCACCTCTAAATTCTAGAAGTTAATCATATTGCAACTCAGCATTAAACAAGTAATATCTACTGCTTTTCACCTGCAGACTAACAGACAAACAGAACGAATTAACTAGATCCTCGAAACCTACCTCCACGCCTATATTAACTATAACTAAGATAATTAGGTAATACTACTACTAATAGCCTAATTCGCCTACAACAGCACAGTAAGAGAAAGCACTAAGGAATCCTCCTTCTACCTCAACTACAGATTCAAACTAACTACTTATAGAGAACCCTAAGCTAGCCTAGTAGCATTAAAAGCTGTTGCTATAATCAGATAAATCAAAGATATCTAAGAAAACGTATATAAAGAACTCGAATTTATATAACAACAAATAATATACTTTAGCAATAAATGAAGGATTGAGAGACTAACCTTGAAAGAGGGAGATAGCACCTATCTCATACAGCAAAACATTAAAACAAAACAACTAAATAATAAACTAGATTTCAAAAAACTCGGACCTTTTAAAATCCTCTGAAAAATCTCACTAGTTAACTATAAACTCAACCTACCTAATATAATGAAATGTTTTCTGATATTCTATATCTCACTACTTAAACCAGCATTATAAGGATCACAGACAAACAACCTTATTATTATAGAAGATAACAAACCAGAGTATAAAGTTGAACAGATTATTAACTACCTAGAAGAACTAGAAAGATACTAATACCTTATTAAATAGAAAGGTTATAATTATAAAGATAATATATAGGAACTAGCTAAGAACATTACTAATATAAAGGGCGAACTTGCAACCTACTAGCAATAACACTAAGAGCGAGAAATAATACCTATAGCACTAACAACACCACTTCTGATAAATACTACTAGCTACCTATATATCAGACACCTATACAGGCATATCAGACCACTAACAGAGGCAGACAGACTATAATAAGGAAAACTATTTATTTGCCTAGGAACACTAGAAACTAACTAGGATACCTCTAAAGAATTAACTACAGCTAGAATACCTAAGTCTATAACACTTATACCTAAAGAAGACTAGTCTAACTTATTCAAAGCACCCTATAACAATAAATCTTTAAGCACCTGAGACTCCTAAGCTTCTAAAGACTGCTCTTCTGCCTCCTATTTATTAATAGACTGTATCTTATAACAGATTAAGTCTGAACTATATTCTCTCAGAAACTTCTTCTGTTTGCAAAGATAAAACAAGCAACTAAAGGCTGCTGCTAACTATATCTGAAGAACCTCTAGCACCTCTTCAGCCTCTTGCTCTTCTTGCTCTACTTTCTTTTGCTCTCTGAAATAATAATTCACTATAACTAATCAGCATCTACCCTAATCACCCAGAAAAACAACTTATAAGCATTTGCTACGTCACTGCTATCATAGTCTGTTAAACCACACTTAATATACTCACTATAACGCTTTAAGTTAGTGAGGTCTATCTTATATATATAATTATACTGGAAGCAAAGAGAATAAGGTATTGCGTTATAACTATAGTAATCAACTAAAGTATTAAAAGCCTGCTGATTATAATAAATCTAAGTATAATAAGTTTTATAAGATTCAGATTTTTAAATATAACCTGATATAGTGTCAGTATTATAAGTAAATCAGGAAGCATAATTAACAGATCCCTAACCTAGAACTAATAACCTACTTATATTAAGTCTTAAGGACAAGACCTTTAGAGAGGGAACCTGATATTACAACCTATAAACAAGGATAACAGCTGAATAACCTACTTAGGCGTTAGGCAGCTAGGACAGGACATTTATACTGCAAGATCACAGGAACAACAGGGACTCACTCAGAAACAGAAGAACTATAGTATAAGTCACATGATGATAAGATAACAATCATTAGGAATCAGAATAATCCAACACAACTTAGAGGCTGAGCAATCATTCTAGGTCAGAATGATCCAGCTCGACTCAAGGTACAAAGGAACATATTCAGAATTAGACTTATATATAGTATGACCAGAGCCCAGCTCATGGTCAGACTTCCATAGCTCTTCAGCAATCAACTTTATATTCATCCTCAGGATACTTTCAGCTTACCTTCACTGCGAATACTTGTTGAGTCTAAGATTGATCACCTTAGCCTCTGACTACCGATCTACGACACAGCCTACAACCTACGACCCAGACCACAACCCCACTGTACTGTTACTACGTATCAATCCCCAGCTTCTGTTAGCAGACCCTACTGTCGGATAGCTGACCGTAACACTGTATACAAGGTTAATTCCACAGCTGAAATTCCAGAGAAGTCCACTTCAAACGAGACTTTGTCGCTGAGGAAATTGGGATTTATCAACGAATCCCAGCAGCGCGGCTTTAGGCTTAATGGGAATTATTCTGTGCGGGGTGTACGACGGGCACCTCCAAATGGCGATGGTGTCGCCTTTGGTTCCTTGAGTGGGCGCAATGTGCAACTCCTTCTCTTCAGCATCATCGTTAAGTTGGCACCTTCGAAAAGTCTTCTGGAGATCTGAACCATGCTCCTTGCCCATTCGTATGAGTATGTCGCTGAAGGGTTCTTCTACTATGGCGACATAACCGTCTTGAAGCTGCCTGTTGGTCTGGTGCGTTTATCAAGCTTTCTGAAAACTTCGTTGTTGGTCGCGAAGCTGGCGTAGCAGTGGTTCCTTGAGGCCTTGTTTATTTCGCTCCTGATGAGAAAAAGCATCACCATGAGATCTTCTTCAGTCATGATACCCTCCTTATTATGCACTCTCTCATGATGCTAATCACTTGCCTGTAGTTGCAGGTGCTGCCTATCATCTCGTTGTACATAGTGCCGACCGGGGGATCCGAACCTGACGTCTATTTTGAGAATCTTCAAGCACTTGTCAATCTGGCCCATCTGTGAAGCCTTTTCTAATTACCTTTTTGTAGTATGCGGCAACTTATGTTATACAACCTTCTTTAAGAGCTCCTTGTCGTTGACAACGGTGACATTGCGGTCGTCGTTTACGGAAGTCGGTCACGGAGAACGAGTGCTCATTCTTCGGCCCACTAAGAATAGTTCTTATCGTTGAACGAATGCTTGTTAATGAAGTTCTGGCTATGCTAACTCTAGGATTCTAGAACTTCATCTTTTGCTATGGAATTTACTTCTTCAACTCCCATTGCGGTGGTATTCCGCGCCATCCGAAGGTTGATGACGGTTTTATGTTTTCTGAACTTCTCAATCTTATTGGCAAGCTCCGTCTACCTTGTTTGGTGATCAATCTTCCAAAAGGACGGTGATTATTGACGTCTCTCGTTGCTATCGACTCCCTGAGACTCAACGAAATCTATGTCTTCTGGGTCCAAGAGTGGACTTCATAGTCTTGACAATATCGTAGTCCTTCGTGAGATCGGGGTCCGAGTCGACGCATTTGGACCAGTTCCAGCCGAGCTTGCACAGGCTGAAGAGAATCATCGTGAAAAGTCATCTTGTGGCATAGGCTGCGTTTGTTGCCGACTGCGGGACATATGTTGGTCGTGGACTGATGTTCTGATTCCGATTGAAGTTCTAGCTTGGAACAGGTGCCTGGGATCTTTGTGTACAAGTGCGAGTCGGGTGAGTCCCTGATGTTGACCCTGAGGAAGATGGAGAATCCGGGCTTCACTACTGTAGTCACAGAGTTCCACAATACTGGCACCCCTATATCATTCTTATTTACGTCGTCACGCATCGTCAGTTCGTTTCCAGAGATATCGAAGGTCTTGTAGAAAGAAGTGGGCTTCAGGCTGTTCTCAGGGAACCATCACATACAGATTCACTTCGAAGCAACAGATTGCTCGATCTGGAATAGGCTTTTGAGCAAGGACACAAAAGCACAGTCTAGTGATAAGAAAGAAAGCTTTATGAAGTCTAAGATCTTGAAGATGGCTGACACGACCTGGTCCATCTCCAAAATTTCGACTTACATCTTGAAGCCCTTCATATAGAAGACCAAAAAAGCTTAAGACTACGAGCTGGAATCGACCTAGTGAGGCACGTGAAAGGTTATTCACACAAAAGATAGCACATAGAAAATCTACACCTTCTATGACAGGTACAGGTACGTTGTCTGCTTCCCCAGTAGGTGACGCTCTGTGATTAACTACAAGCATGATAGTGACGAATACATCGAACTGGACGGCTGGTAAACTGACCGAGACGCTTGCGACTGGGGGCTTGGGGAATGGGCAGTAGAAGTAGATGGGAATCAATCTGCTGAGACTGAGGCCGGCTATAGTGTCGAATCAAGATGCCTTCTAGCGAGGCGTCAACACTTCCTTGGTGCCCCAAGGGTTTTTGACGTTGAACGGGTGACGGGTACGATGTATGATCTGAGAAGCAGCGGAATAGAAATGTGTAGGGGGAGTATGTAATAGACAATTTCAATGACTTCAGGCCATTTCTATCGGCACGTGTTGCAAGGTTGACATGGTCGTCTTTCAGGCCCTGAGACCTTGTCATTTTGTCAGGATGAGCTGGTTTTAGTCTAGTCTGCTTCGCAGGCGTAGTCAATTCATATCTCAAGACCAACCAAAGCCCAATACAACCATTTGAAGATATATTCGTGAGAATATAGCAGCTGTGGCTCGTCCCCTTCCCAGATTATAGCTGAGGATGGTTAGTCGAGCGCAAAGGGCTATATAATAAATCGATTAGGACGAATAGAGCTCTCATCTCATCTTCATGCATAAAGTTTTGCAGACAGTAGATGTTAGGACGACCAGCTCTTGTATAGATGACCATTGCTTGTACTCTGATGCCCTTTCAAAGATCCGACTTTGCCATTTCCTCCTTACCGGCTCAGGCGGACGGTTTCCTGATGAATTATGTCTTCAAGATCATCAGCTACTTGTCACCATATTCTGAACTCATATTGTGTCTCATGCTCCTATCTGGCTCACACCTAATGCATAAGATTGACTCGGACTCTGGTAATCCATTTTGTCGAACAACTTAATTTTTTGTTGGTTGTGTCGTGTGCTTCAGAACCCTTTGATGATGAGGCTTGTGCCAGGACCTATCGGCAGCCTTGGTCAAACCGCGGCGCACCTTGAAAAGTGAATAAGCCCCCATTCTCAGCCGGACAGCCACAGAATTGCGAGATTCAGTCATAGTCCCCGAAGCCAGGTGGTTAAATGGAATTGAACAAGCTCTGTGCATCCCTGATTCCATGTCTTATTTTCTCTGCCCCTTTCTCTTACAAGTCGTTGTAAGTGCCACAAGTCTCATGAAGCTTGAGATGAAAATAATGATAGAGATGGAATTAGCATACTACGAAAGCAGATATCTTTGTAGTGGCTGTGAATGCAAATACTGGACCATGATCTCCGACCCTGCAAGAGATTTCCCAGGAGAAAGTTGAGAATATCCCAGCCACATCCAGATAATGGTTCAGTTGCCCATCTCCACTCGCATTGTCACTTCCATCTAGACGACACTCGCGCAAACCAGGCCTGTTTCTCTGAGAATTACCCCGGCAGAGAGGGACGTACAAAACCGCAGCTAGGACGCGGAACTCGTCTTCTAACCTGAGATCTGCTGTGGTCTTTCAATGCGGCGAAGGCATGGGCCGGGGGAAGCCCAATCTAGATTAGTTGATGTCAAAGACAGCATATCTGCCGGAAGTGATCATAAAAGCAAATTGATCCTCTTAGAAAACCGAGAAACATCACGCCCGATTGTATTCTTCTGTAAACTTCGATCTCTCCTTTCTACATATATCCATACGCTCACGTTCCTGCATATTTGGCACACGATTGACGCAGTACAAGGCGAAGTATTGGTCAAAGTACAGGTAATCTTGAACTATTGGTAACAGTTAACGTACAAACCCTCGACTAGAACCCTTTGAAGATATGATCGCTCTGTACACTGTGGCACTCTTCACCGGATGCTTCTTCTGAGTTTTAATGTCGATCTCCTTCTCTCACATCCCATTCTGATCCTCTGACTAGGCTTTACAAGTCAGTTCCGTAATACCGGTCTTGGCTATGAGATTCCAGGCTGCGGGAGTCCCCCCCCCCCACGAGAGAACTGTTTTTCGATCTGGCTGTAACGTGCCATTTTGAATCTGGCCATCGGCCTAGTTCTGTGCTCGGTCTGGAATCCTTGAGCTCGCCCCAGAGCTGTTATCCCTTCAACTGTTAGTTCATAATAACATCTGTTACCTTCATCGAGAACCTTTAAATTCTCTCCAAATGACCTGAAGGCAGACATTTTGTTTGGCTTGAACGGTTGTCAACCAGCTTTCCATTTCACATACTACGAACCAGCACATACTACATTTATGCAGCCCTCTATAGAATAGCCTATTTTGAGGTTCGGCTTGAAAACGTAGGTGCTTGTTACCAAGACGGATGAGGATAAGTTAGAAATTATTATCACCTCTTTCCATCGAGAAGCACCAGCACAGAATAAAGTAATAAACCATAATTATGCTTAAGCATGACTATTACTCGACACTATGATTCACCTGCTTATTATCCTGCTTAGCAGGCTGAATGCGGACTTATTCTGGTACGCAGGAGATTAGGTCTATAAACTCCTAAAAATAGATGTGCAGGTGGTCTTTTTTACGAACGGAGGCATCCCTGACCACAGTTCCGAAGGAGAGTTATCGTGCGTTGACGCCGGTGCTCGTTGCGGCTCATGAACCTGGACGGTTTAATATCGCTGGAGGGGCGTCGGTCGGATATTTCTTTGAGCTCCGCCTCGCTCTTACGGCATCGTCATCATTAAAAGGTTCAGCGTCACTCAGGCCAAGATGGTCTTCGTCCAGATCCCCGCGAAAGGCGTCACCCCTAAAACCCGAGCTGAAATTATTGCCCATGTCTTCCAACTTCTATCCGTCGGCACTTTGAGCTTATCTCTGCGGCTGGTACTCTAGCAGTCGGCTGTGCTGATGCAGCTAAGGGTGAATGACGATGTACTCGTCAATTCCCCGATTGATCCATCAACCCGGAAAATATCGGACCAAGACGGGACGGGACCAACCCCGGGATCGACGGCAAAAACGACAGAGGTGTGAGCGAGACATGGCAGGACTAAAATGCGATGTTTCAATGACAGGCAATAATCTCCAGACAACCAATGTCGCAAAAGACGGAAGACGCAATCTGCGCAGATGCAAGATGCAAACATCAAAGCGTGCAGGGTTGGACACTGTACCCGACGGCATGGGTCAGCCGTGGCGGGCCGGCCCGAGCCGTTGACCACAGTGTGACGACAGGACTTGACGTGGACACAGGACTGCTGACGTAAGGCCGCTTACGTCACAAATTACCAAGTGGTAATTAGTATTCACACCGAACCCACCCAGTTCGCTGGATGCAATTGGTGGCGTCCCTGAAGACAAGCTCCAACACTTGAAGTAGATGTTGCGCGAGAGCGGGCGGCTCACCGCTCGATGATCCAGGTCGCTGGGCCAATTGCATCCACTGAGGCTGCCATCGGCCATCCTGTGGAGAGGGTTGTGGCCTCAGGTGGAGGCTGCTAGATGTGCTGAACACTGGCGTTGGCATGGACGGCTGTCGTGGGGACTTGGAGTGTGAGGACGTCACGTGGTAGATGCTCGCTTGTGGGTCCTCCGATTTGGTTGGTGCGGTGTGCGCAGTACCACCCGTCGCAGGATGTGCACCTCGAGGTACCTGCCTGCCGCGGCCCATCCCAGGGTACGTACCTAGGTACATCTGGGCACCGCTGCATGTGGAGACATCTAGCCAGTACAGTGCAGTGCCCGCAACGTCCCTCCTGCCTACCTTACACAACAAACGCAGCATAACTCTGAAAGAACGACCCTTTCCCCGCCTGGAAAATATATACTAATCACACCAAAGGTCTCCAAACCATTGTTACGACAACACGATTGATCTGTTGCGAGGAAAATACGACAGACGCTTGTCCTTGGGGCTACCCTCGACGACGTGCCAACGTCCAAGGCGCTTGGCCGTATTGGAGATTGAGAGCCTTTGCGGCTTGCAGCGCGACCACCCCAACCTCGATTGTGGCTCTCAACCGACCCACCGCCTTGCGCCACGCGTGGCATGTGCTGAAGCCACAATTTGTCCCATCGCTTGCCACTTTCCAGGGACCCCGAGGCCATCGTGCATTTATGTTCCAAAATGGCGCAGATGGTAAGTCTGGTTTCTCTCTCTCTTCTATCCTCTTAGCTCAAGGCATCCAATGTCTATTTGGTATTCCGCTGACGCAGACAAGCCCAGCAAACGATACAAACAGTCCCAATCCCGTGGTCGAACGTTGTCACTGGTCTTCAACTACGTGCTGCTTTGCAGCCCTGATGCCGACATGGGAGTAAAATGAGCACTCCTAGACCGATTCAGACGCGATGGGATCCTATACTCTCAGCATCTCAAACGTCCTGCCACGAAGCTCGTGCCTTTTGCTTCGTCCGCCCCAGTAGCATGCAGGGTGCCTTGCGCAGCCTGCACCTCCCAAGGTCTTCCATTCAACTTGCTCTCTTTTCCCTCTTTTCAAGTTTCGTCTGCGCTCTTAAAGCAGGCTACTACCGCATGACTACGACAGAGACGTTGACGAGGTCCAGGACAGACTGAACGTCAGAGAGAAACCTCCGCAGTCATGCCATGGAGTAGAGCAAGAGGGTATGGTTCGGCTTGCGAAGATCTGCCGCCCAGCATGTTTTAAATGAATTGCCCTCTGGGCAACAACAAGTCTGATTGTATTACTCGCCCTCGAAGGGACAAAGGGCTTCGCCTGAATTGGCTTGGCCGCCTCCTATGCATATGTACAGACTTGCACCAGGCTTCGGAGCTAGCCCAACCTGTTTTTCGGGCTTCATCTACGTCCTCGAAATCCTGTAAAGACTGAGTTGCAACAAGGCCTCACCGAACAGTAGGTTCATCGTGAAATATTGCCAAGAGGGACATCAACAGCGGGGCATCCGATACAAGGAGGCATCTCGTTCATCTCGAAGGAATTTACAGAGACATAGACGAACCACCAAAGCGTGTTCGAAGTTGGGCGTACCTATAGCAGGGATAGTTTTATCCAAGAGCATCTCGCCCGCGAACGCATAGGCGCCTTCATCTACGTTCCCAAGGTCCTACCAAACACGCACGAAGGCTCTAAGCTTGCGATCATCCCAAGCCTATCGCACGTCCCGTTGACGGCGTGACACTCTATGGAAACACCAGGCCAGCTTCCAACCCTGCGATGCCACCTCTCTTTCTGCCTGGACTCTGACCCTCTCCCCTCCTTCTATCCTGTCGTACGTACCGACTGGTTCTCTTCCATCTACGCTTTGCATGGCCAATACCGAAACTCACGGGTCTGGCTCCGACAGTGTGATTTAATCAACGGCGATCACTGACAGAGAAAACCCATGGATGGTTTCAAGAGGACGCTGCGTCGACAGCACCAGAAGCTCCAGCCAAAGTCCGGAATAGTGAATAGATGAAATGCTACTGGGGATATTTTCAGCCAAGGCTCATCGTCAGGAAAGGGCAGGCGGCGGGAGGCAAATAACAACAACAGCTTATGTCGAAACGCTAAGCACACAGCGGGACAGCAAGGGCAGCAGAGACCAAGGTCATAAGGGTGTACCAATGTCTTTTCTTCCCAGATATCAAGTTCAAGTTGTTGGGGTGATTCTGCTCACATTTCCCATTGTTCATCACCACTGGAGCTTTCTCCCCTTCACGTCATATCAAATACAAAAGACCGCGGCAATATGCCTTGGAAAGTGGAGTCCTACGCCTGTCATCTGTTACGCAGCTGCTTGCGAGACCTCGGTCGGTATCTAACTGGAGTCATGCTGGCTGCATGCCGCTGACTTGAAAGTTGGTTCATCCTGGTATAGGTATAGAAGGATTCATTCATCATCCTGTTCCTCAGCGACAAGGTGAGCAAAACATACAGGTCTTCATGATGCCCTCGCCAATCCCGAACATGGCGTCATCGCACTTATAAGAGCACCGGAAGCCACAATCATGGGCTTCTTCTTGGATATATAATGAAAACCTGTTGCATTTAACTACTCTGGTTATACCTCACGTTTGGAACCTGACAGTTGGTTCCAGAGCTCGAAAACCAACTTTCAACCACCTTTGTGAGTATGGTATCAGGTTGTAAATCGTCGACAGCGACTACTACAGCAAGCCTTACACCTCTCCATCCCCTGGAATGTGAAGGACAATAGGACGGGTTTTGTATATAATCACCTAGACTGACGGCTACTCTTAACACTGTTAGGCTTTTTGAAGGACTCTCATATGGATGAGGTGCTTCATTAGCAAAAGAGTGTTCTTTCATCTACACGAGGTTGGAAGTTGTCTAGATCAAGACGAAGATGAACAAGTCAGGGACATGTTTCAAGAGGCTGAGAGCATGGTAAGGCATATCGGCACGCACAAATTTGTATATTGGACGGGTATACATGCAAGATTGTATGGAAAGTCATCATCAAGTGCGGTTGCGTGCCGGCCAACGTGACAGGAAACTTGGCAGCTAATCAGAATAGGTATTAAGCTGGCTCCGGTCTTTTGCAGGCGCGACATTCAAGGACATGAAGTTTATCTACTACTTCGAGGGGAGAACCACAGACGTCCCATAATGTTACGACCCGTAAACAAGGATAACAGCTGAACGACCCACTCGGGCGTCGGGCGGCTAGGACAGGATATTTGTACTGCAGGATCATGGGAACAACAGGGACTTACTCGGAAACGGAAGAACTATGGTATAAGTCACGTGACGATAAGATAAGAACGATCAGTAGAGCGCAGCGAGAAGCGCTCAGTGATTAGTTAGTTTTACTAACTGATCGCAATCACCTTATGCACCTAGGTGATCACCCCTGGGTTAGACAAAGGGTACTGTTCGGGACTTATATATAGTATGACCTGAGCCTGGCTTATAGTTAGACTTCTATAGCTCTTTAGTAATTAACTTTATATTTATCCTCAGGATACTTTCAGCTTACCTTCACTGCGAATACTTGTTAAGTCTAAGACTGATCACTTTAGCCTCTGACTATCAATCTACAACATAGCTATCAACCTATAACCTAGACTACAACCCCAGTGTACTATTACTACATATTAATCCCCAGCTTCTGTTAGCAGACCCTACTGTTAGATAGCTGACTATAACACTTTAATTGCTCCTGTTCAGTAAGTTGACTATTGAAACCTACTAATAGTACAAGACAAGATGTCTTTCTGCGCTTCTGCTAAGTCACTTACTCTAGGCTCCTCTACTGGATAAGCAACTTGCAACCTAGCCTAGGAACTTAGCAACTACAAAATGAAGGAAGACTTAGAAGAAGATGATGATAATGAAGAACTTAAGCAGCAGCTAGCTAAAGCTAATAGCGATATTAAACAGATGCAGGGCATGTTTAACGAGAGCGCCCAGGCTATTAATAAGCTTCAGGAGGCTTTCTAGCAGCTTACCTAATATACAGCTAAGCTTGAAAGCAAGAACCAGACCTTTAGGCTGCTGCTAATATTATCACTACACCTCTTCACAGAGGACAGCAGAAACTTAAGCTTAGTGCACCTGTTACTTATAATAGAACTCCTGGAACCTTTAAAGGATTCTTAATCCAGGTTAAGAACTACTAGAACTTTCACTATAGAGACTTCACTAATAAAACTGAGAAGGTGGTATATACAGCTACCTATCTCTGAGGGAAAGCCTTTAAATAGTTTGAACTAATCTAGGAAGAATATCTTAAGTATAAAACCTTCAACGAATATACTATAGAAACCTGTGATATCTATGCTAATTTCTAAGGATTTGAGGATGTATTTAGGTTACTTTTCTAGGACTCTGATGAAAAATAATAAGCTGAGCGCAACCTCGCCTAGCTTAGACAGACTAAGTCTGCTAAGGATTACTCTGCTAACTTCAGATAACTTAGTATTTAACTTAACCTTACTAAAGAAACTAAGATCTTTATATTCTATTAAGGACTTAAGGATGAAGTTAAAGATAAGATCGTTAAGATTAATTAACTAGAAGACTTCTTCTAATATGCTGAACTTGCTATTAAAATTAATAACTGCTTCTATAAGTAATAAAGGGAATAAAGAGACAAATAATAAAATCTAAACTCAGGATATAAGTATTAGTAGCAGCTCTAGAGCAAGTTTAATAACTAGCAGAATAATAACAGACCTTGCAATAACTAGAACAACACTTAATAAAGCATTTCCTATAGATAACATAGCAGACCTATAGACCTCAGCACTGCTATTAAAAGCAACAGCAAGAAACTATAGAACTCTAAGTGTTATAACTGCGAAAAAATAGGATATATTGCTAAAGACTGCAGATAACCTAAGAAACTTAGCTGGAAACCTATACTTAAACGAACTAAGCAAGTCAGTATAGTAACTAAAATACTTCATGTATCCTTGTTATAGACTGGATGCTATAACGACGAATGCTTTACCTACTGCAGTAATAAGGAAGCTACAGGATACTAGCCTAGCAACTTAGACTGCAAAAGAACAGGTTATAATATAACTATCTTAGAAGCTAAGACAAAGACCTTTGCAATAGCTTCCTAAGCTAACAGCAAGCTAGTTAGAAAGACTACTGAACAACTTAACGAAATGCTTCGCGTCTAACGACTTAATATAGTCAACTTTAACCTTATAGGTTATAATATAGAAACCTGACGAATAAGCTAAGAGTTAGAAGCCTAAGTTCAGCAAGAAATGAACCAGATCTGTTAGTATGAAGCAAGACAGCAGGTTATGCATAATAATAAATAATAAATCCTACGCCTCGAAGTAGCATAAACACTTCAGCTATAACAGACATAAGAGGAACCAGACAACATTATATAGTATTGCCAGACTAGCGTCCTAACGGCATACCTCGAACGACGAAGACATGCATGTGGAAACCTTACTAGAATCGAGCAAATTAACTAAGAACTTAAAGAACAGGTTAAAAAAGAATCTGATGAAGAACTTGAACACTAATATAACCTTTTAACTGAATAACAGATCCTCAGTCTTACTAGTAATTAGACTTTTGGAGAAGGAGAGAGTTCTCTTTATAACTTAGATGAACCTTATAATGTTGCCTGCTAATATGCTTAGGCAGGAATTGTCTATAGGTTTATCTCTAGTATAGATAACATTAGTTCTGAAGAAGAATCTGATAATGAAGAAGAGACTTAGCAGCTTGTCTAGTATTAGATAGTTAATATAAGCTGTGACGACTAACAGCAATACTTTTATAGTGTCCTAGCAAATCAGAGAAATAAGGACTATATCTTAAAGCTTCACACAGAAGATTATCCTGTATTTAAGTATAACTATTATAACTACTGAAACCTCTTCTAGCTATAATGCCTCTTCGATAAGTGCAAGGAATATCTTAGAGATAAATATAAGTATTAATTCTACTCTAGAAGATATAATGAGAACTCTATCTGGAATATCTATACTTAGACTACTATAGTTAGATAGACTATAACTATGTTTAACAACAATATAGCAACCTTCAGCCTAAGCCTATAATACTCTATAAGATGCTAATATGATGACGTAATGAAATGGGAGGAATGTTGAAGAGATGAATGCCTTATATATACAGCTCAGAAGGCTAAGGCTTACAGACTTCTGTAAGAAGGATTAAGCCTCCTAAGACTTTAATTCCAGGAAAGCTGCCTTATAAAGGTATAACAGGAAGGAAAGCAAATCACCTACTCTGGATAACAAAAGCAGTTAAAAAACTAGACTTATCTACTAATAAAGGACTAAGACAGGCAATAATAATAAGGTCTATATATCTAGCATCCTTAGACTAGAAAGTATACCTGCAACTTGCAGTTACTATTAACAACACTATAACTATTATGCTTATTAACAGCAGAGTTAAAATAAACTTTATATCACTCTAAGCAGTAAACAGACTATAACTACTATAGCAAAGAAAGGAATATATATACCAGCTTAGTAATATAAAAAGAGAATAAGTCTAGTATAAAAGAGGAACTATTAAAAACAAGACTACGCCCTTTAAGATAAGTTACTTAGATTGAAACAAATAACTCTAATTTAAGATTACTAAACTTAGTGTATATAATATTATATTAGGAATGCTATAACTTGAAAAGAATAACCTACAGATAGATTAGAGAATAGGCTAACTCTATTAGGATAATAATAATCTAGTTCCTGAGCAGCCTTATAGAACCTAGGCCTTAAATAGATCTACCTACTAAAGAGCAGTAAAACGATATATCTGCTACTTCAAGGCAAAAGAAGCTGTGTCATAACCACTGAAAACTGCAGACCTCGAACGAAAAGATGATCCCTTTCTATCTATCCCAGAAGAGTACAGAGTTTATAAGAAACTCTTTATAGCTAAATTAGAAACTAGACTGCTTAAACATATGAATTTCGATTATGAAATCCCTATTAAGGAGGGAAAAGAGCCTAAATTCAATAAAATTTACAGACTTAACCTAACAGAGATAGAAGTCTTTAATAAATACCTCGATAAAAACCTTAAGAAAGGCTATATCAGAGAATTAATATTATTAATAGAAAGCTTAATCCTGTTTATACCTAAGAAGAACAGTAAGCTATAACTATATATTAACTACTAAATACTTAATAAAATAATAATTAAAAACTAGTACCTATTTATTATAACTGCTACAGTTAGTCACTGTAGGCTCGTCACTATATAGTGCAGAACAGGAGATAATAACAACAGATTTGTCATTATCGAAGCTTTTGCTTTGTGCCACAGTTGGTTGCCCTGACCCGCTCGTAACACAATGACAAATCCAACCCGCGTAGAGGGGTTGTGGGTTCAATTCCCGCACGCTGCGTCGGTAGTGTGATTGTGCCTCCCACACTACGTAGGGCGACCCGACCGTGGGCAGGCTGTTATATAGGTTGGTGCCCCACTAGCCTGGAGTTTCCCTGTGTTATACCCGACTATTGCCGCTTGGTCCTCAGCATAGGGACATGCCTCTTGGAGGGGAGACATGGTGTTACGACTGCTACAGTTAGTCACTGTAGGCTTGTCACTATATAGTGCAGAACAGGGGATAATGACAACAGATTTGTTATTATCAAAGCTTTTGCTTTGTGCTATAGTTGGTTGCTCTGATCTGCTTGTAACACTATTACCTCTGATTAATAAACTATAATAACTTCTCTATAGAGCTAACTACTTTATAATACTAGACCTTAAAAATACTTATAACTTTATCTGAATAAAGAAAGGAGAAGAATAGAAGACTGCCTTCAGAATATATAAAGAATATTTCAAGTACCTTGTTATGCTTTTCAGTCTTACTAATACCTTAGCTACTTTCCAGAATATAATTAACTAGGTTCTTAGGAAATTTATAGATATCTTTATAGTTATCTATTTTAATAACATCTTTATCTTCTCTGTAATAATAGAATAGTATAAAGAGTATATACACCTTATATTCTAAGCTCTCTAAGATGCTAAACTCCTGGTTAAATCAGAGAAAAGCATATTCTATACCTAGGAAATAGAATACCTCAGATTTATAATCACTCCTAGATATATTAGTATATTAAAAAAGAAAGTCTAAGCTATATAAGAATAGCTAACACTAACTAACCTTAAGGAAGTCTAAGGATTTCTCAGATTTATTAACTTCTACTGAAAATTTATCAGACTCTATAGAAAAATTAATATATCTTTTACAGACCTTAGCTATAAAGATTAACTATTTAAATAGAAAGAAGCCTAAAGTATAGCTTTCTAAACTATTAAAGACTGTATTACTAGCTAACTAGTCCTGATAATCTTAAACCTAGAAGAACAGTTTGAAGTTGAAATAGATGCTTTAGACTTCGCCCTCAGAGTATAACTATCCTAGAGAGACTTAGAAAGATATTTATATCCTTATACCTTCTTCTTATGCAAGCTCTGCAGACTAGAACTTAACTATTAGATCTATAATAAGGAACTCATAGCAATTATCAAAGCTTTCAAAGAATAGTAACTCCTACTCTTAGGAACTATTCACTAAGTACTTATATATACTGATCATAAGAACCTAGTATACTTCACTACTTCAAAAGAACTTAATAAATAATAAATCAGATAGTTAGAATTCCTCTCAGAATTTAACTTCTGAATTATCTATTAGAAAGGATTAGAGAATAGCAGAGCTAATGCTTTTAGCTGATAATTAGACTATAATATCTTAGTACTAAAAGAAACCTAGGTGATTCTCAAACATAATAATAATAGAGACCTAGTGCTAGCTATAAAACTTCTAATAATAGCTAGACAGTCTAATACTAGTCTGACTAGCAAACTAGATAATAAAGCAATTATAAAGTTCTATAGCATACTAGTATATAGTTACTAAGGAATTATAAAGACCTGGAAATAACTATAATAATAATATAGAGAAAAAGTTACTAGAGAATATATTGCAGTAGCAATTAAGGATTGCAAGGTTTGCCTGAAAAGCAAACTAGTCTAATACTAACCTTATAAATTATTATAACTTTTATCTATGCTGCAAACTACTTAGCACTTTATATCCCTCGACTTTATTATCAAACTACTGAAGTCTTAAGAACCTCTTACAGAAGTCTACTATAACAGCATTCTTATCATTATCAACAGACTCACAAAGTATGCCTACTTCATCCTATATAAAGAAGCAAGCAATGCTGAAGAATTTGCCTATATATTCCTTAAGTATATTATTGCTAACTATAGAACACCTAAGGAAATTATGTCAGACAGAGATAAGGTCTTCACTTCTAAATTCTAGAAGTTAATTATATTGTAACTTAGTATTAAATAAGTAATATCTACTGCTTTTTACTTGCAGACTAACAGATAAATAGAACGAATTAACTAGATCTTTGAAACCTACCTCTGCACTTATATTAACTATAACTAAGATAATTAGGTAGTACTACTACTAATAGCCTAATTCGCCTATAACAGCATAGTAAGAGAAAGTACTAAGGAATCCTCTTTCTACCTCAACTACAGATTCGAACTAACTGCTTATAGAGAACCTTGAGCTAGCCTAGCAGCACTAAAAGCTGTCGCTATAATCAGATAAATTAAAGATATCTAAGAAAACGTATGTAAAGAACTTGAATTCGTATAATAACGAATGATATACTTCAGTAATAAACGAAGGATTGAGGGACTAACCTTGAAAAAGAGAGACAGCGCCTATCTTATACAGCAAAACATCAAAACAAAACAACTAAATAATAAACTAGATTTTAAAAAACTTAGACCTTTTAAAATCCTCTGAAAAATCTCACTAGTTAACTATAAACTCAACCTACCTAATATAATAAAAAGTTTCCCAATATTCCATATCTCACTACTCAAACCAGCACTATAAAGATCACAGACAAATAACCTTATTATTATAGAAAATAACAAACCAGAGTACAAAGTTGAACAGATTATTAACCACCTTAAAGAACTAGAAAAATACTAGTACCTTATTAAGTAGAAAAGGTATAGTTACGAAGATAATATATAAGAACTAGCTAAGAATATCACTAATATAAAAGGCAAACTTGCAACCTACTAGCAATAATACTAAGAGCAAGAAATAATACCTATAGCACTAATAACACTACCCCCGACAAATACTACTAGCTACCTACATATTAGACACCTATATAAGTATATCAGACTACTAACAGAGGCAGACAGACCGCAATAAGGAAAACTATTTATTTGCCTAAAAACACTAGAAACTAACTAAGACACCTCTAAAGAATTAACCACAGCTGGAATACCTAAGTCTATAACACTTATACCTAAAAAAGACTAGTCTAACTTATTTAAAACACCTTATAATAATAAATCTTTAAGCATCTGAGACTTTTAAGCTTCTAAAGACTGCTCTTCTACTTCTTATTCATTAATAGACTGTATTCTATAACAGATTAAGTCTAAACTATATTCTCTTAGAAACTTCTTCTGTTTATAAAAATAAGATAAGCAACTAAAGGCTGTTGCTAACTATGTCTGAAGAACCTCTAGCACCTCTTCAGCCTCTTGCTCTTCCTGCTCCACTTTCTTTTGCTCTCTAAAACAATAATTCACTATAACTAGTTAGTATCTACCTGTTACAGTCAGCTATCCAACAGTAGGGTCTGCTAACAGAAGCTGGAGATTAATACGTAGTAACAGTATACTAGGGTCGTAGTCTGGGTTATAGGTTGTAGGCTGTGTTATAGATTGGTAGTCAGAGGCTAAGGTGATTAGTCTTAGACTTAACAAGTATTCGCAGTAAAGGTAAGCTGAAAGTATTCTGAGGATAAATATAAAGTTGATTGCTGAAGAGCTATAGAAGTCTGACTATAAGCCAGGCTCTGGTTATACTATATATAAGTCTTGAACAGTCCTTTTATCTTATTGCTGATCACTGATCAGGTATTAGTGAGCGCTCAGTGATTGTTAGTGAGCGCTTAGTGACTCTAACTGAGCGCTCAGTGATCTATACTGCCTGCTCAGTCTTATCTTATTATTATATGACCTATACTATAGTTCTTCCGTCTCTAAGTGAGTCTCTGTTGTTCCTATGATCCTGTAGTATAAATGTCCTGTCCTAGCTGTCTGATGCCTGAGTAGGTTATTCAGCTGTTATCCTTGTTCACAGGTTGTAATATCAGGTCTTTTCTCTAAAGGTCTTATCTTTAAGACCTGATATAAGTAGGTTATTAGTCCTAGGTTAGAGAGCTGTTAATTATGCTTCCTAATTTACCTATAATACTGACACTATATTAGGTCGCGTTTCTGAAAATCCTGCGGTTTCTACTCTTTATTGTTATTGTTGTTCTCTTAATATCGCAGAGAACAGTTTCAAAGTTATACCTTGTCATCGTTATCAGTCTAAGAGGTTATGCTGCAAGATACTGCCTAGCTCCTTAGTTTGCGGAGAGTGTGTAGCTGTAGGTAGCACTCGTCGTTCATACAACGCTTCTGATGATACAATCTGCTAATGTTTGTGTGGCCTTGAACCCCTTGCAATCGTTCATTCTAACCTGTGTGTAGTAGAATATTTAATAGCTGAATCTCAGCGTTTGGATAATAAGGAGGAAGAAACTGAGGAATTATTTCGAAAAAGGATAGAGGTGCTGCAGAAGGTGTAGGCTAAAGTGAATAAGACACTTGCAAAGTTAGATTATATTTGTAAGGCTAAGCAACTAGTATTTAAAAAAGGTTGTAAGGAGACTTTAGTAGTGGCTGAAGAAGAGGGGGTGGCAGAGCTTTCTCTTGCTAGATCTTCCTTAGTTTATAAAGCGTAGTTAATAGGTGCTTTTAATGCAGTAGACCTAGATACTGTTTTTAGTGATTAGGATCTAGTTATTTTAAACTTTTTATTAAGGGAGTCTTAGTTAGTCTTTAGTGTTCCTAGGCAAATAAATAGTTTTCCTTATTATAGTCTATCTACTTCTGCTGATAGTCTGATATATCTATGCAGGTGTCTGATATATAGGTAACTAGTAGTATTTATTAGGGGAGGTGTTACTAGTGCTACAGGCGTTATTTCTCGTTCTTAGTGTTATTACTAGTAGGTTGTAAGTTTGTTCCTCGCGTTAGTAATATTCTTAGCTGGTTTCTATATATTATCTTTATAACTATACCCTTTCTATTTAATAAGGTATTAGTAACTTTCTAGTTCTTCGAGGTAGTTAATAATTCGTTCGACTTTATACTCTGGTTTATTATCTTCTATAATAATAAGGTTATTTATCTGTGATCTTTATAGTGCTGGTTTAAGTAGTGAGATATAGAATATTAGGAAACACTTTATTATGTTAGGTAGGTTAAGTTTATAGTTAACTAGTGAAACTTTTCAGAGGATTTTGAAAGGTCTGAGTTTTTTGAAATCTAGTTTGTTGTTTAGTTGTTTTGTTTTAATGTTTCGCTGTATAAGATAGGCGCTATCTCCCTCTTTTAAAGTTAGTCCCTCAATCCTTTATTTATTGCTGAAGTGTGTTATTCGTTATCATATAAATTCAAGTTCTTTGTATGCGTTTTCTTAGATATCTTTAATTTGTCTGATTGTGGCGACAGCTTTTAGTGCTGCTAGGCCAGCTCAGAGTTCTCTATAAGCAGTTAGTTTAAATCTATAGTTAAGATAGAAAGGAGATTCCTTAGTGCTTTCTCTTACTGCGCTGTTATAAGCAAATTAGGCTATTAGTAGTAGTACTACCTAATTGTCTTAGTTGTAGTTAATATAGGCGCGGAGGTAGGTTTCAAGGATCTAGTTAATTCGTTCTATTTATCCGTCGGTCTGCAGGTGAAAAGCAGTAGACATTACTTATTTAATACTGAGTTGCAATATAATTAACTTCTAGAATTTAGAAGTGAAGATCTTATCTCTGTCTGATATAATTTCCTTAGGTGTTCTATAGTTAGCAATAATATACTTAAGGAATATATAGGCGAATTCTTCAGCATTGCTTGCTTCCTTATACAGGATGAAGTAGGTATACTTCGTAAGTCTGTTAATAATAACAAGAACGCTGTTATAGTAGACTCCTGTAAGAAGTTCTCAAGACTTCAGTAGTTTGATAATGAAGTCGAGTGATATAGAGTGCTAGGCAGTTTGCAGCACAGGCAAAGGTTATAACAATCTATAAGGTTAGTGTTAGGCTGGTTTGCTTTTCAGGCAAACCTTGCAATCCTTAATCGCTATTACAACACATTCTCTAGTAACCTTTTCTCTATATTATTATTATAATTATTTCTAGGTCTTTATAATTCCTTAGTAACTATATGCTAGTGCGCTGTGGAATTCTCTGATAGTTTCATTATCCAGTTTATTAGGCAGGCTAGCTATAGATCGTCCGGTCATTATAAAAGCTTTTATAGCAGGTACTAGGTCTCTGTTATTATTATGTTTGAGAATTACCTAGGTTTCTTTTAGTACTAGGATATCATAGTCTAGTTGTTAGCTGAGAGCGTTAGCTCTGCTATTCTCTGATTCTTTCTAATAGATAATTCAGAAGTTAAATTCTGAGAGGAATTCTAACTATCTGATTTATTATTTATTAAGTTCTTTTGAAGTAGTGAAGTATACTAGGTTCTTATGATCAGTATATATAAGTACTTAGTAAATAGTTCCTGAGAGTAGGAGCCTCTATTCCTTAAAAGCTTTAATAATTACTATAAGTTCCTTGTTATAGATCTGATAGTTAAGTTCTAGTCTGCGGAGCTTGCGTGAGAAGAAGGCGTAGGAATGCAGATATCTTTCTAAGTCTCTCTGGGATAGTTATGCTCTGAAGGCAAAGTCTGAGGCATCTGTTTCAACTTTAAACTGTTCTTCTAGGTTTAGGATTATCAGGACTGGTTCGCTAGTAATGCAGTCCTTAATAGTCTGGAAAGCTATATTCTAGGCTTCTTTCTATTTGAATAGTTAATCCTTACAGCTGAGGTCTATAAGAGGTGCATTGATTTTTCTATAGAGTCTAATGAATTTTTAGTAGAAGTTGATAAATCTAAGAAATCTTTAGACTTCTTTGAGGTTAGTTAGCATTAGCTATTCTTATATAGCTTAGACTTTCTTTTTTAATATGCTGATATATCTAGAAATGATTGTGAATCCGAGGTATTCTACTTCCTAGGTATAAAATATGCTTTTCTCTGGTTTGACCAGGAGTTTAGCATCTTAGAAGGCTTGGAGTATAAAGTGTATATGCTTTTTATACTGTTTTATTATTGCAGAGAAGATGAGGATGTTATCGAGGTAGATAACTATAAAGATATCTATAAATTTCCTAAGAACCTAGTTAATTATGTTTTAGAAAGTGGCTGGGGCGTTAGTGAGACTGAAAGGCATAACGAGGTACTTAAAATATCCTTTATATATTCTGAAGGCAGTCTTCTATTCTTCTCCTTTCTTTATTCAGATAAGGTTATAAACACTTTTAAGGTCTAGTGCTGTGAAGTAACGTCCCACACCCACTTTCCGCCCACCCCCCCATTCCGCCCACCCACTTTTAATGCCCTCATATTAATACATATCAACTTCAACTATTATTTATATATATCATGATGCTATGACGATGCAACTTTCGCTGTCACTAGGGTTTTCAGACTCGCTGGATTCGTCTGTGCTATTTTCAAGTTCGCCAGCCTCGATTGGAGCCTTCTGAATAGCCTTAATGTTGGCAAACTTCGAATTTGGGCTTATTTTGACCTTCTTGCGTTTCCTAGCCCTGCTGGCATCAACCTCTGCTTGTAGTGCCTTAATCTTTTGCTGGGCTACTGCCAGTTGGTAATCCTTCTCATCAAAGCCCTTCTGAACCTTCTGAAAAAGCAGGCGTTGCATATATTTATCGTTATCTAGCTTGCTGAATAGGCTGAACTGATCCTGAAGCTCATCCCTCTTCTTGGGGGTTGACCAAGGGACTGCTGATGTATCTGCTGCCTATTTTTCGCTTGCCTTGCTATCAGAGAGCCCTTTGCAGACCTGACCAGCCTGTTTGGCAGGGGTTGAGGTGTTCTTAAGCAGTAGAGGGCTGAGGAAGGGTCTTGCCATACTGACAGGCTACAAACCAGTCTATTGCCAGCCACTAATAATATTCTTGCTTATCAGGGCTGCCTTGTGTGCTTTGCTATAGCATAGAATGAAATTTCTCTTGCCTATAACTGTACCAGCATCCTATTCAGCCAGTAATCCAAGCTCCTTCTTATATGCTGCCTTGAGGGGTCTAAAAACCGACTGATTAAGTGGCTGAAGGATGTGTGATATGTGTGCTGGCAAGAACAGCAAGTGTATCTTGTTTCTGAAGCAGGTATATATAAAAGAAGTAGTCTCATAGCTTCCATAACTATCTAAGATCAATAATCTGACCTCTGAGGGGTCCCCTGGCTGGGTTGAAGGAATAAAGACCTCTGTCAACCACTTAACAGCTGTAGAGTCTGAAGTCCACCTGTTTTCTGTGGCTGTGAACTTCCAGGACTTATATAGCGTCAGATCCAGAGGGAACCACTGCTGCTAGACATTCTTGCCCTTATATATAATAAGTGGAGGCAGTGCCTTGCCAGTTGCAGAGATACACTCAATCAGAGATGTCTAAGCATGCGATCCAGGCTGTTTCTTGCAGATAGAACAAGTTTCTGATAATCTAAGAACAAGCCTATTTAATCCTCTCCCTTCTAGGATACCAGTCTTATCTATATTATATCAATTAGAGGCTTTGATAGCTATAATCTCAGGTATAGCGAGGTGTTTGAACTATTGCCTGATTATATTAGTTGAGGCTCTATTAATACGCTGGGAATTGATTGCTCTGCTTTTTTGGACCTTTACAGATAGGTTCCTCTTGACAAAAGACTGAACCCAGTTCTTTCTAAGAGGCTGGGAGTCTCTATAGATCTGTAGGATACGCTCAGCAAACTCCTTGAGTTGTTGATGGGTTGGAGGCAGGCCTAGGGCAGCCTGGATTCGAACCCATTCAGCCAGATTGCTTTCCTGTAGTGGAGAAAGCCTCTGCTGGTCGGAAAAGGCAGTATCTCTTGACTGAGTGCCTGAAAGTCGATCTCAGAGAGTAGACCTTGGAACACCATACTGCACTGAGGCTTGCCGATGACTAAGCCCAGCAGCTATAGCCTCAAGGGCCTGATGCATATTATTTTCAGTATACTGAGGCATCTGATAATGATGATGATATTTGCAAAGTATGGTGACGATTGAGTGAAATTTGGTGAAGTTGTTCAAGTTTGAAAGTGGCGGTGAGCATTTTCCATGAGGTATTTTTAGGTGGGCGGAATGGGGGGGTGGGCGGAAAGTGGGTGTGGGACGTTAGTTAGCTCTATAGAGGAGTTGTTATAGTTTATCGATCAGAGGTAATAAATACTAGTTTTTAATCGTTATTTCGTTAAGTATTTAGTAGTTAATATATAGTTATAGCTTATTATTCTTCTTAGGTATAAACAGGATTAAGCTTCCTACTAGTGATATTAATTCTCTAATATAGCTTTTCTTAAGGTTTTCGTCAAGGTATTTATTGAGGGCTTCTATCTCTGTTAGGTTAAGTCTATAAATTTTGTTGAATTTAGGCTCCTTCCCCTCCTTAATAGGGATTTCATAATCGAAATTCATATGTTCAGGCAGTCTGGTTTCTAATTCAGCTGCAAAGAGTTTCTCATAAACTCTGTATTCTTCTGGAATAGACAGAAGGAGATCATCTTTTCGTTCGAGATCCGCAGTCTTCAGTGGTTGTGACACAGCTTCTTTTGCCTTAAGGTAGCAGATATATCGTTTTGCTGCTCCTTAGTAGGTAGATCTGTTTGAAGCCTAGGTTCTATAGAGCTGCTCAGAAACTAGATTGTTATTACCTTAATAGAGTTAGCTTGTTCTCTAATCTATTTATAGGTTGTTCTTTTCAAGCTATAGCATTCCTAACATAATATTATATGTACTAAGTTCAGCAATATCGAATTAGAGTTGTTTGTTTCGATCTAGGTAACTTATTTCGAGAGGCGCAGTCTTGTTTTTAATAGTTCCTCCTTTATACTAGACTTATTCTCCTTCTATATTGCTGAGCTGGTATATATATTCCTTTCTTTGCTATAGTAGTTATAATCTATTTACTGCTTAGAGTGATATAAAGTTTATTTCAGCTCTGCTGTTAATAAGCGCGATAGTAGTAGTGTTATTAATAGTAACTGCGAGTTGCAGGTATACCTTCTGTTCTAGGGATGCTAGATATATAGACCTTGTTGTTATTGCCTGTCTTAGTCTTTCGTTAGTAGGCAAGTCTAGTTTTTTAACTGCTTTTATTATCCAGGGTAGGTGATTTGCTTTCCTTCCTATTATACCTTCGTGAGGCAGCTTTCCTGGAATCGAAGTCTTAAGAGGCTTGATCCTTCTTATAGGAGTCTGTAGGCTTTAGCCTTCTAAGCTGTATATATAAAGCATTCATCTCTCTAGCATTCTTCCTATTTTATTACATTATTATATTAATATCTTATAAGGTATTATAGGCTTAGGATGAAGGTTGCCACGTTATTATTGAACATAGTTATAGTCTATCTAACTATAGTAGTCTGGGTGTAGATATTCTGGATAGGGTTCTTGTTATGTCTTCTAGGGTAGAATTAGTACTTATATTTATCTCTAAGATGTTCCTTGCACTTATTGAAGAAGCATTATGGCTAGAAGAGGTTTCAGTAGTCATAGTGGTCGTACTTAAGTGCGGGATAATCTTCCGTATAAAGCTTTGAGGTGTAGTCCTTATTTCTCTGATTTGCTGGGACACTGTAGAAGTGTTGCTGTTAGTTATCACAGCTCATATCAACTGTCTAGTGCTGGACAAGCCGCCAAGTTTCTTCTTCGTTGTCGGATTCTTCTTTAGAACTAGTATTATCTATGCTGGGGGTGAACCTATAGGCAATTCCTGCCTAAGCATGTTAGCAGGCAATGTCATAAGGTTTATCTAAGTTATAAGGGGAACTCTCTCCTTCTCTAAAAGTCTAATTACTAGTGAGACTGAGGATCTGCTGTTCAGTTAAGGGGTCATATTAGTGTTCAGGTTCTTCGTTAGATTCTTTTTTAACCTGTTCTTCAAGTTCTTAGACACAAAGCATTTCATCGAGTTGTTCAGTAGTCTTTCTAACCAGCTTGCTGTTAGCTTAGGAAGCTATTGCAAGGGTCTTAGTCTTAATTTCTAGAATAGTTATGTCGTAGCCTGTCCTTCCGCAGTCTAGGTTGCTAGGCCAGTATCCTGTAGCCTCCTTATTACTGCGGTAGGTAAAGCATTCATCGTTATAGCATCCAGTCCATAATAGGGATGCGTGAGGTGTTTTGGTTGCTATACTGGCTTGCTTAGTTCGTTCAGGTACAGATTTCCAGTTAAGTTTCTTAGGTTATCTGCAGTCTCTAGCAATATATCCTATTTTTTCGCAGTTATAGCATTTAGGGTTCTATAGTTTCTTGCCGTCGCTTTTAATAGCAGCACTGAGGTCTATAGGTCTGCTATATTATCTATAAGAAGTGCTTTATCAGGTGTTATTCCAGTTATTGCAAGGTCTGTTATTATTCTGCTAGTTATTAAACTTACTCTGAGGCTGCCACTAGTACTTACATCCTAAGTTCAGATTTTATTATTTATCTCCTCGTTCCTTTTGTCACTTATAAAGGCAGTTATTAATTTTAATAGCAAGTTCAGTATATTAGAAGAAGTCTTCTAGTTAATTAATCTTAATAATCTCATCTTTAACTTCATCTTTAAGTTTTTAATAGAATATAAAGATCTTAGTTTCTTTAGTAAGATTAAGCTGAACGCTGAGTTGTCTGAAGTTAGCAGAGTAGTCTTTAGCAGACTTAGTCTGTCTGAGCTGGGCAAGGTTACGCTCAGTTTATCGTTTTTCGTCAGGGTCCTAGAAGAATAACCTAAGTATATCCTCAAATCTTTAGAAATTAGCATAGATATCATAAGTTTCTATAGAGCACTTATCAAAGGTCTTATACTTAAGGTATTCTTCCTGGATTAGTTCGAACTATTTAAGGGCTCTCTCTCTGAGGTAGGTAGCTGCATACACCACCTTTTCAGTTTTATTAGTGAAGTCTCTATAGTGGAAGTTCTAGTAGTTCTTAACCTGGATTAGGAATCCTTTGAGGGTTCCAGAGGTTCCATCGTAGGTGACAGGTGCACTGAGCTTGAGTTTCTGCTGTCCTCTGTGAAGAGGTGTGGTGACAATGTTAGCAGCAGCCTGAAGGGTCTGGTTCTCGCTTTTAAGCTTGGCTGCATATTAGGTGAGCTGCTGGAAAGCCTCCTAAAGCTTGTTAATAGCCTGGGCGCTCTCATTAAACATACCTTACATCTGTTTAATATCGCTGTTAGCTTTAGCTAGCTGCTGCTTAAGTTCTTTATTATTATTATCTTTTTCTAAGTCTTCTTTTATTTTATAGTTACTAAGTTTCTAGGCTACGTTATAAGTTGTTTGTTTAGTAGAAGAGCTTAGAGTAGGTGACTTAGCAGAAGCATAAGAAGATATCTTATCTGTATTATTAGTAGGTTTTAATAGTTAACTTACTGAACAGAAGCAATTAAAGTGTTATAGTTAGCTATCTAATAGTAGGGTCTGCTAACAGAAGCTAGAGATTAATATATAGTAATAATATACTAAGGTTATAGTCTAGGTTATAGGTTATAAGCTGTGTTATAGATTAGTAGTCAGAGGCTAAAGTGATCAGTCTTAGACTTAATAAGTATTTGCAGTGAAGGTAAGCTGAAAGTATCCTGAGGATAAATATAAAGTTGATTGCTGAAGAGCTATAGAAGTCTGACTATAAGCTAGGCTCTGGTCATACTATATACAAGTCCTGAACAGTCCCTTTATCTTATCGCTGATCACTGATCAGGTATCAGTGAGCGCTCAGTGATTGTTGGTGAGCGCTCAGTGACTCCGACTGAGCGCTCAGTGATCTACACTGCCTGCTCAGTCTTATCTTATTATCACGTGACCTGTACTATAGTTCTTCCGTCTCCGAGTGAGTCCCTGTTGTTCCCGTGATCCTGCAGTACAAATGTCCTGTTCTAGCCGCCTGATGCCTGAGTAGGTTGTTCAGCTGTTATTCTTGTTCACAGGTCGTAACACTACCTTAATCACCTAGAAAAACAACTTATAAGCGTTTGCTATGTTACTATTATCACAGTCTGTTAAACTATGCTTAATATACTTACTATAACGCTTCAAGTTAGTGAGGTCTATCTTATATATATAATTATACTAGAAGTAAAGAGAACAAGGTATTGCGTTATAACTATAGTAATTAACTAAAGTATTAAAAGCCTGCTGATTATAATAAATCTGAGCGTGATAAGTTTTATAAGATTCAGATTTTTAAATACAACCTAATATAGTATTAGTATTATAAGTAAATTAGGAAGTATAATTAACAGATCTCTAACCTAGGACTAACAACCTACTTATATTAAGTCTTAAGAACAAGACCTTTAGAGAGAGAACCTGATATTATAACCTGTAAGCAAGGATAACAGTTAACTAACCTACTTAGGCGTTAGGCGGCTAGGACAGGATATTTATACTATAGGATCACAGGAATAACAGGGACTCACTTAGAAACAGAAGAACTATAGTATAAGTTATATAATAATAAGATAATAATTATTAGAAATCAGAATAATCTAATATAACTTAGGGGCTGAGCAATTATTCTGGGTTAGAATAATCTAGCTCAACTCAAGGTATAAAGGAATATATTTAGAATTAGACTTATATATAGTATGACTGGAGCCTAGCTTATAGTCAGACTTCTATAGCTCTTCAGCAATCAACTTTATATTTATCTCCGGATACTTTCAGCTTACCTTCACTGCGAAATACTTGTTGAGTCTAAGACTGATCACCTTAGCCTCTGACTACCGATCTACGACACAGCCTACGACCTACGACCCAGACCACGACCCCAGTGTACTGTTACTACGTATCAATCCCCAGCTTCTGTTAGCAGACCCTACTGTCGGATAGCTGACCGTAACATCAAAGTATGCAGAGGTTGCCCCATCATCTGGAGAGACCAGTGGACTCGACATTGCAAGGTTCCAGCGAATGCTTATGGGGGGTAAACTTGGTTTTGACCGGGGCGGTTGGCAGGACAATATACCGAGTGCAATCAAGATGTTCGTCGCGCGTCATCAGTTTGGTAATCTTCTAACCAATCAACATGGTGTCTTAGCTCCAGCACCAGTATAGCAACGCAACACGTACGTGACCAGGGACAGGTCAGCCTCAAGGTGATTCCAACCAGACCAAGAGTTGGGAACGGTCTCTGGGAAGCTGACCCTGCCTCCGCCACCAGAGACGGGTTAAGCTAACACCTGGACAGAAATGACCATAACCACACGTTTAGTTCGATTGCCTGATGGATCAGAACGCGAAATGGCCGGCTGCGATATTCTGGGGATTTCATGGCCGAAATGCTTGCATATTGGACGTGGTCTTTGCCAGGAGGCGTTGACGGCGGTGGCAGGCTGATCCTCATCTCGGACATCTGCTCTTGTGGAAAGTCAGCAGGTGAGAACTGAATGGGAGCATGTTGATTGAAATGGATGGTTTGGTGGAGTGCTTTCCTTGATGACGCTGACCGGAGAATCCGCATCCTCTTCGTCGTCATGGCTACTCACGAGGGGCTTTCACAGACATGCTGAGAGCCACGGACTCGGAGGGCGATGGCGACAACGGTGAACACGAACGCAGGACTGCGATTGCCGGCTGTGGGTGGCCGTCGAATTGGGCGCCATTGATGATGAATACCTACCTTCCACGGGCCAAAGCCTTCGTCTTGGGCTTGAGGTTAGCAAGCTTGCTGCGCGAGAACTGGAAGCGACAGTTGAGACCAGACGTTGGTAATGCTGCTGGGCTGTGGGCATGCACACTTTCCTTCCTCAAACTCCACGCTAACAATAACAGCAGGAACCCAGACTCGAAGTTGCCGCCGGTAAGGTAGCTGGTAGAACACAACCTGGAGCCTGCTGTTGGCGGCTGTCCTGTCGACATCGTGAATCGCCGTCTGTTCGACAGTTACTTCGTTCGTCGCGACATCCCACCACACAAGGCACCGCGCCAATCTCCCTATCTTCCAAGCTCCTGTGGACAGCATGGATAACCCCGCGTCAATCGCGATTCCCGACACAAGTGGCGAGGCCTCCCCCCCTACATGTGCGCAAACAGTCATATCTGTCGCGGCCCCATCTGCCCCAACGCAGGTAAACGTAAGCCTTCACCCCGGATGTGGACAAACTCAAATCACGCGCATCAGTTCAAGTCGCTATCTTGTCTGGCCTTTTTCTATGTACTATACTGACGTGGTATTCAGAACATCACGGGTCAAAATAACCACGTTCTACTGTCACCTTGCCGCCTCAGACCTCACCGCTTCCCAAGACCCGTCAGCAGATATCCACAGGACCTCCTGGCCTTTTGTCAGCTCCCTGACAATATTCGATGGGCTTCCGAGGCGCCTAACCCGCAATTCCCTTCTCGCTTCGTGAATTTAGACCCTCTGCCAACACCGGGCTCTGAACAACACCAATCGCCACCAGACGGGCGACCTCGCCTAAAGGGTCGACGACTTCTGTCGCAGGGGTTAAGAACCACTAAGACCAATGAAGATACAGCCGCCCAAATTCCGGACAAGCCCAACACCTCCGACAACGAGGAATCACAAGCGACAAAGCGAAGGACGGGGCTGGGAGTCGAACAAAGAGCTCAGAAGAGGCGGAAGACGTACATGATTACTGCAGCCGACGACGATGATGATGAACTTGCGTAGTCTGGCAAGGACTATATGGCATCAAAGAGTTTACTCCTCACTTTCATACGTACAACCATTAAGAGCTGACCTTTACCCACTCATTCCACACTACAACTTTTCCCTTTGCGAATAATACGTATATCGCAGATTCATGGCTCGTATCACAACTGCTTTCGCCGCAAGCTGTGTGATCGTTTTGCCTAGTTCTTGTGTTATGCTACTCCCCTCGGCCACATACAGCTTACTCCATGTCGGCAGGACTACGGACTCGGTCAAAATGCACTGTCACATCTTCTCCATGAGTCGGTAAAGCACTCATTGGCTGAGTCAATTTCGCGTCTGTTTACGAGTCAAGTCCTGTAACTGACGTTGCTTTTGTGTCTGTACAGGCTGGGTCCAGAAGCAGTCCCACTCTTTTGACGACACCTTCTTTCCAGCATGCCTTGTACATATGCCATGTGACAACGGCGTTGCAGATCACTGTGATTCATTCCTCTATGCCCCTTGGGCCTGGAGTATTACCCGCAGACGGATTCTCTTCAGCAATTCGGCCGTCCATCTAGACAAATTCATGATTCACAATCAATCGTTTGACTTGAAGTAGAAGTTGAAGTTCTCATCGAAGCAAGGGGTGAAGGGAGTCAGCAGGCCAGAGCTCGGACACGCGCTTTTCAAGTTTGGCGACATCGACACTCCACCATCTTCAGACAGTCGAAATACCTTGTGGATATGTTGCCGCGCTTATGTATCATCTCATTCTCATGAGGTCTCGAAGTGCAAGATGGAAGCACGAACGTTGTTGGCGGTGACGATTATAACCTCGTCAGCAAGGGGTATGATAGAGGGCCAGCGCAGGTCAGCGCCAAGCACTACGCCCGATCTACAATGTCTCTCGCTGGCTCAGCGCTGAGTGTGTAACTAGGTTACTCCAGGATGAATAAGAAGCAGCGAATACCGTTGCATTGTGGGTATGGAGTTGAAGGTTCCCCACAGCAGTCTCGTACGCCTCGTTCTCCCCAAACATTTAACTTGAGTATGGTCTTTAAAGAGTTTCGGAACACTTCTGGGTGTAAGCCTTCTCCCTGATTCCTGCACGCCCGCCGTCGCGCTGGCAAGGCCATTCCATGCAAACAGCGGGGGTACTCGACGTACGGCCGGGGGACCATATCCGGCCCCAGGACCGCCGCGACGCCATCTTACTCCCCTGGCCGGCTGCCGTGATAGAACGAGCTCCGTTGATTCTCTCGGAATACAACCCTCGAAGCCAGAGGGCTTAGACACGGAATGAGAGCCCATCAGATGGACCAGATTGATGTGGCTTTTAAGATTTCTGCAAATTATCCTTGATAGGCGGCGATGGAGCAGGTACCTTGAACCTCGTTCTCTTTCGGTTGAGTCTGCTCTAGCTTTCCTTTAATTCAGTCACATCAGTCGGAGAACGGTTTCAGAGAGCTTGCATGCCATTTTGTGTCATACTTGTTCATTGCGCTATGGTTACGAGCCAGAAGTTCATGACACAAATCGGAACGACACAGATGACGGTACCAACATAGGATTCAGGCAGGCCATATCAACTTATGAGATAGATCAGACTCAGCAAGACACGACGGAGACAGATTACACGCGACAAAAATCAATCAGAAGCGCCGTTCAGATAATCTCGATCAAACTGCTGGACAAAATTTCCACCTCCCCGTCAGCCAAAGACCAGCATACTTTTTAGTAGCTTCTTCCGAGGGCCGGGCTTTAGACTGAGAACCAAAGCAGCCTTTTCAATGTTTCGGCGTCTACTCAGGCCCATTCTTCTTCGCGAAAATCCCCAAACATATCCCGTAAACCACTTGCACTCAATCGTCTTCAAGCATGTAGCTGACAAGCCACATTACGAGAGTATCGCTTTCCTTTGACTTCTCCCACGGCCATCCCTTTTGCAAATTGCGCTACCTTGCGATCTGGCACTTGTCGTTCCATATTCTCGTCCATATACCGGACTTCTGGGCGCAGACCGAGGCCTGAGAGGGCAGTGAAGAGTTTTTCTGAGAGAGACAGTGGACAGGAGGAAGGACTGCAAATATTTGAATGTGGCAAGAATTATGCAGAGGCAGCAGTTCCAGGATGATACTTAAAACAAGCACTTGATTTGGGCATTTCAAAATTATGAAGGATTCCCCGTCAAACTGCCGCGACTCACCTGGAACCTGAACTGTGAACAAAAAAGCAAGTCCGCTGAACTTTTTCTTTGCCGCTATAGCTCTGACTGGACGAATATCAATACACGCTCCGACCTTTTCATGCCAGCGCCATCTCTTGTTGCCAGTATTTGGTTATCTTGAAACCGTTCAAGCCTTTCATGAATTGACTTCTTCATCCGATTGCTTATTCGATAAATTCCTAGAGATAACCCTCCTATGTCCAGATAGACGAGCTACAGAGTATACAATAAGTTATAGTCCTGAACCGAGCGATACACCATGGCTACTGAAAGCGGCAGCCTATGACCACATCTATTCCCTAGGTACCTATACTGCGAAGCTACTGGACTGGACACTAACCGGGGTGCTTTTACTGCTTTTTTCTCTTATTTTGAAAACCTGGGTGAGCTTGAAACTTCCTCAACATTGTGAACAGGCAATTAAGGGTTGATTTTACGATCTGTGACCTAACGTCCCACACCCACTTCTCGGCCACCCCCACATTTCGGCCACCCACTTTTGATGCCCTCACATTCATACACATCAACTTCAACCAATATTTATATGTATTATGATGCTACGACGATGCAACTTTCGCTGTCACTAGGGTTTTCAGACTCGCTGGATTCATCTGTGCTACTTTTAAGTTCGCCCGCCTCAATTTGAGCCCTCCGAATAGCCTCAATATCGGCAAACTTCGAATTTGGGCTCATTTTGACCTTCTTCCGTTTCCTGGCCCTACTGGCATCAACCTCTGCCTGCAATACCTCAATCTTTCGCTGAGCTACTGCCAATTGGTATGCCTTCTCATCAAAGCCCTTCTGAACCTTCCGAAAAAGCAGGCGCTGCGTATGCTCATTGTTATCCAGCTTGCTGAATAGGTTGAACTGATCCTGAAGCTCATCCCTCTTCTTGGGGGTTGACCAAGGGACTGCTGATGTATCTGCCGCCCATTTTTCGCTTTTCCTGCCATCAGAGAGCCCTTTGCAGACCTGACCAGCTGGTTTGGCAGGGGTTGAAGTATTCTCAAGCAGCAGAGGGCTCATGAGGGGTCTAGCCATACTAACAGGCCACAAACCAGTCCATTTCCAGCCACTAATGATATTCTTGCTTATCAGGGCTGCCTTACACGCCTTGCCATAGCATATAACGAAATTTCTCTTGCCCACAACTATACTAGCATCCCATTCAGCCAGTAATCCAAGCTCCTTCTTATATGCTGCCTTGAGGGGCCTAAAAACCGACTGATCAAGTGGCTGAAAGACGTGTGACGTGTGTGCTGGCAAGAACAGCAAGTGTATCTTGTTCTTGAAGCATGTATACATGAAAGCAGTAGTCTTATGGCTTCCATGACCATCTAAGATCAATAATCTGACCTCTGAGGGGTCCCCTGGCTGGGTTGAAGGGATGAAGACCTCTGTCAACCACTTGACAGCTGTAGAGTCTGAAGTCCACCTATTTTCTGTAGCTGTGAACTTCCAGGATTCATATGGCGTCAGATCTAGAGGGAACCACTGCTGCTGGACATTCTTGCCCTTGTATATAACAAGTGGAGGCAGTGCCTTGCCAGTTGCAGAGATACACTCGATCAGAGATGTCCAAGCACGCGATCCAGGCTGTTTCTTGCGGATAGAACGAGTTTCTGATGATCCAAGAACAAGCCCATTTGATCCTCTGCCTTCTAGAATACCAGTCTCATCCATATTGTATCGATTGGAGGCCTTGATGGCCATGATCTCAGGTATGGCGAGGTGCTTGAACCATTGCCTGATTACATTAGTTGAAGCTCCATTGATACGCTGGGAATCGATTGCTCTGCTTCTTTGGACCCTTACAGATGGGTTTCTCTTAATAAAAGACTGCACCCAGTTCTTTCCAAGAGGCTGGGAGTCTCCATGGACCTGTAGGATGCGTTCAGCAAAGTCCTTGAGTTGTTGATGAGTTGGAGGCAGGCCTAGGGCAGCCTGAATCCGAACCCATTCAGCTAGGTGGCTTTCCTGGGTTGGAGAAAGCCTTTGCAGATCAGAAAAGGCAATATCTCTTGCCTGGGTGCCATGGATTCGAGATTGGAGTGTTGTTCTAGGAACACCATACTGTGATGAAGCTTTTCGTAGGCTAGCACCGGCTGCGATAGCCTCAAGTGCCTGAGAAACTTCATCCTCCGTATACTGACGCATTCAGTAGTTATTATGCTTCACAGAAAGAATGACGATGATTGAGTAAGGATTGGTGAAGTTATTCAAGTTTGAAAATGGCGGTGAGCATTTTCGATGAGGCATTTTAGGGTGGCCGAAATGTGGGGGTGGCCGAGAAGTGGGTGTGGGACGTTATCGGTTAAGTTGGCATCTGGACGAACGAGCTGTACCTATTTTCTGCTGCTTCTGGAAGTTCCCAAACACAAGTAAGTGGTCGAAGAGATGGGAATCTTGAACCAGTCTTCTCATATTTCTCGGTGATGAACATCTGCCTCACAACCTGGATAACTTGTCAGACCATGACGGCTGGGAGCGAAGCATAAAGGTCAACGTCTGCGTGATGCTGGTTGTCCTTGCCAAGACTGATCATCATTCCAATTGACCACAGGCTAGATTTGCAGCCTGTGGACATGAGCTCTGGCGGCCGTGTATCCCGGATGTTTTGCATAACGATTGCCGGATCACTGAGTGTTGCAGAAGGTTGGGAGTTCACCGTGTGATTGGCACGACGGTCCAGTCCCACGAGCAAGTCTGATGCCCAATTTTGCAATAGCCAGAGACCCAACGGGAAAGCTTACAACCGAACATCACAGAGGAACGTACTCAAACGAGATCAAATATATCTGAGCCAACGTATCGTATTACTCAAGCAGCTTTTCTGCATCAGACGTAAGGTGCATGAATCCCATCAAAGTCATGTTCTTGTGTTCTGCTTCATACTAATTGAACTTTCCATCCCCCTCTATTTGCTCTTCTCTCGACCAAGCCTCCATATTGGCAAGCAATATGACACCGCTGAGAGCAGACGGCGATGTCACCGTCATGTGATTTGATCGTTTAGAAAGACTATAATGGCTTTGGCGCGGACAGATACCATAACCTCGGCCGCTACTCAGGTAATTCTTTCAGCTTCGACGCAATCGTCGGATGTCGTTGACAAGATCGTCTCGCTGGATCCCCATCTTCTCCTCTAGAGCTGATAATTGAGACACGGCTGATGCCAATCTCTCGCTCGTCATCTTTGGTTTTTCGAGGATCACGGCAGCCGCTCCGGCTTGCATGGTGCCTTTTCTCGACTGGCTGTCGGAGTCGTCCAAGGTCGCTGACTTCCTTTCGAGGTCCGATGTTCTCTCAGCTATCGCGGCCTGCAACATTCTTAATACAGCCAGGACATCTATAAGTCCGGCGATGTTTGTGTTGACGTCTCGCAGATGGCTTTTGAGTAGTTGCGCATGGACACAGGTAGCCGTATGCAATTGCGGGCCTGAATCGTGCTCATGGGGTTCACCCAGCTCGTCATTAATCCCTCGCTTCGGCAAGAGTCTTTTCCTGACTGACCACGCTGCATCTTCAAATCCTAGTAGAAACGCCATCGTCAGCCTCCAGGTTATTACCGGAAGATAGCGTGGCAGCGGGCAATGCGTAATGGCGTAGATGCCAAAGGCAAAGACGAAGACACCGCAGTCAACGTAGTTCTTCTGCAAACAGCAAGAGCACTCATGCAGTTCTTCCATGTACTCTTGGGGCTGATAATAGTCGAAGAATATTGCTGTCAAGGTTGAGGCCCTCTTGAAGCTGGTAGAGCTCGGGGCTGAATCGAACAGCCGGGGTGGCGCTGGTATATCGTCGTGATTGATCACTACCAATGACCAATGGAAGTTGTTGATGTTGATGGGCAGCAGGATGACGTGGCTCCGCTTAACCAACTCGTTGATCTTCGATTTGGGAGCATATCCTGCATCCTCCATGCGAACCAGCTCCGCCGAGTCGACCATGTAAACGGCCCCTTCAAGGCTATCGCAGACGTTGCCAGGACCTCGTTGAGATGACCACCCTTGATCATCGTGTCGAAGGCGAGCACATCTTCAATTCCTTCATAGTCCGGGGACGCAGGAGGTTCGTCGCCGTCGCTGTCAATGATTATCGGAGTCGAGTCCTCAGGCGGAGTTGCTTGGTTTCCCAGGTGATGTCTCTGCCCTGCTGGTTGCAAGACGTCTTGCTGCTCGGCCATTTCTATGCCTCGCATCGATTCGCTCGTCATGATCGGTCTTTGGACAAAAGCTGTGGTATATTTGCGGTGCTGCTCGTGTTTCCAGAACTTTGACGTTGACTCTCCATTAGCGCAACTACCGGAGCGTAGCCCTCGTGCCCTCACAACTGCCCTCACGCCTACCCTCCTGCCATCAGCCGGTCAATCCGTGAAGGGCCCTGAAGCTACAGCCAATTAGCGCAGAGCTTCCGCATATTGAAATCGCGCCTGAGCTTTGCTGAGAACTCCATTTGTAAGTCCTTCCGGAAGAAGGGAGGTGATTGGAAAGAACGATGGAAAGTTGGAAAGACCGATGGGAAGGAGCGAAACCTCCAACTTCCTGATAAGCAAGTACGTACCCACGGCAGTCAGGTCGCAACTTGGGAAAGATCCAAGCATAGGCAACTTCCTCACTTCACCGCCGTGCTACAACGAAACCATCACACCTCACGCCATAAATCAGGCAAAACTCCATCTAGTACGTCAAGTGCCATGTTTTCCGCACCTCCTTTCTATTGCACCTACCGCATCTGCACTCTGTCTCTGTTTGCCGACATCCCATGCCCTGATTATACCGTCAGCTAACCACTTCCAGATCAACCACCTTCTCCACCGAACCTCGACATCCCTGATCTGGTCCTCCATCGCAACTTTGACACCGAGGATTCGTCTTCTCAAGCGGCGTCATCAACATCCGTTTCCGGACCAAACCGATGGCCACTCAACCTGCGGAAAACGACCCAGACTTTTCGTTTCCCTCGTCATCGGCATTGACTACTCTTAACACCAGCCGAATACCTCAGTCATCACGAATGGTCTTTCCCAACCTTTCGAGAACGGCGATCAGCCATGTTTCACGGCTTCCTGCGTATACTGTTCGGCATTGTGGAGGAATCGGGGATCGCTCGCCTGCACCAAGAGAATGGAATTCGTCTCGAGCTTCCGTGCCGCCTCGTTGAACCGCATCCACTCGCCCACTCCGTCTGATCCAATCACACAAGGGGCTTGGACGTCTTGCGTCGCCACTGTGACGCCCGCCTGGCCGTGGACAATGGATGTCTACCGCAGAACCTGTTGCACCTCTGTCGTCACGGTATACGCTGTACTTTCCCGCAGTTTGTTCCAGGACGAATTGTTGATGGGGCCAGCAGCGACGTATGCTAGCATATTGGCAACGGAAGCGCCAGGGACTCCTTAACATTCGACAAGGTTAACAACGCCGCTCAGGCGACTTTCCACTCCAATATCCGCAAGATAATTGAGCGAGGATGTTCCCATTGGAAGAGGCCTCTTCGCGCTGGAAACTTCAAAGATACTGGGTAGAATCAGTTCACCTGCGTTTGGAGTTGGCAAGTTGGCTGGATTTGTTTGTCAAAGACCAATACTATGACTTGCACCTAAGGATTGACGGTAAGTGGAAAGAGTCTGGCTCAGATCCTAACGTCCCGCCATCATGTCCCGGTCGGATGCTATCAGCCTCGCGCTTGTGACTCGCCGCAAACACATGGTTCCTTTCGCGATCACCGTGAGAAGCAACATGAAGTCGAACATGTCCAGCCAACTAACCAAGAAGGACTCGGATCGGCGCCATTCTACGTTTAACCAGACATCTGAATTTTGGCAACATCGGCAACATGTATCGATAGCCGAATGCAAGCCTTCCCCCTTTTCATCGCCACAGACTAAACTGTCTTTTCCGCCTCTGCCTTGAAATAATGGGACGCAGGCGGTTCGCAGATGGGACCATGTAGTTCTCGCCTTATGCCACGGTACGCGGTTCGGGGCTGTAAAAGACGAGGCAGTCCCGGCAAGCCCCGGGAACAGAGACCAGCTGGTTGGCAGGAGACGAATGCCATGGGAGATCTGGGCTACATTGGCTCCAACTAAGGCTAGGAGCTTCTCAGTTGTAGACATTGCGATCAAGGTAGCTATTAGCTCCAACTACTGTCAGTGCATCATTGCGTCCCCCTGCACTAGTTCCAAAAGGCCCTTGAGGCGATGATGGATCCAGGTTGACACTCAAGCGGGAGTTAGGTTCTTTAGATCAGAAGTCTTGATGATCGATCCCGGTGATGTTTGTGGAGCTTCTGGAGACTTTTCCCCTACAACCTAGAGGGATCTTGGGACCTGACGTGTTTATACATACTGTGAGTCTGTCTTCTTTGGCCTCTAACGTACAGTGCTGCAAACAAGTTGATACGACCCCGCGATAGAACTTGACATAGTTAATTCAAATGCTCTCTGGGCAGAGAGATGCAAGCTCCCTCTATCTCTATCGCCGCGCAGGAACGATGAGATGAACCCCAACTTGCTGTTGAGACCACCCAACACAGGGTGAATATGCGCACAACCAAGCATTCCAGGTCTAGGCTCCAAGAAAAATGTGCGCTACAAGACGCAAGGGATCTAGGATATTGCGAAAGACACTGCTCTGCTCCGTCGCTTATTAAGTTCATAAGTTCATCGCTGAATACTGCCGGCAAAGCCGGGAGCACCTGCATATTTCTTCCAAAGGTCGACGGAGGAGAAAATGAGAATGATGGCTAAGATTTCAGCTCGTTGATTCTAGAAACCGCCAATCGCATCTTGCTAGCATCCGCGCCCAATCACCAAAGCAAGCAACATTTCTCAAGAGCTGCATGGGGAAGTCTCCGCTGGCTTGATGGCTTCATTTTCTTCAAAGACCACCTCGACGGCGCTCCACGCAACTTGCCAGATCTTGAAAGACGAGGGATCGGGCATGTCTGCCATCAGTGGTGTGACTTTAATGCTGTTCATACCTTATCCATGTCAAAACTGGGTCAAATCACAATCCAATCTCCTTTTCGTATGTAAGCCCTTGCTGACCCTCGGTCTGCTTTTGGACCGGATGGCAAGTCCTACGCCTTCAACTCCCGCTCCAATGGTTACAGACGGGGTGAAGGCGTCGCCTCTATTGTTAAAAGTGCTCGGACGACGCTGTCAGAGACGGCAACTCCATTCGCGCCATCATTTGACAGTCCCATCGGCAGTTAATCAGGACGAAACAAATTCCACTCTGACATTTCCCAACCAGAACCTAAGAGGCATTGATGAGGGAATTTTGCGCAAATTCTGGGCTCAATCCGGCTCAGACAACCTAATTCAAGGCATGTGGCACTGGTAACCCTACCGGCTGTCAAGATGGGAGCCGGCAGGGCTTTCTTTATCAAGAAAAGATCTCCAAGGGATCCCCCAAGTCAGCTCAACAAGACAGACACAAGACACACAGAGGCGGCCAGCAGCCTTGCCAGCGTCATCAAGGTTCCTCGCGCTCTTTGAAAAAGGCCAAATCCGAGTATCAATTTCGATAAACCCGACAATAAACTCGACCTACGAGCGTCGAACCGCAAGGCTGTGTATACGGTCGAAGATTGACCTTTGGTGAACGGCGTCTGCCGTGTCTCCGTGAACAGCTTCGGCTACGGCGGCGCGAATACCCAGATCGTGATACGAAAAGTCGCGCACACGCCTCGCAGCAAACACTCAGTCCATCGGCCAACGCCATCTCCAGCCTCGAAGATCTGTCATTCACAATATAAGAACCCCTCTCCACCTCGAGAGGCGTTGCGCAGGCTGACTTCTCCCTACTTGGTCAACTCGAGGACAAACATGGTAAGAGCCATTTACTTTTCGTTTTGACGCCGGCAGCTACTTTCCGCGTCGCAACGGTCTCACGGCAAGGAGCTACCCTTCCTCGAAACTCTTACTCAACTCTTCTGCTCGTCAACTTCCCTCCGGCAAGTACGTCCTACGTTCGAGATCAAGCAAGCAATCAAGTTTTCTCATGGGGGCTAGCCATCTTAATCGTTAGGTGCCCTGAACCAACATCTGAGAATCATCCCTGCTGCTGGGGCTCTCAGCTTCAAGTCGGCGGTAGCCGCTACACTCTTCCGTGGCGCCTTGGACCCCGAGTTCGGCAACAGGGTCGCCGACAAGGGAGGCAAAACAGGTTGCCGTCAGACTGAACCCATAAGAGGCTAATGAGCGAACAAGTTTGAGGGCAGTCGCTTTCCTTGAATGTTGTGCATGACGTGTGGCAAGAGTGCCATCAAGACGATTCAGGACCTGGTATCACAGCTATTCCTCGGCCTCCGACTATGCGTTTGGAGACTGGCGCAACCGCATCCATGGAAATGGCAATGACGTGCAGAGAGAGCAGGGCTGGCTTGGCAGCCCAAGTCGCGACGGAGGAGATACAACGCGCCTGCCGCCGTTAAGGGACAACCCCAGCAATGTTTCCAGCGTCCTGGATGAGGATGGAGTGGCACATGGATGCCCCATGTCCCGGCGCGCAAAAATGGCACCGGAAAAGCCATCGGCCAATGAGCGTCGCACACTACCACGCATGCTTCACAGTGTTAGTAGATTCCCCCACGGCGCGCGTACGCGTGCTAACCCACGTGCCGCACGCGCCAAGGACTCCGACCGCGTCTCGACGGCATCGCCTCACTAACAGACTTAACGCTTGGTATACTCTAGCAGCGGTTTCGCGTATTCCGTGAGACTGCACAAGTCATGTGTTTTTCGACATGGGTAAGCTTTTCGACCTGCAACCTGTGTGGCTTTTCGACCTGCGACCTGGATAGCTTCTTGACCTGTACGCACGTACCGTTTTTCGACCTGCATAACCTTTTCGACCTGCATGACTTCCGACCTGCATAACCTCTAACCTGCATAACCTCCGGCCTGCATAACCTTTTCAACCCCTACCTGTCTTGCGAAGTACTATCTATACTCGATTGTCGAATACGTACCCGTGCAGCAGAATCACAGCAAAATGCAGGAAGGTGATGAATGGATAAGCCGAGCTACTACTCGCTCGCCAAATCAGTCGTCGCTTTTCCTGGTCTTACGCCTTGCTTACCAAATGCAGCTTCGATGCTACACTGCCCGCTGGTATTCGGTGGCCTCGATGCCATGCCTCCTGCTGTTAGTTTGCTTTTGCGGGCAATGCAGGGCAGGGAGGTAAACTGACGAGGCGTGGTGTCGAAAAGGCGCATCTCCACTCCACATTCTTCCTCGTTCACGTTCTCGACGTCGTCATGGCGAACACTATATGGATGCCCGCGGTAGTCCTATGTGATCGGCATGTATGAGCTTCGTAAGGTCACTCATCTCTCCGAAACTGATACTGACCTGCGCCAGGCCTCGCAACGGGAGCCCTGCTTTCGAACCACGCTTGACGCCCCTTCGCAGCCGTCCACTTTGAATACGGCTCCGAAACGAGGTCAGCCGCTTTGCTAGCGAATGCGCAGGAGGTGTATCAGACCAATACCCGTCCTCGCAATGCATCGCGTTGGTGTCTATGCAAATCTATCATGGTGAAGAGATGTTCTATGCACGATCTCGAGGCTGCTGGGTGGACTACTGTCTCACACCTGTGTCGTTCTACAGCATTGACTTCTCGACGTCTTCAGGGCCGTCTCTTCCAAGCCTCCTTTTCCACTGGTGTACAGCAAGCAACCTGCACCTTTGAAGACGTGACTCGCGGACAACCATCGACGTAAAATGGGCGTGGATCGGTTTCCATATGCTCATCGTCGGCATGTGTTCGGCATGGGAGGAAGGAGACGCAGAAACCTTCCGACAATTATGGCTTTCACTCCTTTCCCCAACATCCAGAGGCGCATCGGTTTTGCCCATTGCCTCCTGATGCTTGTCAGCGCCGCAGAACAGATCTCGCCCGTTAATCTCTGGTCGTCTCGGGCTCTCAAACCGTTCGCGGTGAATCCTTCAAAACAGGTCCGCTGCTGCCTTCACCATCCCATTTGGGCATCGATACTCTACAATGTTCAGTGCCCCAGAGTAGCTGTGCTGGCAGGACGATGCCGTTGGCAGCTTACAGACAGGAGCAGGCGAGGTCCACGGTCCAGGCGGTCAACGAACGACCAACAGGGCTAGCATACCGCTTCCTGCCCTTGCGATGGCTAGGCTCTGGTGAAGGTAAGACCCACTGCCGTCGGTGTAGAGAATTCCAACCAGGCCCTCGGCTACGATCTCGGCTGCCATTGATTTGGCCCTATCTGGCTGACAAATACCAGGCGCAGAATCCGCAGAGCCTATTACAACATACTGACCTTTGGAAAGTGGCACCATTCACGCCCTGCCCTCGGCGCGGTGGATTCCAAAACTCGAACTTCCTTCCAAGCTACATTCTGGCCGAAAGCCGGAGCTCCCGCCGGTCCCGGTGACTGCACATCAATATAGGCTCCATTTCGCATGAGTATCGGCTCTAGTTGAGGGTAAGGTGACTCGGGTGATTGAAAAAAAAAAGTTTGCTCTACGACCCGGGACGTTTGGCACACTACTCAGGTCGTCTTGGCTCATGGCGCCTCTGATAAGCAGTGATAACTCAAATCAAGATTTAGCCATCGGACCTCAACGACTGGCAGATATAGGCAAGATAGGTTGCAGAGTTTAATGCGGCCCCCTTCTCACACCGTTATCAGCCATCATGGGGACGTCTTCTCCCGTTTCCATCCACGGATTCTGACGGGATGACTGACCGCAACACCAGCTGAGCCCCATCCATACGTACCCCTCCTCGGGCTCCAAGTTTGAGAGACAGATAACCCATCCATCTTCAGAGACCTAAAATTTGAATAGTATTCGCGGCACGAATACCTCCAAATTCGACAATTAACGGGTTCTCCCCGCTCCGACACACTGTCATTCTTTCCACCGTAAACTTCGTCTATCTTCTCGTGCTTTTCTCTCGCCTCCTCTCAACCCCAGAGTCCTGGCCAATGTGCTCACAGCCTGCGATACGTTATTGGGTCTTTATATTGGAAAAGTAGGTCATTGGTATTACTCTCTTTCGACTACCTGTCTCCCTTCCCCATTGCAGGTTCGCTGTCCTATTGTGTTCTTCTTTTATCCCCCCCTCTCCCACCTTCTACTTTCAAATGTCCTGCCTCTAACCTTCCTACTTTTCCTTCCCCATTGTAGTCTTGCTACTCTGTTTTCTTTTCTCGTGTGCCCCTCTCCCGTCTTCTCTCCGTTACAGGGACGTGCTAACGATCTCGGCTCATAGACCACCTGTCGGCAACGAATATGGGGCAGGCAGCTCGATTCCCGCGAAAAGCAAGCTTAAGTTTGGCAACGCCGCCAATCAATCCCCTGGGACCAGCAAGATCTTGCCATGGCCGGCGCCTAGGATGACGCCGCGGGCGCATGGTAGGTCACGAAATCTTCGGCGCCAAGCGTGTGGTGCAATATTGGCTGATCTTGCGACTTCGGGCCCTTCTGGGAAGAGAGCTCAAGAGGAGGGCCCGGCTCCATTAGTCGGGGGTGGTGGGCGCACCAAATATGACACTATGGCGCTTGTAACCTCACACCGGATGGTGCCGAACAATCCGACGTTCAGGAGTTTACGAACGGCTAGATGTTGACGAGACCCAGGATCTGGTCTATATCAGAGCCACCAATCCCATCAACCACCGCCATCACATCGCCGCTACGCTTGGATCTCTGGTGTTCCGGGTAGGAGATGAGGGTTCTGAAGAGACGTCGGTCTAGCATGTTGTTCCTCCGGGATGAGCTGTATGGAATGCACCGTTCATTGTCGCCGCAGAGCCAGGCTAGGACCGGACAGTAGCAGCGACAGTGGGCTTGTCCCATTATGGCCGGCTGTGGGTGCTTATTCTTGACATTACGGCTCTCGCCCTGAGTGGTTGAGATTACCCCAGACTGGGTAAGACTGGCGTGTTGTCTATCATCGCACTGTTGCTCAACGAGAGTTTTCGCGTGCGCCGTTCTACCTGGGCTATTCTCGCCTACTTGTCCTGATATTCAACTTTGTCTCATGTTCCGGTTGCTTGCTAATTATTTCACGGCCTACCTGGATGACTTCCGCTCAGTTCAGACAGCACTTGAAGTTCCACGGTCGCACTCAAACTCATCTATCTGTCACCGAATATACCGAATATCCTGGAACTCGTGCAGGCGGGATCAGCGAATTTTGGCGCAGTGGCAAGGGCACGCGAGGGCGAAGTGCCTCAATACTGCGATTTCTTCTTCCTGGGGGATGTCTTCTAGTGGCCACAAAATGGCGGTTTCCTGATTCACGGTATCTCTTTGATAAGTTGCCAACTCAACCCTTGTTAGATATAGTTTTTACTTCTATATATTTTTAAGTTTTTTACTTATATTTAATAAGTTAAGCTAGCTTCTATATAACTTTAGGTTTTTTACTTATATACTAATAAGTTTTTACTTATTATCTTCTAAATACTAACAGCTAATTATTTTATAATAAATAATTATATAGCTTAATACTATTCTTTTTAATTTATATACTTCTTATAGTAATATACTTATAATTTTACTTTTATAATATAACTAATATTAAAATATTAATATAGTATTAATACTTATATAAATACTATTTAAGTTAACTAAAAGCTTAATAACTAGTAGATATAATATTAATTAAAAATTACTTTTCTTATATTCTTAGTATTATATATTAGCTTAATAGTTAGTCTTTTAATAGCTTAGCTTACTATACTTTAAATAGATAATTTTTATACTAAAGCTATTATAATTAAAATAAACCTTTTTTAAAGCTAGCTTAATAGTAACTTCTTATACTTCTAATACTAAAAGCTTACTATATTATAATAACTATACTATTATAAGTATATCTTTTATAGTTACTATATAATAAAACTATAGTATATAGCTATTATATATTAAACTTCTAGTATTTAAAACTTATTAAAGCTAAAGTAAGAGCTAAAATATAATATATAAATATAAGTTTAAAGGTTTTTAAACTCTATATTAAGTACTTAATATTATTAACTACTTAATAAAGAACTAGAGAAGGTATTAATTAATCTCTTAATAGAAGCTATTAAGTAAGCTATATAACTAGCGTTTTTAAAACTTTATTTTAATATATTTTTAGTAAATAAATACTAAGAAGTTAGCTTATATAAAGTCGTAAAACCTACTATAGCTATTAAGTTTAATTACTATAAAACTAATCTAATAGTTATACTACTATATTTATAAATTAGTAGCTATTTTTATAAATACTTAATAGATTTTTTAAGCTTTAGAGATATTAAAATAAAAAGTATTACTATCTTCTATAGCTATTAGCTAATTATAAATTTAAGCTAGTATACTATTTTTAGTAAAGATCTTATAAATATATACTAGAAAGCGTTTATATTTATAAGCTTAGGTCTCTAAAGCTTTAAAAACTAATATAAAATATATAGAGAAAGCTTAAATTAATATATTATTCTAATTAGCTTATTAGCAAATAGTTATAATAAGTTTAATAAAGAAAGCTATATTAAAGCTTAATACTAAAAAGGTTTTAAAAGTAAAAGTTTTGCTTAACTTATTATATATAGAGGCACTAGTAATAAGTTAGCAAAGTCTTATACTACTATTTATTCTAAAGCTAGCTTTCTATTAGTTAAATAGAACTTAGCTAATTCTAAGAGATTAAGCTGAAAGCTAAACTAAAAAAGAATTTAAAAGTAGTAAGTATATAATATAGAAGTTAATTAAGTATAACTAACTAAGTTAGCCTTTCTAGCTACTTAAGTATATAGCGTTTACTTCTAAAGATATAGCTAACTAATTAGTTAAACCTTAGCTAAAAGCTTAGCAAAAGCTTAGCAGACTAGTATTATAGCTAAAAACCTAATTTTCTTATATTTATATATTTCTACTAATAAATAAAGCTTCTAAATATTACTATATTAAGTTATATATATTCTAGCTAAATATACTAATAGAATAAAAATAGTGCTAGTTATATAGTATAAAGCTAAATAATATAGTAGTATATAGTAAAGCTAATTATATTAAAACTAAATAAGTTATAAAAGCTTTTATAATAATATTATATAAGTAATAAATTTTTAATTAAAAAGGTTATCTTAAGAAGTTATTATAGCTAGAAATATAAAAGCTTTATATTTATTCTTTTTTCCTTTTATTTTATAATCTATAATAAACCTTTTATTATATTATTTTATAGAAAATATATAAAACTAGCTCTAAATAAAGTATACTTCTAATAAAGAGGTTATTATAGCTACTATTAATATATAACGCTTTTATATAATAATAATAATTATTCAATATAATATATTAATATTCTAATTATTTAATATTCCATATAAAATAAATAAATAAGCTTTAATATATAACTATAAATAAATACTTAGTTATTATAATTTCAAACTTTATAAATACTTATATAATCCCTTATATTATATAATCCTACTTATATAATTAAGAGCTTTATAGCTTATATTTTAAGTTATCTTTCTCTTCCTTTTTCTCTACCTTAATATATAACTTACTAACTATATTAAAGAAGTTTTATCGCTTACCCTATAAGAAGGTCTATAGTAAATAAATCTAGTAAGAGCATTTCAGCTAGTGCTTTATCTAGTAAGAAGATTGCAATATATATACCTAAAGGCTTAGAATAACTGCTTACGCTAAACCTAACTATAGCTGCTATATTATTTAAGGTTTTATAATATACTGATAGCTTTATTATTAGTATAACTTACTAACTAATTAACTAGAATTATTATAATATATTCCTTCTCTATTAATTATCTATATAAATAAATACCTATAAATACTAAGGATTATTACTTTTTATTATAATATATCTCTATCTATAACCTTATACTATATAGGTACATATACTATATTTTATATACTTTTATACTAATAGCTATAACTTAGAAATATCTAATCTATATTAATTTCTATAAATCTAATATATACTCTTTTTTAAATTAATAATATATTATTAGAGTAGTACTAAATAAAGCTTAAAATAATATTTCAATAATCTTTATTTATTATAATTAAAATAATAGCTATTATAAAAAGCTTTTAAATAAAAGTAATATATTTTTATAGCTATTCTAAAGAGTAGCTTTTTAAAGATTAGTAATATAACTTATACTAAATAGAAAGTATTATTATAATATTACAGCTAATAAATAGCAAAATAGTAATAAAAATAGTATTAGTATTATAAGTAATATATAAGAAAATAGGTTAATAGGTTAATAGTTAATAATTAAGTAATTATAGATTATATTATTATTAAAATAAAGTTAAACATTATAAAGTTGTTAATAGATATATTATATATAGCTTTAGTTAGAAAAGTTATAATTATATAACTAAAAGCTATATATATTATTAAGAAGTAAAGAGTTAGAAGGTTTATTATTTTTAATTAATAAAACTTATTATAAATAGCTAGAAGCTATTATTTATATACTTAAAGTATAATAAGTAGAGAGAGATACTACTTAAAAATAATCCTATTTTTAAGATATAGAAATATAAGAAACTTTAAAAAAGACTCTAAAAGTATTAAAATTTATTTAGTAAAAAATATTAGATTTTTATTTATTTCTCTTATTATATTTTGATATAATTACTATAGTCTTTTTGCTAGCTAGAAAGCTATAAAAAGAGCAGCTAAAACTATATATAAATAAAGTGTATAATTATAATTAGAATATAAATATAATTACTTTTAAGGTTTAGTATTTAGTAGTTTAAAAAGGATATTTTTTTTATTTTTATAAAGCTTAAAGCTTTTATATCTAATATATAAAAAGTTTCTATATTAAAGAAGTTTTAAGCCTACCTAGTAAGAGTTTTTATAGCAAAGTAAAAAGCAGTAAAAATACTTTAGTTAGTGCTTAGTCTAATAGCTTTATAGTATATATACTTAGAGGTTTAAAATAACTACTTATACTAACTCTAATTATAGCTACTTATTATAGCTATTAGCCTTATTAATAATAGCTTTATTACTAGTAAAGTTAACAGCTTTATCTATATAACTTATATATTTTATAAAGTGCTTAACTTATATAAGTAGGTATTATAGTTCACTCTATATAGTATATTATAATACTCTAAACCTAATAGTAGTACTTTAACTTATACTTAATCTTAATAAAGTAAATAAATAAAATCTTATATTATAACTAGTTATTAATACTTAGCTTAACTTATCTCTAGCTCTAGTAGAAGAGAGTAAGTAAGTAGGTAGTAAAACATACTAATAAGAGTGTTATTTATAACGCTATTATTTATAAAAGCATTTAGACGCCTTATTTATAATATTATAAAAGCGTTATCTGCAATATAAATTACTAATAGTACTTATAGCTTATATAGCTACTTAGTAATAGCTTAAACCTATACTTAAGAGTGTAAACTTAATAGTATAACTCTTTATATAGCTAGAAAGGTTATTATAGCTATAAGTATAAAAACTTAACTACTGCTTTAAATAAAGCTTTAAAGCCTTAAGCTTATTCTTTATATCCTCCTAAATATAGTAACACTTTATAATATATATTTTTTATTATATTTATATATAAACTAAATAAAGCTAAGCTAGATAACTTAATCTAAGAGACTAAAGTTAATAAAATTAAAAGTAATAAGTATAGTAATCTTATCTATACTAATAAAAAAACTCTTCTTAAATTTACTTAGAAATATCTATATAAAACTATAAATAATATAGAGTTATATAGCTTTAAGATTAATATAGCTATAATTAAAGCTATTAATAATAATCCTAATACTTATAATTACTTTATATATTTCTTTAAGATAGCTAAAGTAGCTTAAAGAGAATATTAGTAAGTTAGGAAAAGTAAATATATTAAGAGTATAGCTAATAGTAGCAAGGCTTTTTATTAAAACTATATAGCAGAGTAGAAGACTTTATAATAGCGTAATAGCATAGAGGCTTTAGGGCTTCTACACTTAGTAAAGTAACGTAGACTTCTAAACAGTAGAAGAGAGAAAAATAGGTATAAACTAAATATAGTATGAAGATAGAAGTAGCTAGAGGAAGGCAGTTAAGGCTTGTTATAATAGTTAAAGTCTGATAGAAGAGCGTAGAGGCGAAGAAGAAGTCTAAGTAGTTATATAACTTAAAGGTTATTAGTAGTAGGCAGGAAGGGGACTAGCCTAGCTTTTGCAGCTAATACTAGTTAAATCTCATAATAATAAGCTAGCAGCCCCTATATAACTTATATAGAAATAGCTTTATAAGGTTTTTAGCTATAGAAAAGCTTATTTTAGCTATATACTTAAAACGCTGCTATTTATACTAAGCCTTAAGCCTATTCCTTATTAAGAAAACTACCTAGATTCCTTTATAATATATTCTATTCTATTTTATCTATAGAGCTTTATACTATACAGCTTTACTTAAAATATACCTTAAAATATACCTTAAAATATTAAAATTAATACTAATTATAAAGCTAAATATATTATAATTAGTAAAATAATACTTTTTAACTTATAAAACTCTAAAAACTAGTTAGCTATAGTTAAGTTATACTTTATAGTTTTAAAATCAGCCTCTAGCTGTTTATAGTAATTTTTACTTACTTAGAGTAACAGACCTCCTAACTCTACACCTCTTAATAATATATACAGCTTTTAGTTATATAATTATAATTTCTAACTACCTCTCCTAACTATAGCTACACTTATATATACTTATAACTTTATAATCTTTAACTTCACTTTAATAATAATATAGTTTATAATTACTTAATTACTATAGACTACTAAACTATTAACTTATCCTTTTATATATTACTTGCGCTATAAATACTATCTCTATTACTGCTTTACTATCTACTAGAGTAATACTTTTAAAAGTTATTACTATTATTATAGTTCTCTTATTTAGTTAAACTAGCTAATACTTTTATAATAGCTATACTATTATTTATAATACTCTCTATTTAGTATAAACTATACTTACTAATTCCTACTAAGTTACTTTAGCTTTAGTATTATAAAAAGTCTATATAAAAAAAAGCTACTCCTTAGAATAGCTAAAAACCTATATAGTTTCTACTTTAATACTTTATTAGTAGTTATTACTATAATTATAGTATAAATATAATTATTTTTAGAGTATTTTTAAGAGCTCTATCTAATACTACTTTAATAATATACTACTAATTAGGGAAAATATATATACTAAATAAGAAGGTTTTATTTAGTATATAGATATTATACTTCTTAGTAATAGCTATAGTATTATCTTTAAAGAAAAGTATACTTAGTATAAAGTTAGTATTCTTATATTCTTTATATAGTATAGATATTATAAAAGATTTATTATAAGTTATAAGTTATTAATATAGCTTTAAAAATAAAGAAGAGGAAGAGGGATAAGTATAAAGCTCTATTTATAGTAAAGCTTTTATACTTCTAGCTATAAGAACTTCTTAAGATAACCTCTTTATTTAAGAAGTTATCTTTTATATAATAGTATTTACTTTACTAAAAAGTTTAATAAAGCTATCTCTAAGCTATAAAAGCTTTAATAACCTGTTTAGCTTTAATATAATTAGCTCTATACTATTTAGCTAGTGCTATTACTATTTAGCTAGCGCTATTACTATCTAGCTAATCTATTTAACTAAAGTATATATAATATTTAGAAGCTTTACTTACTAGTAGGAACGTATAGGGTCTCTATATTATTTTCCTTAATTAGTAGAGGGTATAGGTTAAAGTATCTATATAGTGTTTCTAGAATTATACCTGCAAATAGAGTGAATTTTATTATAGTCTTTTTATAGGGGGGCTGTATTATAATTATAAACTTAATAGTTTTAAAAGCTAATATTAGTAATAAAGCTATAAAAAGTATTTATATGTTTTAGCTAAGTAATATAGCTGTATTTACTATTAATCTTAGCTATTATACTTACTTTAATAATATCTTTAGTAAAGTAATATAGCTAGTAAGCTAACCTAGCTAAATTATAATATAGTAGGTGTTATTAATAACTATAGAAATTAATACTAAAGGAGTTACTTACTTATAACAGTATAACAGCTTCTAGAAATATTACGCTAAATATTAGTATTAGAAGGTGTTTCTAGATAAGTAGTAGAAAAGATAGCTAAGTTTAATAATAATAAAATAGACCTTTTTAAGAATAATAATATTAAAGTAATTAGTAAAAGTAATAGTAGTATAGTTTTTATAATAATAATTAACTTTTTATATTTAAACTTTAAGTAGCTAAAAGCTTCTTCTTTTTATAAGAAGTTTCCTCTTTAAAAGCTTTTTTAGAAGTAATCCTTTTCTTTTTAGAGAGAGTTTTAAGTTTCTTACTTTTCTTTTTATTAGAAATATTATTATAAGTATTATTTTATTATTACTATTAACAGCTTTAGTAGTAATCTTAATAGAAGCTTTAGTTATAGCTGTTTTTATAGCTTTTCTAGCTTTATCTATCTTCTTATACTTTTTATAAGACTGTTTTAAGGTTAATAGTATTAGTAGTAATAATAGAACTTTTAATAAGCAAAATAGAGATTTTAGTATTATTAATAAGAAAGATAGCTTAATTAGCTAGCTTATTAAGCTTAACACTAGTAATATACTTTTTATTAGTAGTATTATTATTTCAGAAGTTTATAAGATTAAATAACTAAATATAATATATCTTATAAAGATATATAATTTTTAAGATTTATATTAATATAGTTAGTAAAGTAAATAATATTAAAAGTATTATTATTAATATTAAGATTATTATAAGTAATATTTTTAGTTATCTTACTAATTATTTCTTCTTTATTATTAATATTAGCAGTTTAGTTGCTATTTTTAAAGTTTATACCTTTAATCTCTTATAAAGAAAAAGCGTAATTACTGCTTAGGTATTATAGTTCTACTTTTATAATAGTTATAAGCCTAGCTTGTTTTATTAATTTTATATATAGCCTCTAGCTAGCTACTTTGATTTTTACTTAGAACCTATACTAAAATAACTTCTAACTTGCTCCTTTAGCTAATAGCTTACTAGTTATATAATCTTTTAGCTCTATTTCCCCCTCCCTTTATATATAATATATGCTATTATTAATAATCTTATTACTTATAATATTACTTTAATAATAATTTTATAACTTTAACTAGGTTTAATTATTATAAACTTTCTTTTACTTTTTAACCTATTTTCTAACCTTTATTTATATTTTCTATTAACTTAGCTAATTTCTCTACTACTTACTTAAAATCTAAGCTTTCTATTAACTAAGCTAATATTTTTATACTTCTATAATTATTAATAATACTTACTATTTTACTTAGATTAGCTTACTAGCTATATTATCCTATTAAAGATATTATTAAAGTAAGTATAATAGCTAGGATTAGTAGTAAATATAGCTATATTATTTAGTTAAAGTATATAAGTACTTCTTATAGTTTTACTACTAATATTAGCTTTTAGAACTATAAAGTATAACTTAACTATAGTTAACTAATTTTTAAAGCTTTAAAGTTAAAAAGTATTATTTTACTAATTATAATAAACTTAGTTTTATAGTTAGTATTAATTTTAATATCTTAAAATATACTTTAAGTAAAGCTTTATAGTATAAGTTCTATAGATTAAGTAGAACAGAATATATTATAAAGTTATAGGAATTTAAGTAGTTTTCTTATAAGAATTTAAGTAGTTTACTTAATAAAGAATATACTTAAAGTTTAGTATAAGTAACGTCTTAAGTATATAGTTAAGATAAGCTTTTCTATAGCTAAGGACTTTATAAAGCTATTTCTATATAATATAAATTATATATATAAAGCTATTAACTTTACTAGTAATAAAGCTATTAACTTTACTAGTAATAAAGCTATCATTAATAAGACTAATAGCTGTAATAATATATATATCTAGCTTAAATGCTTTTATTTAGTAGCTATAGTTAGAGTTAGTATAAGTAGTTATTTTAGACCTCTAAGTATATATACTATAAAGCTACTAAACTAAGTACTAACTGAAGTGCTTTTACTCCTTTTTATCTTACTATAAAAACCCCTACTAAGTAAGCTTAAAACTTCCTTAATATTATTTTTATATATATTAGAAGCTTTAGCTTAAAATAAAGCTACTTTTAAGCTTTTTAAATATTATTTTTAAACTTTTATAAACTAAATTAAGTTTTCTAGCTATAAAGCTAAATATAAACTTTTCAGCTATTATACTATTATATCTTAATTATTCTTACTTTATAACCTTTATAATAAGTAAATATATATCTATAAGGTAGGCTGCTAGCTTATTATTATAAGCTTTAACTGGTATTAGCTGTAAAAGCTAGACTAGTCCCCCCGCCTACTACTAACAACCTTTAGGTTATATAACTACTCAGACTTCTTAACCCTCTAAAGCTTCGCCTCCACGCTCTTCCGACTTCGACCATTACAATAAGCCTCAACTGCTTTCCTCTAGCCGCTTCTATCTTCACGCTATATTTAGTTTATACTTATCTTTCGTTATCTCCTCTACTATTCGGAAGTCTACGTTGTTCTGCTAGGCGTAGGAACCCTGAGGCCTCTATACCATCGCGCCATTATAACATCTTCTGCCTTGCTATATAGTCTTAACAGCCTTGCTACTATTAGCTATACTCTCAACACTAGATTCACCCTTCTTAACTTACTAACGTTCCCCTTAAACTACTTTAGCTATCTTAAAGAAGTATATAAAATAATTATAAATATTAGAATTATTATTAATAGCCTTAATTATAGCTATATTAATCTTAAAGCTATAACTCTATTATTTATAGTTTTATATAAGTACTTCTAAGTAAATTTAAAAAGAGTTTTCTTATTAGTATAAATAAAATCGCTATACTTATCGCCTTTAATTTTATTAACTTTAGTCTCCTAGATTAAATTATTTAGCTTAGCTTTACTTAGCTTACGTATAAGTATAATAAAGAGGAAACATATTATAAAAGAAGATATAAAGAACAGGCTTAAAGCTTTAAAGCCTTATTCAAACAGTTAAGTTTTTATACCTATAGCTATAATAACCCTTTTAGCTATAATAACCTTTCTAGCTATAGTAGTAAAGAGTTATACTATTAAGTTTACACCTTTAAGTATAAGTTTAAGCTATTACTAAGTAGCTAATAATAGTATTATAGACGACGCTCTCGCTAGTACGTTTTACTACTTACTTACTTACTCTCTTCTACTAAGGCTAGGGATAAGTTAAGCTAAGTATTAATAACTAGTTATAATATAAGATTTTATTTATTTACTTTATTAAGATCAGGTATAGGTTAAAGTACTACTATTAGGTTTAGAGTATTATAATATACTATATAGGGTGAACTATAATACCTACTTATATAGATTAAGTATTCTATAAAATATATATCTATAAGGTTTAATAGAGCGTAAAAATATTTGAACTTCTTTTTAAAAAGGTTTTTTTATAAATCTATTAGTAGATATTAGATCTATAGATATATAACCTATATTAAGTTTATAATTATAATACAGCCTCCTTATAAAAAGACTATAGCAAAATTCACTCTATTTATAAGTATAATTCTAGAAACACTATATAAGCATTTTAACCTATACCTTCTACTAATTAAAGAAAATAATATAGAAACCTTATATATTCCTACTAGTAAATAAAGCTTTATATAAAGATATATATATACTTTAGCTAAATAGATTAGCTAAATAGTAATAGCGCTAGCTATATAGTATAAAGCTAAATAGTATAGTAATATATATAGTAAAGTTAATTATATTAAAACTAAATAGGTTATTAAAGTTCTTATAGTAATAGCTTTACTAAACCTTTTAGTAAAGTAAATACTACTATATAAAAGATAACTTCTTAACTAGAGTTAGCAAACTAGTTAGCTAGTATTTAGTCAGACTAGTAACTTAACTATTCTAGTCAGACTTAAGTTAACTAATTTAGTTAACTTAACTTAACTAGCTTAGTCCTAGTTATTATACTAACTTAACTAGCCTAGTCCTAGTCAAATTATAGCTGACTAGTCCTAACTAGTTAAGTTATATATAAATTTAATATAATATTATTTTATTAATTAATTAGTTATTAATATTAAAAATAAATTATATTATATATATTAACTAGTAATATATATATATAATAAATTATATTAATAGGTTTTTATATATATATAAGCTATAAATTTATTTTATATATATAGGGTTAATAACTAGTCTAACTAACTAGCTTAGTCTTAGTCAGCCTGTTAACTTAACTTAACTTAACTTAATCCTAACTCTATTCTTAACTAAAGAGGTTATCCTAAAAGGTTTTTATAACTAGAAGTATAAAAGCTTTACTATAAATAGAGCTTTATATTTATCTCTCTTCCTCTTCTTTATCCTATAACTTAAAATAAATCCTTTTTAATATCTATACTATATAAGGAATATAAAAACACTAACCTTATACAAAGTATACCTTTCTTTAAAGATAATACTATAGTTATTACTAAGAAGTATAATATCTATATGTTAAATAAAACCCTCTAGTTTAGTATATATATTTTGTCTAATTAGTAGCGTATTGTTAGGGTAGTATTAGATAGAGCCCTTATAAATACCCTAATAGAGGACCTTATTTATGCTGTAATTAATAGGATAAATATATAAGCTATATAAAAACTACTTTTTTAAAACTTCTGTCTTAACTATATATTTTATATATCTATATATTAGAGATAAGTTAAGATATATTTCTATTACTAACTATAAATTAGATTATCTATAATAAATTCTCTAAATATTATTTGTTACGTTTAATAATATATTAAAAATATCTTATAAACGTTATTACTTTTTAATAGTATTCTGTAAACTTAAGGCTTTACTTCTATTATTAATATTATAAACTATATTTTAATATATAGCTTTTTAGTATATTATACCTCTAAAGAGTAAAATAATATATTTTTAAACTGATCTTTATATCTCTTTATTATTAGTAAATAAGGTATTATTTATAATCTATAGAGTTTATAGACTTGCTATATTTCTAAAGTAAAAAATAAAGAAATATATTAAATAGAAGTATTAAACTGTTTAGTAAATAGCTACTATATATATATTCGTAAAAAGTTAATAAAGAACTATAGGAGATATAGCTATAAAAGCTATATCTAGAAATACTATTATTATATATAATATAAAACTAATTTTCTCTTAGTTCTTTCTAATATATATAAGAGAAGTTTAATTCTTATTCTTCTTAAGTTTCTTAAAGGTAATAAAGTTATAAAGTAAATATCTTTTTAAAGATTAAAATACTTGATAACTTTCTTAATATATAAGTTATATACTAAATAAACCTTTTAAACTATATAATTTCTAACTATTTAGATACTAAGATAATTCTTTATAATTTTCAGTTTTAAGCTTATATTTAACTTTTAGTCTATCTATAGTTTATCTCACTTTAAAAGAGTAATTCTAGTAGTATAGAATAAGAATATTATTTATATAAAATAAACTAAAGTATTATGTTTAGAATCTTAGAAGAAATATACTTTTTTTAAACTTAAAATAAGTTTTAATTTCTTTAAAGTTACTAGGAAATATTTATACTAAAAAAGTAATATATCTTTTAAACTATATACTATATTAAGTTTAATATATTTTCTTTTATATTAAAACCTTACTAATAGTTAATAATAAATTAGAAATCTATTTAGATCTCTCTTTCTATTTAAAAGAATTATCTATATTAAACTATTAGATTTTAAAATTAAATTAAGTAGCTAATACTATTATAATATAAAGGTTTTTATAATAAAAGTTACTATATATATTTTCTAGAATGCTTTTCTTTAGAAGTCTCTTTATATATAGATTTTAGCTTTAAAACGCTTTATTACTATTTATATCTACTTTATATATAAAAACCTATTTACGAAGTAGTAGTTATAATTATATAGATATTAGCTAATTTCTTATTAAATACCTTTTTTATATAATTTCTTAATTTTAAACTTTATAGTTTTTATAAAGCGTTTTTATTAATACTTAAGAAGTATTAGAAGTTCTTATTAGCTTTAGAGAGATATTTAAAATCTAAATATATATTTATACGTTTTAAATTCTTATTTTTTCTATTCTTATTCTATTCTTAATATAACTTTATATATATAGATATAATATAGTATACTTAAAAAAATCTTCTTAACTGCTTTTTTATATCTAATATAAATATATAAAAAAAGCTATAAAATATATTAGTTTTAATAGAAATAACTTTTCTTTATATTTAATTTTAGTAAAAAAGCTAGTCTAACTTATTTCTTTCTAAATTTATATTAGAGAGAGTCTTTAAAATATTATCTATAAATAAATAAATCTCTAAATCTTTTTTAAAGCTGTTAATTATATAGTTTATATTAGTTTAACTAGTTTAGCTTTCTATAATCTTTTTATTTATAAATTTATTTTAAAGCTTCTTCTAAGCTTTTATTTTAAATACTTAGTTTATAACTTTAGATATCTTATCTAATAACTTAGAAAAGTTTTTAAATTTTACTATTATTATCTCTTTATTAATTATTTAATATTAATATTCTAAGTTATACTTAAAGTCTATTATGCTTACTTTAATTTTCTAAGAGTAGTAGAAGTACTATTATTCTTATTTGGAAAATCTATAATTTATTTAGTTTATTTATAAAAACTATTATTAAATATATTGAAAATATTAGTATCTCTTCTTTAGTTTTTAATTATAACTTAAAGACTTAAAGTTTTATAAAAAGTAAATAAACCTCTTAAAACTTCTTTTTAAAACTTTTTATATATCTTAATACTTTATAATAATATAATTATAATCTATTACTTATTAAAAATATCTTCTATTATATTATTAGTTTATTCCTATAAATTTAGAAACTTAAAACTATATTAGAATATATTTTAAGCTTTAATTTCTATTTAATAATATAATATATAATTTTAATTAGTATTATTACTTATTTTTTTCAATATAATTTAAACTTATTAAACTATATTATATATTATAACTACTTTCTTAAGTATAAATATTTAGATCTTATAAAAGTTATATATATTTTTAATATATTTAATTAGATATCTAATATATCTCTATAGATATACCTTATAATAAGTTTTTTTATATCTCTTTTTTTATTCTTTTTTAAGTAAGTATATATATATATATATTAATATAGCTAAAAGTCTAAAATATAGTATATAAAAAGAAGCATTAATAAAATACTATTAAAAAAATTCTTAACTTATTATAGAACTAATTAATCTATTAAATATTATAACTTTTTATCTTATTTTTCTCTATAAGAACTATTTCTAATTATAACTTTAAAAGAAGATTAGCTTTTTTTTATATTTTAATACCTCTTAAGATTATTTCTTAGCTAGTATACCTTAAACTACTAATTAGTTTCTTAATATTTATTAGAGATATTATAAATATAATTCTATTATTTTACTTAATATTAATAATATGTTTTGCTATTTATAGTAATTATAGCTATTTTATTATCCTATTAAATAATATAAATTACTAATTTATATTATTATCTAATCTATTATTCAAAGTGAAAAAGTATTATAAATACTTTATTAAGTATATATCTAAATAGAGAAAATCTCTTTAGTTTTCTTATATATTTATCCTTAATAACTAAAATATATAAAGCTTTTAAAAATATTTTAAAAAGGTAATAGAAGATATTTTAGAAAATCTAATAATATAAATAAATTGCTTTAATTTCTAACTTTAATTATTAAATAAGCTTTTTATATAAGTTCTAATATATATCTTATATTTAATATATTATAGTATATATATTTACGTTTTAAACTTTTTAAACTATATATTTAAAAGTATTAAGGCTTAAATAACTAAAATAAAGATATTATATCTATATCCTATTTAACTGATCTATATAGTAGTTTATATTATTATATCTATAAAAACCTTTTATAAGCTAAAGTATTATAATAATATATAAACTTATTAATATATTTTAAAGAAAATAAAGAAAAAAGATTATATTCAAAAAAGATTAAGTTATACTTTCTACCTAATATAGCTATAACTACGCTTTGAACTAAGTTTTTTAATATAAAATATAATTAAAGCTATAAACCTAAATCTTCTATATATTAAGTTAACTTTTCAAAATAATATTAATATAAAACCCTTTAATATAAGCTATATTTTTAAATATAAAGTTACTTAATATTTAATTATTTCAACTCTTAAAAACACCTTTAAAAATACAGGTATTATATCTCTTAATAGAAAACTAGAATATACCTATTTCTATAATATTATTTAAACTAAATTTTATAAATAATCTATCTTCTGAAATTTTTATTAACTAAATAGCACTATAATTATTATAAACTATATTATATAAGAAAATATATAGTAAACTAGAAATATAAAATAAATATATCTCTAGTATAATTATTTTAAAAAAGCTTTAGTAATTAATTAATATAGCTATAATATTTAGTAAAAGATAGAGGTTAACCTCTAGCTAGATTATTATTCTAACTACTTCTACTATAATTACTATACTAATAACCTCTTCTACTATATTTTCTATATCTAAACTAATTAGAATTATTATTCTAGCTTAAACGCTATTTCTTATATATAACTACTACTCTTATATTTATCTATTTACTATAATTAAGCTAAAAATAAATCTCTTAAGCTTTATTCTTATCTATAGAGATATATTAGAATTTATAAGACCTCTTATAAGTATACTTAAAATATCTATAAATTTTAGAACTTTAGAAATAATCTTCTCTATAAAGATAGTTATTAAGCTATACTCTAGAGAAGTTATTAGACTTTCCTCTTAGTATTAAAAAAAACTATATTTAATCTTTAAAAGCTTTTAATAAGTAAATATTATAAGTAAAAGCTAAGAAAATAATTTTATATTATTTTAAAATATATATTAAAAACCTTAAAATAATATTTATTATAAGCTATATAAGCTTATTATAAGCTTACTTAAGAATAAATTAATATCTAACTACTTCTAAAAAAGTCTATAAAATAACATTTCTCTATATATTTAAAATATTAAGTTTATTTATTTTTAAGTAGTAATAATACTATTTAGTATATTAAGTAAAAAGATTATTATTAGAATTAGTTTTCTTAAGTAATTACTAATAGTTTCTTTAAATAGTATTAGTAACTATAAATATAGCTAGAGTAAAGTTTCTCTTAAGTTTACATATAAAATCTTATAATATTACTTTTAATATAATAGGTTTTAAAATAGCTAATCAGATATTAATAAAAAGAATAAGAGTAATTATCTTACTAACTTATATCTAAAAGTTAAAATAGTATACTAAAAGAGTTTAGTATTTAGATAAACCTACTATATACTTTTTAATTATAATATTATATTTAGCTTTAATATTTTTAAAACTAGTAATTTTAAATATCTATAGAGATTTTAAAAAAGAAGATAATTCTTTAGATCTAGTAGAAATAGTTTAAATTTTGTTTTTATTACTTTAAGTCTTTATAGTTAGTTAGATTAATTTTATAGTACTCTTTTTAGAATCTATAGTTATTTTTTAGAATTAGTAATACTCTAAGTAGCTTTTACTATATAATATATCTATTTTAGATTAGTAGTTATTTATTTATTATACTTTTCTTAATATTTAATATTTAAAAGGGCTTAGTAGTTAGTAATAAAATTAGTAATCTTAAGAATAGTTTTAATTACTTTTAATAGATTAGTATAATTATTTATATTTAAGTTAATATAATTCTAAAAGATTTATATATATATATACAGAACTTAAACTAGATATACTAACTAAGCTAATTACTTTAAATCTTTAAAATTATATCTAACTGAAGGATTTTATTATTAGCAGATAATATAATAAATAAAAATAATAAAAGATAAAATAAAAAAGTAGGAATAAGTTTTTTATATAACTTATAATAGAAAAGTATTTTAAGTTATTAATAGAGCTAAGCTTATAACTTTTATAAGTTATAAGTATATAAGGTATTAGGAATAAAGGTATATTGAGGAAAGAATAACTTAGAAAAGTAGCTTACTATATAAGTTAATATTTACACAGTTAACTTATATAATACTATATATTATATGCTAGGTAGTAAGGCTGCAGCTAAAAATAAAGATATTACAGTAATTTAAAAAAGAAATATAAAAGTCTTTTAAAATACTTTTAATAAGCCTAGAGGGAAATAAATAGAAGATCTTATTTTTAAGAATATCTTTTATATTTAAGGATTTTATATTAACTTAATCTCTAAGTATTATTTAAAATAATAAATATATAATACTATAGAGGTATTAATAAGCTTTACTATAATAATAGAGAGAAATTTACTCTTTATAAGCTTATCTATAATAATAAAAGAGTTACTTTTTTAAATATAAGATTTCTTTTAATTATCTCTATATTTTTAAATAATTCTTATTATATATTAATAAACCTACTTTAGATTTATTATTTTTATTTATATAGTTATATTTAGAGATGTTTTATAGCTTTTAATTTATTTTTAGCTAATTTATAATAGCTCTATTTAGTTGTAATATCTAATTATTTTAAGTTTAATACTTTTAAATATTTACTTTTAAATACTTAGGAGATGAAAGTTAGAGGTTTTATTTAGTTATATATAAAGATTATATTATAACTTATATTTAAAAAACTAATTTCAGAGGATCATTAGAGAAATATAGCTTATATTTATATTAAAAAATATTATAAGATCGTTTTAACTACTTAATTATTTTATTAGAAGTTTTATAGTTTTATCTTATTAAAAATAAGTATTTAGAGAAACTTTATAATTTCTATTTATATTTAAAAATACTTTAAAGTATTTTAAGTAATTTTAATATTTCAAGCTTAAACTTTTAAAAAAGAAGAAATACTTATATATAAAATATAATAGAATAATAAATAGATAGTTATTAATATTTTCAGATATATAGTATATAAAAGATAAGATAATAAAAAGGGAATAAAGTTTAAGCTCTTTTTACTTAATATAAAAGAACTTATTAAAAGTTTTAAAAGAGCAAAAAAGAAAATTACTAAAAGTATTAAAATAAAAAATAGTAATAAAACTTCTAGAAAAGCTATAAAATAAGTTAGTATTTATGAAAATTCTCTTATATAATATAAGCTTTTACTTATTAATAAACTAAAAATCTTTAAATAAAATTAAATAGAAATAGTTTAAAAAGTATATAAACTCTTAAGTTTTAATATATAGAGTACTAAAATTATTTAACTTAAAGCTTTATTAGAAAAGGATTTATACTTATAGTTATAAAATATATCTCTTAGAAAGAAAAGAGATAGAGAAAAAATAGTTTAAAGTAGCTTTATATAGATATATTAGATATTTTATAAAATATATATTAAATATATATAATCTCTATAGGATTTAAATTATAATTCTTAACTTAAAAGTAATATTCTTATTACTACCTCTATATTAATAAAAAGCTAAATATATTAAATAGAAAAGAGTATTTAATTATAAGTAAAATTAGCTTAGAACTAGTAATAAAGTCTTTTTAAAAATAGAACTTTTTAGATTTAGTTAGTAGCTTAAAAGAGGTCTCTTTTTAACTTTAAAATTAACTTAACTTAAAAAGTATTAGTAAAGAAACCTTATAGCTATTATAAAAATACTAATATACTTATAAAATATAAGAAAAGTTATACTTAAGTTAGTGATTTATTTCTATTTAAAAGAAAAAGCTTTTATATTTATAATAGATATACTATCTATACTATATACTACTATATAGTAAATAAAAAAGCTCTTTTTTACTACTTTTATATCTTTTTAGTAAACAGAGTAAAAGAAAGACTTTTAGTATAATATATTATATTTAGTAATATAAAGTATTATATTAGAACTTTTTAAGAAGAATTTTATTTATAAGAGAGATTTTTAGAAATAAAAGCTAATATTCTTTTTCTAAATATATACGTCTGGCCTAAATGCTTTTGCTTAGCAGCTATAGTTAGGGTTAGCGCAAGCAGTTATTCTAGACCTCTAGGTATATATACTGCAAAGCTACTAGACTGAGTACTAACTGAAGTGCTTTTACTGCTTTTTACCTTACTATGAAAACCCTTACTAGGTAGGCTTAAAACTTCCTCAACATATTTTTTTTCTAAAAAAATAGAATAAACTATATTATATATTTTTATTTTTGTTTAAAAGCTAGAGTAATCTAGAGAAACTACTTAAAGATATATAAACACTATTTTCTATAGCTATTTAAGAAGAGATAAAGAGATTACTCTTTAAAAGAACTTAGAACTTAATAAACTATAAATATATATATTTTAAGCTTCTCTCTCTTAAATAAATATTTACTTATAAACTTGACAAAAATAAGCATTTTAATTAATATAAAGCTAAGATCTATATAAAGAAAGATCTTTAAAAAGAAAGTTAAAAAGAAATATATACAGTAATAAATATTATATTATAGTAATATTTATTATATATATTTAAAGTAGTTATAATATTTATAATTAAATTTAACTTAGATATACTTTAGTTTAATTTTATTAATATATTTATAGATAGTATATTAGTTATTTATAAGCTATATTATTAGGAGTTTAAATAGTAAATATAATAAACTAAAGAGAGTACTTTATAGTTTTATAATATATTACTTTTATAATATAGAGAGTTCTATTTAGCTCCCTAAAGTTTAAATAGAAAGGTATTTATTATTTTTTATATTAATAATATATCTATAGGTTTTTATAAAGATAATATAAAGTATATAAAAACAATTATTAAAGGAATAGTAATAGCTTATAAAATTAAAAAGTAAGACTTTATAAAGTAATATTTAAAAGTTTAAATTATTAGAAATTATAAAGCTTATAAAGTTTATTTTACTTATAACTTATATATTTAGAAGATTATTATCTACTTTAATTTCTATAATAAGTATTATCTTTTTATATTATTTTAATAAATAGAACTTAAAAAAAAAAGAAGTAGATTACTCTATAATGAGTTAAACTATTTTAAGAAATAGTAGGATTAATTTATATAGCTATAAAAGTGTTTTTATTATTTATATTTTAAAGTTTTATATAAATCTTTCTAAAAAAGCATTTTAACATAATAAGATATATAATTTACTATCTCTAAAGAACTTATTACTTTATAATCTACTTTAATAGCTTAAAAAAGGTAAAGGCATATATAATAGAAAATATATTCTTAAGAGTAGGAATAGTATTAATTACTATAAAAGGGGAAACTCTTTATTTTTAATATTTTTATAATAATATTTCTATTATATTAATAATAACTATTTATAACTAGTATAAATAGTTATTATTAATATAATAGAAATAGTAAGATAGTAATAAGAAGTAGTGTAATAAGTAGTTAAATAGATAAAACTAAGGTTAAGATTTAGTTAAGTTAAGTTAAGTTAACAGGCTGACTAGGACTAAGCTAGTTAAGTCACCTTATTAACTAATACTAAGCTAGTTAAGTTAAGTTAGCTTATTAAACTAACTTGACTTAACTAAACTAGTAAACTAGCTAGTTAACTAGTCTAGTCTAAATTAGACTAGTTATTAACTATATATATTAAAGTATTTTTATAGCTAATATATATATATATTAATAGCTGATAACTATAGTATATTTTATATTTAATTTAATTAACTAATTAACTAATAAAACGTTTTTTAAATTAATTTATATAACTTAACTAGTTAGAACTAGTTAGCTATAATTTAACTAGGATTAAGCTAGTTAAATTAGTATAGTAACTAAGACTACGCTAGTTAAGTCTAGTTAGCTATATTAGCTAACTTAAGTCTAACTAAACTAGTTAACTTACTAGTCTGACTAAATACTAGGTAACTAGTTTGCTAAACCTAATATTTAGTAAATCTAAAGTAATATTACTAATTTAATTTATAAAAACTTTTATATTTATCTTTAAAATAAATTATACTCTATAGAGATAATTCTAAAGCTTTTTAAAAATAAGTAAAACTAACTAAAGCTCTAGCTTATTTATATTATAATTAAAAGCTATATTTATTTAGATTCTACTCTTATACTTAGTAATATATCTTTTATTCTAATAGTATTACTTAAAGATAGTATTTTATTCTTTAAAACTTATATTAGTAGAAAAATAAATTTTATTTACTTCTTTATTATAATTAATAAGCTAAAGTAATAAAAGGCTAACTAAGTAAAGCTTAAAAGTTTCTATAGCTAATTACTATTTAAAACCCTATTTAAAAAGTATATCTTTTTAAAAAAGCTTTATTAGTAAGCCTAAAATAGTATTATAGTCTTTAATCTATATATAATAATCTTAAGTAAGCTTTTAATAGCTATAATATTATTATATTTTTCCTATTTAAAAATCTTAATAACTTTATTTTAATCAAGCTTTTATTTTTTCTTAATTATTATATAATTAGAAAGGTTAATAGTAAGCTAGTAAATTTAAGATTTCTTAAGAGAAATAGTAATATTAATAAGTTTAAAATTCTAAAGTATTATATTAAAGTTTATAAAATACTTAAAAATATATAAATATACTTTTAAAAGTTTAAAAAGCTAGTTATTATTATATACTAGGCCTCTAGCCGTTCACAGTGATTTTTACCTGCTTAGAGCGAGAGACCTTCTAACTCTACGCCTCCTAACAATATATATAGCCTTTAGTTATATAATTCCTAATAACCTCCTAAGTTTCTAACTACTTCTCCTAACTATAGCTACACTTATATATACCTTATTAAATAACTTTATAATCTTTAACTTTACTTTAATAATAATATAGTTTATAATTACTTAATTACTAACTACTAAACTATTAACCTATCCTCTTATATATTACTTATACTACTATTAAATACTATCTCTATTACTACTTTACTATTTACTAGTTCTTTTATTTAGTTAAGCTAGCTAATACTTTTATAGTAGCTATACTATTATTAGTAATACTCTCTATTAGTTAGTATAAGCTATACTTACTAATCCCTACTAAGCTACTTTAGCTTTAGTATTATAGAAAGTCTATATAAAGAAAAGCTACTCTTTAGAATAGCTAGAAACCTATATAGCTTCTATTTTAATACTTTTATTAATAGTTATTACTATAATTATAGTATAGATATAATCTATTTTTAGAGTATTTTTAAAAGCTCTATTTAGTACTACTCTAATAATATACTACTAATTAAAGAAAATATATATACTAAATAGAAAAGTTTTATTTAATATATAGATATTATATTTCTTAGTAATAGCTATAGTATTATCTTTAAAGAAGAGTATACTTAGTATAAAGTTAGTATTTTTATATTTCTTATATAATATAGATATTATAAAAGATTTATTATAGGTTATAAATATACTTTTTACTTAGTAAAGAGGAAGAGGGATAGATATAAAGCCCTATTTATAGTAGAGTTTTTATATTTCTAACTATAAGAACCTCTTAAGATAACTTTTTTAGTTAAAAAGTTATCTCTTATATAGTAGTATTCACCTTACTAAAAGGTTTAGTAAAGCTGTTTCTAGGCTATAAGAGCTTTAATAACCTTTTTAGCTCTAATATAATCAGCCCTGCTATATATATCACTATACTATTTAGCTCTACGCTATATAGCTAGCGCTATTACTATTTAGCTGATCTATTTAGCTAGAGTATATATATATCTTTATACGTTTAGAAGCTTTACTTACTAGTAGGAATATATAGAGTTTCTATATTGTTTTCTTTAATTAGTAGAAGGTATAGGTTAAAGTGCCTATATAGTGTTTCTAGAATTATGCCTACAAATAGAGTGAATTTTGCTATAGTCTTTTTGCAGGGAGGCTGCGTTATAATTATAAACTTAATTATTATATACTATTTTTTATCTTTTAACAAAAATATTATTAAGAAAAAGCTAATAAATATTTAAAATAAAGTTATAAAAGATTTTTATAATAACTTTTATAAACTAAGTAACTAAATTTATTATATTTTATAATAAGATATATATTTTAAATAGCTTAAGAGAAGTAGTAAATTTAGTTAAGTCTTAATATTTTTTATTAAGAAAGACTTTATTATATTTAGAAAATAAGTCTAAAAAACTTATAATTTTATAGTTAGTAAATTCTTAGAAAATTTATTAGCTTTTAAAGGAATAAAAATATCTTAAATACTAATTTTATTAAGTTTTATATTACTACTTTTCTTAGTAATAAAAAATTAAATATTTCTATATAACCTATAAACCTCTTTGAACACTCTCTATATAATTTATAACTTAAGTATATTAATAACCTTACTCTATAAAGCGTTTAGAATAGAAATTCCTTTGTTTTACTAAGTAATATTTTTAATAATTCTAATTCTTTATAATAAAACTACTTATAGACTAATATAGCTATATATGTTAAGTAAATAGCGTCTTAAGGGGCGAATTTTAAAGGAATTAAAAGCGTTAATTTCTAGGAAAAAGAGAAGGGAAATTCCAGCTCCTTAAATACTTTTTAGGAGGCGGATTTCCCCACTTTTAATCCGTTTTACTAAGCTAGTTAGTAAGCTAAACTATAACTATTAATAGTAATTATACTAAAAATAGATTATTATCTATTTCTAATTATTATTAAAAATAAGTAATATACTATTTTTAGTATAATTAGAGTTTTATATAAACCTTAAATAAAGATTTAAATATAATATTAATTAAATATTATTTATTAAATAATAATAATATATAACTTTACTAAAGTTTATAAATATATATAATTATATTTCACAATATATAGTGAAATTTTGAATAAACGCTCTCTCTCTATTAGTAAGAATATATTCTAGTATTTTAATCTCTTTTAATAAAAATATAGCTAAATAACTTTAAGCTTTAAAAACCTCTTTAGTATAAGCTAAATACTTTAGTTAAACTTTATAAATTATAAGTATATATAGCTAGTAAAGAAGAAGTTAAAAAGCTAGTAATAGCTTTTAACTTTTTAAATTAAAATCTTTTTTTAGTTTTTCTAGCTATTTAAAACTAAGCTATCTAAAAGTAAATTATTAACTAGATATACTTTTCTTCTTTTATTTATATAATATATAGATCTTTATAAAGCTTTAGTTAGTTTTATAGTTTTTTAGTATAAGTTAAAAAGCTTCTAGTCTTTTAGAATACTATTAAAATATTATTAGCTTTTAGTTTTCTTAAGAAAATAAGTTTTAATAGTTTCTATTACTAAAATAACTACTATTTTTATAATTATATTAAGAACGTTAAATATAAGATCTATTAATTCTATATATCTAAAATAGTAAAACTACAGAATAGGTTTGCTATACTGCTAGCTAGCTAACTAGAGGCCTAAAATCCTAACTTTATATAACTTTTACTATTTAGATTTTTACTATAGTAATTAATATAACTTAATAAGATAGGTAGTTTTTATAATTATTTTTAAAAAAGTTAACAAGAGAAGGAAAATCTATTAATCTAACTAATACTAATTAATCTACTATATAATACTAACTACTAAGCTAGCTATAAGGCTACTTATACTGCTTATAACTTACTAAGTTATATTCTATAACTTATAAACTACCTATTTCTATAAAACAGCTATAATTATTAGTTTTTATATAAATTTACTTATAAGTTAAACTTATATTATTTAGTATTAGTTACTAGTAAAAATTAATATTACTTGTTATAGAGATCTTACTATCTATATAAAGTAATATTAAAATTTTATACTAATAGAGAAGCTTATACTGCTATATAAATAAGCTTATATAGTATAGTAGATCTTTATTATCTTTATATACTACGTTAGTAGTAAGATATTAATAATAAATAAGATCTTAAGTAGTAAACTTATAATAATAAGCTTTTTTGCTCTTTCTGCTTTAGCTAGCTAGATATATAATTCCTTATATAGCTATAGGGATCTTTTATATATTAGATATAATTAAACCTTAAAACTAATTATATTTATATTTAAACTACTATTACTTACTTTATATATATAGGTTTAGCTACCTTTATTATAGCTTTCTAGTTAGTAAAAAGACTATAATAATTAATAGTATAACTTAATATTTTTTTCTTATATAATTATTCTTCTCTATAACTTTATAGTTATTTCTAGTAGTAATAAGAAGATAGTATTAAAAAGAAAATAATAATCTTTAGTTTAACACTTAGTTAAAATATAAATTTAAGATCTTATTTTCTTATTAAGTTTCTTATTATAGTTTAAAGGAAAAAGGAGTAGAAAAAGATATAATATATAGAAAATAATCTAAAATAGTTAATTTTTATAGTTAAGTTTATAATTACAACGCAGCCCCCCGCAAAAAGACTACAGCAAAATTCACTCTATTCGCAGGCACAATTCTATATAGGCACTTTAACCTATGCCTTCTACTAATTAAGGAAAACAATACAGAAACCCTATACGTTCCTGCTGGTAAGTATAAGCTGGATAATAGATTTAGCTTTTAAAATATTAAATAAGAAATTTACTAATAAAACTGCTTATTTAGAACTAAGTTATATTATTATTACTTATAATATTAATAATAGTAGTTTATATAAATAACTTTACTAGAATTATAAACTTTATTAACTTTCTATAAATACTATTTAAAACGAAGTAAATTATAGATATATAAGTGAAGCTAATAAAGAGAATAATATTAATAAAATATATTTCTTTTAAATTTAATATAAAATCTAATAATAATAATACTAAGTAAGATGCTTATATTAATATAAATATATCTATATTTTTTATTAATAGAACTTAAGTAATATACTTTATATAGAATTTAAAGTTCTAAGTAATAGAACTATAGAAAATAAATATAGTTAACTCTACTTTTTAAGTTATAAAGTAAGTAATATTTAACTTTTATATCTTAAAAACTATTAATAATATAACTATTAATATTTATATTATTATTATTATAGAAGTAATAAACTCTTTTAAAGCTAATCTTTTCTTTAGAACTCCTTTCTATAAGGATTATAGAACTATTATTAATTTTAATAAGAGCGCTATAAAGTTTTAATCAGTATATAATATAAGCTTTATTTAGTTTAAATAGCTATATATATAAACCTATAAAGTTAATAATATATATATTATTATTATATTTCTATAAACTAATATTTTCATTATTATTATTATATATTTTAACTTATTTAATTAGCTAAGCTAATAAAATAAAGTCTAATATTTTTAAGCTAAATATAATAATAGTATAGAAATAACTTTTATTAATAATAACTAGAAGCTTATTTTAATATAATAATATATTAGCTTTACTTATAATCTTAAGAAGTAGGTAATCAGAATATATTATTAAAATAAAGTTAAGAGAAGCTACTAATTTTATTAAATATATAGATATAGTTATCTTAATAAATAGCTACCTACTATTTTAAATTAAACTTTTAGTTAATAAGTTTACTTATATAGTAGCAATTCATAATTATATATAGTTGTTTAACTAGCTAAAACTCTAAAAACTTAGCTTACTTACTATTATAGATAATATCTTATTTTATAGGATTTTTAAACCTATTAATATCTCTATAAGTTTTAGTAAGTATAGTATAAAAATCTATAGTAGAGATGCTATATTTATAGAGTACTTAAAAAAAACTTTATAAGTAATAGATAAAAGTTAAATTAATAAAAGGATAATAAAACTAAAAAACTATTATTAAACTTTATTTTCTAAATATTAAAAATCTTAAATTAACTAAAAATATTTATAAAAAGCCTTATACTAATAGTGAGATATTTTAAAGCGATAGCTTAAATTTAGTTATTTACTTAATATTTATTATTTAGAGAACTATAATAATATAAAAAAAGCTATATTATTAAATATATAACTACTTAACTAGATTATAGTTTCTAATATATATTTAATACTTAACTAAAATAATATTATAATTACTTTTAAGGATAAAAATATTTTATAATAATAAATATTATAAGCTTCTTCTCCTAACTTTCTATATTTTTAAAGTATTATAATAAATAATAGTAATTAGTTCTTAAAGAATTAAAATCTTTAATATAGTATTTATAAGATTTAAAAACTTATTAGTATATACTTAGAGATTTATAGATAGATTACTTATAACTACTAATATTTTATCTATATATATATTTATAATATTATTAGTTTTAGTAATAATAATAAAGACTACTTTAAATATATAGAGATTATTCTTAAGATCTTTAAAAATAATTACTTTTATATTTTAGTAAAGAAATCTTTTACTAGTTTTTTAGAAGTTAAACTTTTTAACTATATTATTAATATTAATAGTATTTAAAGAATAGAGAATAAAATTACTATATTTTATAACTATAAATCCTTAAAAAATATTTATAACTTTAAGAGATATCTTAAAATAATAGAATAGCTTTAATAAAATATCTTTTAGTTTAATATTATTATTAGTATACTATAAAATAAAAAAATATATTTTAATATAAACCTTTATAAGAAGAACGTTCTTCTAATTAAGCTTTATAAATTAATTTTAAAAAAAGAGTATAAAAAGTAACTTTTAAACTAATAGATATTAAATAAAAACTTTAAAACATTTTTAATAAAACCTATATTATAGGGTGCATTAATAAGTGTGTATAAAGATGCCTTCCTAATAGCTATCTCTATAGCTATAGGAAAGGTTATACCTATAGCTATACTTATAGCTATACCTATAGCCTTATCTATAGCTATACCTATAGCTTTATCTATAGCCTTATCTATAGCCTTATCTATAGCTAATACTATAGCTATATTAATACCTATAAGTAGAGCTATTAATTAGGCATATTAAATAGACAGAATAAAAGAAAATATAACTATCCTTAATTGCTAGTCCTTATACTAAAGAAAAGCTAGAGTTAAATAATCTGAAATATTAACTTACTATAAAACAAATATTATAGCTATAGCTAAAGTGAAAATAAGCCTAAAAACAAAATAACTAAAGAAACTAATACCTATAAGCCTAAAACTCTATACTTCTATTCTTTTCTATACTATACTAATATCTATCTACTTAGCCTATATTTTTATTTATTCCTAACGCTATACTATAACCTTTCTAAATAATACCTATAAACGCTAGTAAATATCCTTAAAAGCAGTAATTAATAGCACTAGTTAGGTTTATTAGCCTTATTTTCCTTATTATTATCTATCTCCTTAGGGAAGATAGCTTTAAGCTAGCTATTACTAGCGTTAAAATTAAGCACTTTAAGTATTAAAGTCTTATTAGTACTATCTATAATAAGCTTAAAGACTAAAGAGCGCGTAATAGCTAAGTAGTAGTAATAGATATTACTAGTAATACCTTTATACTTAGCTATATATACTAAGTTTATTAAGATATTATAAACCTTATCTATTAAGAACTTTCTATTAACTACTTAGGTTTCCTTAGTAGCTTTTTTAATACTATCTATAGTAAGTTTATAGTATAAAGTATAGGTAAGGTTATTAGCTATCTTAATAGCTATAATCTAGTTAGTACTAAAGCTATAGAATAAAAAACCCTATTAAAGGTCAGCTTATTATAGTAGTTATAAGCAAAGTCCTTTATAATAAGGTGAATAAAAGTATAACTAATAGCGTTAAGAAAGAACGTAGCTTAATAGCGCTACTCTATAAGTATCTAGTCTTTGTTTATAGTACCTATCTCAGTAAGTATAGTATAGCCTTTGTCCTAGACCTAGTAAGCTAGGTTTTTAATAACTTTTTTATAAGTTAAAACCTAAAAGCAGAAAATACCTATATAAGCTTACTAAGCTACTAGATCGTACTAAGCATTTTCTAGCTTTTTAGTAGTATTAGTAAGAGCTTTCTTCTAGTTATTAGGCTTAAGTAAATAGATAGGAATAAAGTTAACTTTAGGAATTAGGTTATTAATAATAAAGAGGTTAGCTTTAGAACTATCTATAATAAAGAAAGGCTGTTTACTAAGCATAAGTGTTAAGTAAATAGCATCTTAAGGGGCGAATTTTAAAGGAATTAAAAGCGTTAATTTGTAGGAAAAAGAGAAGGGAAATTCCAGCTCCTTAAATACTTTTTAGGAGGCGGATTTCCCCACTTTTAATCCGTTTTACTAAGCTAGTTAGTAAGCTAAACTATAACTATTAATAGTAATTATACTAAAAATAGATTATTATCTATTTCTAATTATTATTAAAATAAGTAATATACTATTTTTAGTATAATTAGAGTTTTATATAAACCTTAAATAAAGATTTAAATATAATATTAATTAAATATTTTTATTAAATAATAATATATAACTTTACTAAAGTTTATAAAATATATAATTATATTTTATAATAAGCTTAGCTATAGTAAACTTATTAAGATTATAAGCCTTTACTAAGGAAGGTCTAGCTAGCGCGTAGAAGTATTTACTCTAAGTAATAATAGAGTATATATAGGTGCCTAACTTAGCCTTCTACTTAGTTATACTATTATAGAACTTAATAGCTATTATATTACTAAACTAAACTTTCTTAGCTATTTCTATTATAGCTAGGAAGCTAATAGTAAGGTTAGCTAGCTTAAGTATAGAAAGGTTAACTTAATAACTAGTACTTTAACTATCTATTTAAGCTTTTCTATAGCTATTACTATAGCTAGTTCCCTAACTATTATTTTAGCTATTATTATTACTAGTTCCTTAGCTATTATTTTAGCTATTACTATTACTAGTTCCTTAGCTATTATTTTAGCTATTAGTCTAGCTAGTACCCTAGATATTATTTTAAGCTTACTACTTAGCCTTAAGCTTAGACGTTAAGTACTTTTAATAGCTAGTAAGTATATTAAAAACTAGAGTATTATCTATATAATAGATCTAAAGTCTAATATTAGATAACTATCTAATAACTTAGTAAAGGTCTTAGTCTACTTTATAAATATTATATATCTCTTAGAAAGTATCTTAATTAATTTTAAAGCTATTAAAGAGAATAGCTTTTCTATAAGCTAGAATAGCAAAGTAATAGAACTCTTTAGAGATAAATCTATTACTAAACTAGTAATATTAGTTACTATTAATATAGGTATAGCTATTTTTAAGGTTAAAGATAAGCTCTTTAGTTATGCTATTATAGTTATACTTATTACTAGATAGGGTTTTAGATATTATAATAAAAGATAAAGTTAATAAAGGTATAAATAAGTTTATGCTAGATATTAAGAGAGTTTTATAATAGTTATATAAGGAGTACTTTCTATTATAACTAGTTATAAGCTGATGCTAACCTTTGTAGGTATATTTAATAAGTCTGTTAATAATATTTTAAGTGACCTTATTAATAGGGATGCTAATAGCCTTAGTAAAAGTGTTCTTAATAGTCTTAGCAAAAGTGTTATTAATAGCTTTAGCAAAAGTATTATTAATAGCCTTAATAATAGCGTTCTTAATAGCCTTAGTAATAGCCTAAGTAATAAGGTATCTGATAGTTATTAATATACAGGCATATAAGTGCAAAAATAATAATAGAATAAAGATATAATAACGCGTTTAGATAGTTAATAATAATAAACTTTAGGTAGTTTATAAAAAGGTAGTATTGTATAAGGAAAAGAAAAAGGCAGTAAGATATACTTTAGCAAAAGATATACTGATAGGTAATATAGTGTAAGGTAATATATTACCTAGAGCAATCTATATATTAGGCTTTGTAAAAGTATATTTAAACGAAAATTCTAATATAAATAAACAGGCTAGTATATCTCCTTATAAGAGTAGTTAAGCAATTTTATATACTCTACTTGCTATTACGCCTAACTAAAATTTTAGTAGGTATAAATAAAGCTGTCTATCTAAACCTGCCTGTAATTAGGTATTATCCTTCTTATTTACCTTCTCTATACTTTAAAACAAAGCTTTTAGCAGTCTTCCTTTTTACTTAAAGATCTTTAATATACCTAATAAGCTGTTTATTTATTTAAATAGCTAGTTATAAATATCTAAAATATTATCCTGCTTATTAATAGGTTTATTTATAGCCTTATTTATAACCTTATTTATAGCTTTATCTATAACCTTATTTATAGCTTTATCTATAGCTTTATTTATAGCTTTATCTATAGTTTTATCTATAGCCTTATTTATAAGGTTAATAATTTCCTTAACAGGTTTCTTTATTAATATTTCTCCTAGCTTATATTATTCTAGCATAGTAATATCTTCTAGTAGAAGCCTTATTTCTATCTAAAGGTCTACTAACTTATTTTAGCTGACTTTATAGTTCTAAATAGCTTTATCTGCCTTTAGACTATTTTCTAGTATCTAAGTGTTATAATATACTAGCTAACTCTTCTATTATACTAAATATTTAACTTATAGCTTTCCTTAACCTCTATATACTAAGTAATAATCTAGAACTCTTTCTAGTTCGTAATACTAGTATAGGTCTATTTATAATACTTTATCTTAGTTTTTATCTATATTTACTAAGCTTTAATATCTAGAGGATCTATCTTAGTTTAGGTCTAGTAATATTATAAGTAAGAGTTAAGTTATTAAAATAACTAGATATATATTTATATTTAATAGAAGCTCTAATCTATAGATAAGTTTACTTATTCTTTTAAAAACTCTAACTAGTTTAAAGTATTACTAGCTGAATATCCTTTTTAGATTGCCTAAGAAGTAGTACTTATACCTAAGCTATATATTAATAAAGTTATTAAGGCTAAACACTATCTATTTATATTTTTTATTATACGTTTTTTTTTATATATATTTAGACTAATATAATAGAAAGCTTTACTTCTTCTTAGAGTATCTCTCTGTTTTAAATATAATTAGTATCTCTAAATAAGAATAAAGATATATTTATTTTAAACCTAAATAAAACTTTATTTAAGGCTGAGTTAATAGCACTTAAATAAGTATTATTTAAGTCTGCCTATAAGCTTAGTATTACTTTATACTAATCAGTTATTAAGTTAGCTATAAGAAATATTTAATAGTAATTTTAATAGTTTAGTTTTTATATTCTAAAAGCCTATCTATCTAGAGATAATCTACTATTAAGTATAGTAGTTTAGTACCTATCTTAGTCTAAAAACTTTTCTAGAAGGATAAAAAGAACTTTCTATTATAGTTTAAAATAATCGCTTTAAATATTCCCTAGTTACTTAGTTATAGCTAGTAAAGTAAAGCTTTCGCTTAATGCTTAGCTATATACCTTATATTTTCTAGAATTAATAGAGAGCTCTTAGTAAACTTATCTATAACTATAAGAAGAGCATTAAATATTAGAAATCTTTCTAGTTCCTATAGTATATACCTAGCTTAGACTTCTAGTATAGTTATAATAAAGTCTATAATAATAATATAGAATAATAGTAATAATATCTTAATAAGCTAAAGTATACTTAATAGTTTTAACCTATAAATACTATTTATCTTATATTATATTACTCTATATATTAAATAACCTTTTATTTAAGGTTTCTTATAGAGAACTAATAAATAAGAGACTTAAATATTTATTAGATTTCTTAGTAATAATACTAACTATACGCTTTAGTAATAAAGGTCTTATTTAGAGGTAATAATATATATAATTATCTTCTACTATTAAACTCTTCGAAATAAAAGAGATTATTATTAAGTAGGAAAGGAATATAAAAGTTATTTTTCTTAGTTTTAAGCTAGTTAATAATTACTATCTATTTCTTATTACCTAAGTAAGCCTTTGTAATTTTAGATCTAAAAGAATTATTTATAAAGACTTTAGTAATATAGTTGATAGCTTTATTATTCTATATTTTATCTAGTTTACTTTTATCTTTAATTAGAGTTTTATCTTTAGGTAGCTTTAATAAAGCGTTAGTAATAATATTTATATATTCTAGGATATAGTAATATATTAGTTAGAATTAACTAAGGTATTTAGAAGCTAGTATAAAGTATAAGTTTACTTTTTACTTATCTATTATAAATAGAGAGACTTACTTTATAATTATAAGCATTATATATAGTTAGTTAGAATATATATAAGGTTAGCTAGTACTAACTAGATAATAATCCTTATCTTATAGATTATTTATATAAAATAGGCGATTTCTAATTTAGTAGGCTAATACTTCTACTCTATTTAGTTAATTACTTTACTAAGATATATAATAAGTAGTATATTTATCCTTAGGATTAGCTTAGATAGTTTCTATTTTAATTTATCTTTTAGTTAGAAAAGTATAGTACTAAACCTAAGCTTATAGGATATATCTAGCTGAATAAATAATAGCTTACTTAGATTATAATAATAAAGCGCTGTTTTTTCAATAAAAGTAGTAGTAATATTTTAGAAAATAGCTAGCTCTATATCTATAGCTATAAAGGTTATATTTTAGCTAAAGTATTTATAAGCTAAACCTAGATATTTACTTTTATCTCTTACTTTTATAAGTAGTTTAGTTTTCTATTATTAGAAAGTGTAAAAGCGTATATAAAAGAGGATATATTATCGAGAGTAGGGGCAGTATTAATTATAGCAAAAGGGGGAAACTGTTCGTTTTTAATATTTTTATAATAGTATTCTTCGTATTCCAGAATAACCATTTATAACCAGTATAAATAGTTATTATATAATAGGAATAATAATAAAGAGTAGAGTAATAGGTAGTTAAATAGATAAAACTGTTGAATTGCTTGCTTCCTAAAATCTGTTCTAGGTGGAAAAATCCTTCGTATATATAATACAATTTTTCCTCGCAAAGCCTTACTAAATTAAGTAATTACTTAATTTAGTAATTGCTATAATAGGTAATTAACTGTAAAACCTTTATTATAAAGTTAATTATACGGTTATTTTCTTTCCGTATCAGTTATTCTAGTTCCGTAGTATTATTTTAGGTTTAATAGTTATAGTTTGTTACAAGTTTCTGTTTTACCTTGTTTCGGTTTCAAATTCTAACTTAATATTAGCTTTCTTAATATTAACTGTAATATTAACTTTAGGGACTTTATTTTCCGTAAATATATACTTTTTATGGTTATTAACCTTATATATTGTAAAATATAATTATATATATTTTATAAACTTTAGTAAAGTTATATATTATTATTATTTAATAAATAATATTTAATTAATATTATATTTAAATCTTATTTAAGGTTTATATAAAACTCTAATTATACTAAAAATAGTATATTACTTATTTTTAATAATAATTAGAAATAGATAATAATCTATTTTTAGTATAATTACTATTAATAGTTATAGTTTAGCTTACTAACTAGCTTAGTAAACGGATTCAAAGTGGGGAAATCCGCCTCCTAAAAAGTATTTAAGGAGCTGGAATTTCCCTTCTCTTTTCCTAGAAATTAACGCTTTTAATTCCTTTAAAATTCGCCCCTTAAGACGCTATTTACTTAACAATACTAAACTTTAAGTATATTCTTTATTAAGTAAACTACTTAAATTCTTATAAGAAAACTACTTAAATTCCTATAACTTTATAATATATTCTATTCTACTTAATCTATAGAGCTTTATACTATAAAGCTTTACTTAAAGTATACTCTAAGATATTAAAATTAATACTAACTATAAAGCTAAGCTTACTATAATTAGTAAAATAATACTTTTTAATTTATAGAGCTTTAAGGATTAGTTAACTATAGTTAAGTTTTACTTTATAGTCTTAAAAGCTAATATTAGTAGTAAAACTATAAAAAATATCTATATATTTTAGCTAAGTAATATAGCTATATTTACTACTAATTTTAGCTATTATGCTTACTTTAATAATATCTTTAGTAGAGTAGTATAGCTAGTAAGCTAACCTAAATAAAATAGTAAGTATTATTAATAACTATAGAACTATAAAAATATTAGCTTAGTTAATAGAAAGCTTAGATTCTAGATAAATAGTAGAGAAAACAGCTAAGTTTAATAATAGAAAGTATAAGTAAAGGTTAGAAGATAGGTTAAAAATAGAAAAAAGTCTATAGTATTTAAATCTAATTAAAGTTATAAAGTTATTATTAAAGTAACGTTATAAGTAATAAGATTATCTAATAGATAGTATATATTAGCGTATATAGGGGAGGAAATAGAGCTAAAGCTAAGATTATATAACTAGTAAGCTGTTAGCTAAAGAGGTAAGTTAGAGGTTATTCTAATATAAGTTCTAAGTAAAAATTATAGTAGCTAGCTAGAGGCTAGTTTTTATAAGTTTAAAAGTTACTTTTTATATTCTTTTTATATAAACTAATTTATTAAGCTTAAATAAAAGAAAGTTCTCTTTATAAAGTTTTATATTAAAGTAAGCTTTTCTATTTTAAAGTATACTATTAATAATATCAACTAAAGAATATTATACTAAAGCTATTTAGCAATTTTAAAATATCTCTTAAAGTTATAAAGACTTTTTAAAAACTTAATATTATAGAAAATAGTATTTCTATCTTTAGTTCTTTAAATATTATTAATATTAATAATATAGTTAAGAAGTTTTACTTCTAAAAAGCTAGTTAATAACCTTTTTATAAAGATATAGAGGTAATTATTTTTAAAGATCTTAAGAGTAATATTTATATATTTAATATAGTTATTATTATTATTACTAAAATTATAAAATTATTAATATATTATAGGTAAAGTGTTAGTAGTAATATAGTAGTCTATTTATAAATCACTAAATATATACTAGTAAGCTTTTAACCTTTATTAATATTATATTAAGATTATAATCTTTTAAAAGCTAATTACTACTATCTTATTATAGTATTTTAAGAAGATTATCAGTTAATAGAAAAAGCTTATAGTATTTATTATTATATATTTTTTACTTCTAAAAGTAAGTATAATATTATTCTAATTAAGTGTTAAGTATATAAAAGAATTATAGTTCTATTAAAAGGTTAAAGATCTATAATAATATAGCTTTTTTTATACTATTATTAGTTCTTTAAATAATAAATATTAAGTAATAACTAAATAAAGCTATATTTTTAGAATATTTAACTATTTATATAGAGTTTCCTGTAGATACTTTTAATAAGTTTAAAATCCTTTATACTTAGAAGGTATAGTTTAATAATAGCTTTTTAGCTTTACTATCTTTCTATTAGTTTAACTCTTACTTATTATTTATTTAATAGAAAGATAATCTTTTTATTATAGTAAATATTTTATTTATAAGATATTTATTCAAAGTATTTTATTAAAATATAGTTTCTATTATAAATTTCTATATTATACTTATTAAGAATTATAAGGATATTATTAAATTTAGAAATCTTATAAAATGGAATATTATTTATAATAGTAAGTAAGCTTAGTTATTATAGCTCTTGCTAGTTAACAAACTATATAAAGTTATAAGTATCTATTAATATAAGTAAACTTATTAACTAAAAATTTAGCTTAAAATAGTGGCTAGTTACTTATTAAAGTAATTATATTTATATATTTAATAATATTTATAGTTTCTTTTAGAATTCTTTTAATAATATATTCTAATTACTTACTTTTTAAGATTATAAATAGAGTAGATATTATTATATTTTAAGATAAGCTTTTAGCTGTTATAAGTAAAAGTTATATCTATAATATTATTATATTTAGTTTAAAAGCATTAGATTTTATTTATTAGTTTAGCTTATTAAATAAGTTAAAATAAATAGTAATAATAAAGGTATTAGTTTATAGAAATATAATAGTAATATATATTATTAACTTTGTAGGTTATTAAGTATAGCTATTTATATTAAACAGAGCTTATTATATTATAAATAAATTAAAACTTTATAATATTTTTATTAAAATTAATTATAATTTTATAATTTTTATAGAAAGAAGTTTTAAAGAGAAGATTAGTTCTTAAAGAGTTTATTACTTTTATAGTAATAATTATAAGTATTAATACTTATTTTATTATTTAAAACGTATAGTTAATTATATCTATCTTTTATAGCTTTATTACTTAGAACTTTAAGTTCTATATTAGATAATTTATTTAGGCTTAATTAATAAAAACTATTAATATATTTATATTAATATAAGCTTCTTTTTTAGCGCTCGTATTAATAGATTTTATATTAAACTAAAGATATATATACTTTACTAATATTATTCTTCTTATTAGCTTAATTTATATATTTATAATTTATTTAGTTTTAAATAACTGTAAAAGTATATATAACAGAAAGAATATTTAAGGTAGAAATAGTATTAATTACTATAAAAGAGAGAAATAATTTAGTTTTAATATTATTATAATAATATTCCTTATATTTAATAATAACTATTTATAACTAGTGTTAATAATTATTATTAATATCATAGAACTACTAAAACAGTAATAGTAAAAGGTATAATAAGTAGTAGATTAATAATTAAATAAATAAAACTATTAAATTACTTACTCCTTAAAATCTATTCTAAGTATAAAAATTCTTTATATAAATAATAATTAACTGATATAAGGGTATATGCCCCTCAATTCACTATATACTAGGTTTTTTAGAGGCTTAAAGCCCCCCTATAATTCTTCTTTATAAAGCTTTATTAAATTAAGTAGTTACTTAATTTAGTAATTACTATAATAAGTAATTAACTATTAAATTTATAATTATAATATAGCCTTCTTATAAAAAGACTATAGTAAAATTCACTCTATTTATAGGTATAATTCTAGAAACACTATATAAGTACTTTAACTTATACTTTCTACTAATTAAGGAAAATAATATAGAAACCCTATATATTCTTATTAGTAAATAGAGTTTTATATAAAGATATATATATGCTTTAGTTAAATAGATTAGCTAAATAGTAATAGTACTAGCTATATAATATAAAACTAAATAGCATAGTAATATATATAGTAAAGCTAATTATAATAGAGCTAAATAAGTTACTAAAGCTTTTATAATAATAGCTTTACTAAACTTTTTAGTAAAGTAAACGCTATTATATAAGAGATAACTTTTTAACTAAAGAAGTTATTCTAAGAGGTTTTTATAGCTAGAAGTATAAAAGCTTTACTATAAATAGAGCTTTATACCTATCTCTCTTCTTCTTCTTTATTTTATAACTTATAATAAATCCTTTATAATATCTATACTATATAAAAAATATAAGAATACTAACTTTATATAAAGTATATTTTATATTAAAGATATTTTAGATCTTAATATCTATATACTAAATAAAACCTTTAATTTTAGTAAGTACTTTTTTACTAATTAGTAGTATATTATTAAATAATACTAAATAGAGCTCTTAAGAATACTCTAAAAATAGATTATATCTATATTATAATTAGAGTAATAACTACTACTAAAAACCTTAAAATAGAGGCTATATAGGTCTCTAGCTATCTTAAAAAGTAGCTTCTCTCTATATAAACCCTCTATAATACTAAAGCTAAAGTAGCTTAATAGGGGAATATTAATAAGTATAGCTTATACTAACTAATAGAGAGTGTTACTAATAATAGTATAGCTACTATAAAGGCGTTAGCTAGCCTAACTAAATAAGAGAACTACTTAAATTTAGTAGATAGCAAAGTAGTAATAGAGATAGTATTTAATAATAGTATAAGTAATATATAAGAAAATAAGTTAATAGTTTAGTAGTCTATAGTAATTAAGTAATTATAAACTATATTATTATTAAAGTAAAGTTAAAGATTATAAGGTTATAAGTATATATAAGTGTAGCTATAATTAGAAGAAGTAGTTAGAAAAATTATATAACTAAAAGCTATATATATTATTAAAAGGCATAGAGTTAGAGGGTCTATTGCTCTAAGCAGGTAAAAATCACTATAAACAGCTAGAGGCTAGATAATTAACTATAAAACCCTTATTATAAAGTTAGTTATATAGTTATTTTCTTTTTATAGTAGTATTTTAGGTTAATAGTTATAGTTTATTATAAGTTTCTATTTTACTTTATTTTAGTTTTAAATTCTAACTTAATATTAATTTTATTAATATTAACTATAATATTAACTTTAGGGACTTTATTTTCCGTAAATATATACCTTTTATAGTTATTAACCTTATATATAAGTTTTATTCTTTTTAGCCAATCGTAGTAATTACTATAAGCAGTAATTTAAACGATTGTTCTTTTTAAGCTAATTAGACAAAGTTATGGTTACTTTTCTTCTTTTAGTTCTATTAATATGTAATTAATAGTTATAAAGTTATTAACTTATCTATTAGGTATATTATATATAACTATATAATATATATTAATCTTAGCTTTATATATCTCTTACAATGCTAGTTATATTTACTTTTACTTAAATTCTTAATTTAAGGATATTTAGTTAAAACTTAATGGTTTTTAGAATAATATAAATTTTAAATAAAAATTATAATAAGTAGCTAGAAGCTATAATATACCTCTTATATATATTAAATTATATAAAAAATAAAGTATATTTCTTAATTATATTAAGTTTGACTTAATAGTAATCTATTATATACTATTAATATAGATAAATATTAAGTTTAAGGTATCTATAAGTAGGCTAAAGTATAGCTATTATAAAAGATTTATTATAAACTATAAAATATAAAAGAAGAAAAGAGATAAGTATAAAGCTCTACTTATAAAGCTTTTATACTTCTAGCTATAATAACCTCTTTATTATAAGCTTTTTTATCCTTCTAAGCTTAGGCTAGCTAGATATATAAGCAATTATATATCTATAGAGACTTTTTATATATCAGACGTAAAGAGTTTAAACTTTATAAATAGAAGAAGGTATCTTTCTTAGACTATAGAATATAAGACCTTAGGATTAATTATATTTATATTTAGACTACTATTATTCACTTTATTTATGCATAGTCTTAGCTGCTCCTACTATAGCTTTCTAGCTAGTAAAAAAACTATAATACTCTTAAAATAACTTTTTTAGTTAAAAAGTTATCTGTTATAGAGTAGTATTACTATAAGAGCTTTAATAACTTATTTACCTTTAATATAATTAATCTTATTATATATTACTATACTATTTAGCTTTATACTATATAGCTAGCGCTATTATTATTCTACTAATCTATTTAACTAAAGTATATATATATATTTTTTTAAAGCTTTACTTATTAATAAGAGTATATAAAGTTTTTATATTATTTTCTTTAATTAGTAGAAAGTATAAGTTAAAATACTAATATAGTGTTTTTAGAATTATACTTACTAATAAAATAAGTTTTATTATAGTTTATTTATAAAGGAGCTATATTATAGTTATAAACTTAATAACTTTACTTTCTACTTATTAAGAAAAATAATAGAAACCCTATATATTTCTACTAATAAATAAAGCTTTATATATAGTTATATATACTTAAGCTAAATAAACTAATAGAATAGTAATAGTGCTAGCTATATAATATAAAGCTAAATAGTATAAAGCTAAATAGTATAATAATATATAGTAAAGCTAATTATATTAAAGTTAACTATATTAAAGGTAAATAGATTATTAAAGCTTTTATAGGAATAGCTTTATTAACCTTTTTAGTAAAATACTATAAATACTTCTATGAACTTCTTTATAAAAGTTATATAAATCTCTAGCTATTATAAGTAATAGCTTTTCTTTATATATGCTTTTAAGAATATAAGTAGAAATAGTTAAATAAAAACTAATAAATAGTAAAACAGTAATAGAGATAATATTAATAATATAAGTAATATATAAAAAGTAATTTAATAGTTTAGTAGTTAGTAGTTAAGTAATTATAAACTATATTATTATTAAAATAAAGTTAAAGCTAATAAAGTTACCAACTAATAAATATATATAAATATAGCTATATTTAAGAGAAGTAATTAAAAACTAAAGAGGTTATTAGATTATAATTATAATTAAAAGCTATATATATTATTAAGAAGTATAAAATTAAGAGATATATTACTGAAATAGATAAATATTATTATAAACAGCTAGAAATTTTATTAAAAAATATAAAGTTAAGAATCTTTTTACTTTAAATAAGTAAAATTACTCTAAGTAGCTAGAAGCTATATAATACTATTAATATATCTTTATATTAGTTATAAAAGTATTAAACGTTTTTATATATAAAGAATACTTAAATAAAATATTAAAAGACTTAAAATTTTAATAAAAAGATTATATTATATTATTAAATAGAAATAATAAAATATTAAAACTTATTAAATAAGTTCTAATAGCTTAAATTATAATTAATAGTAATAAAAACTTTAAACCTTTCTTATATAATATATATTAAAATAGATTTTAAAAAACATTATACTTATAAAGTAATAATTAACTTAATTACTTTCTAAAGAACTTAAGCTAATATAGTTTTTAGATTATATTTATATTTTTCTCTTTCTAAACGCTTTTTAAATAGCCTCTTATACTGCTTTATATTATACTACCCCTAAGAGTGTAGAGCATTAAATAGAATAGAAAGGCAGGGTGTGCAAGTTAAGTTTAAGTATGCTTTAAGGCGTCAGTATAATATCTAAGATGCTAGGTAAGGTACAGCTAGAGTAAAGAAAGCAGATTTAATATATTAGTTTAGAGAGGCGTCTAGCAGTATAAAAATAGAAGCTAGAAGATAAAATAAAGCTACTGCTACTAGAGCGAAGGTATAAGTTATAATAGTACCTCTAGAAGAGTTAAGCTAGCTAGACTATAAAGCTAAGTATAACAGACTAATAACAGTATAAATATAGTATCTAAGTATAAGAGACTAATAACAGTATAGATATAGTATCTAAGCATATTAGTTATAAGAGACTGAACAGACTTCTTCAGGAGAAAGCTTTATAGCACCCTTTTCTTAATACCTTTTATATCTAGAGATTAGAGGGGCAGTATAGTTAATAAAAGCTGGTAACAAGCAGAAGATACATCTACAGAGGTAAAAACAGCAATGCTCTATTATTTATCACTTCTTATCTCTATTCTGCAATACTAGGTCACTATTAACTGTTCAAACCACCTCTGATAATAGTTAACAAGTTAGTAAAAAGCTTAGGAGCAGCGTCTTCCTTTGCTCAGCCACTTATATATCAATTATATTAATTAAAACGTCGCAGCGAAAGGGCTTTCAAAACATCTAAGACAGCGTTTTCCAAAATCCAGCACAGGACGAATATTAGATTAAACTCTCTACGGTCACAAGCAACATCGTAGCGCACAACAACCACACCATGGAGTTGTTCGCGCAGCCGCAGCGGGATATCGCAAGGCGACTACCCTCCAGCGCAATATCCAAAATAACCTACCGGCGGTGTTGAAGTCGCATGATGGAGGGTTTCCTCATCTGGTGTCGGACATCTGGATATTCATCAGCATAACGCCCGACAAGGTCTCATGCTAGCTTGAGCACAGCAGCAACAAAGGCTGCTGCAGTGTGCCAAGACCGATCCTCAGGTATATTGAGGCATTCTACGCATAGCCCTGAAAACCAAAATATCACGAAAGGTAGTATCGCTTATGTCAAATGGCGTCGACAGTCGAGTGAACGAGCTGCGTATGGTGAAACAGCGGATAGTGACCGTCACAGATCTTGACGACGAGGAGCATAGACTACCGTTGTCTGGCAATGCCGGTGATCAAGCATCAATCGATAGTCGAGGCCTGGAAGAAACGAACGTCAGGAAAAAAACATCGTAGCTCAGTGATCAAGAGCTTTTTTGAAGCAGAATAAGCGCGCGCCAAATTGGTCTACCATGTCACACACAGACGGCATGTCAGCCGAGGCTTTGGCAAGGTTGAACGCAAATTTTCCAAGCCGGGAGCGATCGATGTTCTCAAACTGCGGAGTAGCTGCGGCCAGATCCCGAATCTGACATTCAAGCTTGCATTGGCCAGCGGTGCTACCATCGGGCAAGCCCTGCTGGTGGGGATGAATCACGATCTCCAAGCTCCCGGCGGGGAAGCGGACTGGACGGACTCGGTTGTGGCAGATTGAGCCGGAGGAGCACCGGCGGCGCTGCCGAGGCCGTCGAGCGACAAGTGGTGACTAACATCAACACCTGCGCAGAGCTCAACGGTGTGACGTGCGCAAGCCGTCGCGCCGTCTTCGGTGGGGAGAGCGAGAAGCACAACATCGTCTGGCTCGAAAGGATGTTGGTCATTGGGATATACTGGCTCGCCATCAACGTCTCTGGAATCGTGCTGTTTGGTGGGCGATGAGGGCTGTGACACAGTCATGGAGGTAAGATACAGCATCGTGAGGCTTCTTCTCGCGAGGAGCCTGGATGAATTGGGGGTCGTACGCAAAGTATCATGGGATGGCGTGTAGGGCGTTGATGGGCTGGCGATAGAGCATACACGTGGCAAGCCAAGAAGGCGCGGCTGTCGAGCCAAGCACGGATTGGTACACTTCGATGAGTGCCGCTCTATCGACCGGAAAGGACTCGTCTCGAATGCTTTGGGTCCCGAGGTTGTCGTTGATAGGTACATTGGCTTCGGGCACCGAACTGAGCCGTAGGGCCATGCAGTGCAGAGTATGCATGATGGAAGGCAAACCTGACGTTGAGAATGAGCAGATAGAGCTCTGACCAGAGGATAATGGCTGAGCTGGTGCGGCGAAGGAGGAGGTCGCAGGAGTAGCTGATTGTGGCGGCATCAGTATTGGGGTGCTGCTTATTCCGAGGTCTAAGAACAGCACTGGTGTGGACGCAGGGCTTCCTATCGGGGTAGATGGGAAGAGCGCCGGCGTGCGATGCAATCGACTCCGCCGTCGTGATATGTTGCCCAACGTACGAGGTACCATCGGGGCTGACGAGGGCAGGCGGTTGGTAGGGCACGCTGACGGTGGTGGCAGTGCTTTCGGGGCCTGGAGCGAGAAGAAGTGTGGCATAAGGTAGGCCACAGCCGAGGCAGTTGCAATTAGGAATGCTGCGACGAGGACGCAATGCCAGAGTGGTTGTAGACCCCGGGCAGCATCGCGGGCTGACCGTGGAAAGTCGGAAGAAGCCAAGCTCGCATCGTCGCTGTCATCATCTTTGGCGCTGCCATCTTGGTAGTTGCCATCGACGGAGTCTGGAAGATTGAGGTTCAGGATGTCGGGAACTTCGTGATGCATGACGGCAGCGAAGGTCGGGAGCCAAGGAAGAGCGGATTGTCTCACGGAGCTGCCGCAGTGGGCGTCGAGATGTAAAGAGATGGGACGTTCCGAGTCGGCAAGGAAGGCTGGTGGAAATAAAGCTCGAAGGGCTGCATCTGATTCAAGGATCCGGGCCCAAATGCTCGCATGCGTGCCTCTGGAAGCATGGTTGAGAAGCGCAACATCGTAAAGGCATCCTGAGGATAGAATTCGGGTTCGGAGCCAAGACTGTCTCTCCTGAAGGACAGCGGCGACGGGGCCGAACGAGGAGATGCAGAGGACCGCAAGAGAGACGGAGATCGGGAGCGCGCTCTGGGCGTCGACATCGAAACAGGTCAGTTGGTCGCCGGGGGAAAGAGCGTCGTAGAATAGTGACGAATTGCGCCGGAAAGACAGACAGGCGCAGTGCAGTATGTCGAGATCTAAGGTAAGAAGAGGTTAACATGTGCGGCAGGAACGAGAAGCTGGAAGCAAAGGCCCAACGAGACGACATGAGACACGATGAGACGATGCGAAGGGAAATGGGCAAGAATACTGCCGACAAGCCCCCCAGTGTGGTTCAATCTCGAACGCCCCCACGTCAACCCCGCGATAACCCACGTCGTCACGTCCAAGCCTCCCCTTCGCCCCGTCAGCCTTGCTGGATAACGTAGTAAATGGTGCAGTGTATTCGTACTGCGTAGGTTCTCAGATCGGGGCCGCCAAGGTTCCCCCACAGCACCGTGGTGTTACGTGTTAAAATTTAACATGTGGGTCATTGTACTCACTGGGGTGTACAATGACCCACATTTAACGCCATAGCTGACACGGTGCTGCCAGGTGCCAAAAAGTGTCAGAGGGTGCTCACAGATCCAACGGTGCCAAGCAGTGCTAAGGTGGTGCACCACCTCAGGTTCGCGCACTGGAGGGCAAGTGGGGCTCCGCTTCAGCGCTCGCGCTGGCAACGCGGCACTGCTGGCACAGGCTGGCACCACAGACACCACTACCACTAGCACCGGGTACCTATAGCTAGGTATCTAGCGGCACTGTAAGGGCACTGCTACCAGGCAGGTCCAAAAGTCCGAGCCCACTGACCCCACTTACGCGACTCCCGCGACGCGCCTCAGTCCACCCCTCCTTCCACCACCTACACCACAACCACAAATCTCCAAAGGAGGCGATTCAGTGCTGAAATCAGCGGTCATCGACGAGGTAATCGCGAACTATCACCAGAGCTGCGCGCGACAGTCTACTTAGCGTTGATTTGCGGTTAAAGCTAGCGCTCTGTCGCTGCGCACTTCCGCGTCTCCCGCGGCGCGGTACGTCGCGCCGTTGCGCGCCTCACCACTCGACACACCTCGAGGGTGTACCTCAGTGATAGGCTGTGGAGGGAATAGAGATTGAGGATGTCACCAGACTTGGTACCACGCGCGGCAGTGATTTGGCTGCACTTAACCGCAAAGTGGCATCTTGCATTTGTAAATGGTGGTTCACCCTCACTGTTTCCCCTGTCTTGGAATAATGGGCGCTACGTATGAACTGCAGAGGAACTTCTTCAAACGGCGAAATGGGAAAGCTCAGAGTATCATCAAAGCAAATGCTGTCAGACTCATTTACTTCTACTGATCTTCGTTCAAAGATCATAACCTCATAACGCTGTGGCTGAAGCCCTTGTTCGTTCGATTGAAAGAGATTTCTGCTTGGACGTAGCTATTTCGCTCTATGGAAAGTCGTGTAGACTTTGAATATTGCTCCAAAAGTCGTAATTGCAAAAAGGAACAGCCTGTCTTGAGACAGATCAAGTGCATGTGGCAGTCTAATAAGGGGCGTAGGTTGCCGTTATGTATCATATCACATGTTTTGGGTTCACGGATTCGCGGCAACTCGTCATGAGGCATGCTTGGTAGCATGAGTATCATCATCACGAGATCTACGACCAGATGCAACGACTGCCGGTCAAATCCCACAAAGAGCGGTATTTAAGAAGTCGTAGCCGATCCTTTCGCTCGGATGTCTTCATTCTACTCGTTCAAATAAACAAACTCCGGCTGTCAGCATCGACAGCGACACCATGTTCTCCATACCAAGCTCAGTCATATTTGTACGTAGTGAATACCAGAAGCCTTCTATTATATGGAAAGTTTGCCCTCACCTTCTTCCTTATGTCTCAGCTTATAACCACAGAAAGACCCCACATCTTGGTTGCTGAAATATTCACGGATGCGTTATCTAGATACCTCAGCATCTTGAAACCTATTAAGCACTTGTTCGCTTCCATGATGACCTCAGCCCCATTGCAAACAAGGACCTACAGTACCCTGAACCCTTCTCCACTGCAAGTGAGCTCAGGCTAGGCTAGTTCACAGAAATATCTTGTATCCGGAAACTGAGACGGCTATGCTATCCGCCGCCATCATGGCCGGGTTGGGCCTGGAACTGGACAACTAGACCATACTACAGTGGTGTCTCAATATCTGCGGGGGACTCATTGGGGGGTTAATTCCCACATCATTGGTCTCCTTGGTATTATTGGCGTTCAGGCCGAGGTTGGCACACCCGTCAATCAAATGGGTGCTGCTGTCGAGGGACGGTCAGGCGCTACGTTTCTGGCGGCGGCTACGACAGAGTCTCTGGCCATGGTCTCACCATAGTCGTGACGTCGAAAAGGGGTGGGTAGTGGTCCCAATGACATTGTCAAGTCGGCCGAAGGGATATCTCGGGTTTCTTGACTTGTGCGGCGTCTTGAACTCCCACTTCACACAGGGGTTTGGCCCAAGACGACGGCAGCAGCGAGACGAGGGTGACGAGAATCCGGAGCAGCTTGGTCGGGCGTTGCGCAGTGAGCATCCTGAAGCTCAGATTGACGGGCCAAGTCGCACTTAAACATCGAGTTTTGAACTGGCAGCGGACGCTGGAACAGAAGACTCATCTCCGTCTGTTATGACACTGATGGTGGGTGTCGAGGAATATGCTCTAGCTGCAAGACCAGAGACCAGATCACGCAGGTGCTATCCATGACTTTGTCCGCGAGATGCTTGTTCCGGTTAAACATTAGTTGGATGCAGAGGGGACTGAACAGTCTGGCCGACGTCGCAACGCAGGGCTGTACCCAATATGAACCTATCACTCGAAGGGGGTGGAAAAGAGGATGCGCCGACAACGGCTATGGGGGGGGGGTTTGGGTCTGGTTGATGCAGGTCATGGTCTGATTTGCTGGGTACGTGATGGCAGCATCGGCAGCGTCGACAGCCAACGATCACGGGCTGTGACGCCATAAGGTATTCAAGGCACAAAACGGAAGGAAGGTAGATGTGACGGAGACAGGACAAGGTGAGCACGAGGTCAAAATCCGCAGCGAGCGTCTCATTCCTGGAACCGGAAGCCCGTAGCGGCGGGCGTGTAGATCTAGAACGTGGACCAGAGGTTGTTTTACGGTACGCTGTCGCCAGCAGCAGCACCATTATCATAACGAAGGCTTCAGTTCTGATCAGCAGACCCAAAGGCGCGCGTGGATGGGGAGGTCGAGAGGTTGCACGATGGGCTGTATCCTCTTCCGTCGTGGACTCAGAGGGCAGAACGGGGAAGTCTTCAGGTGGCTAGCCGGTGTGCAGAAGTCGTGAGGACTTTGAGACTGTTGATATGACCGACAAAGCGTGATCCCTCTGGATGGTCTTGGAGGATGTTCTCGGGCGAGATGTTGGACAAGTCGTAGGACGGCTCTTGCGAAGCACATGACCCTGTACTTCTCTGGACCTGTGTCGCGCTAACCTGGGACATCACGGGCGAGGTTGTCAAGGACGCCGGATCAGAGACGGTCCAGGGTCCGAAGCTCCAAATGTGCTGGCGAAAGGGCTGGTTCAGGGGCACGAAAAGCTTTCAAGGTGCTGATGAAATGTTTCGTGTGATGACGCCTGGCGAGGGTTGAGCCGGACAAGGCTGGCGTTGGAGAAGTAGTCAAGGAAGAGTGCCCAGCTGGGCTGCTTCGCAATCAATTGAACGCATGTTCCTGCCCGGAGAGAACGATGGCGATGGTAAGAAACAGACACCTGAGGTGGCGGGCACGGTTTGGCCAGTTGAGTGTTCTGGAGGGACCCGAGATCGCCATCTCGTTACGGTCGTCTGCCTCCAATGAGGGAAAGCCATTGATCCAGTTGAGAAGCCGGAGGCATTTGTGGCGACCTTCTCCGCGAGGCAGCGGGGTCGAGAGGGAGAGCATGTAGAGTCTCGCATGCGAGTCTCGCACGAGGACACCCCCAGGCACCGCAAAACACTCGACGAGCGGCACAAATGATGGGTCGTGCAGGTGATGCAATCTAGCCTGCGTGGTCGAGCTCACCGCGCCCTGCATTGTGGGCTGGGAGGGGATCCTGCCCGTTGGGAGACGTATTCCTCCAGTATCAAACGTATAGGTCGCTGCGCCTCGGCTTTTCTTTGCTCAACCATGGTTGGGGAGCTCGTGCGTGGTCTCGAACGGGTGTGTACTGTCTTGACGTCAGAAGTCAGCGACTGCCAAGTCCTTAGAGGAGCGGGAGGGAAGGGGAGGAACCGAGGATTCAGAATCTCAGACAGCCAGCCAGGGCGGGGCAAGGCAAGGCGGTCGCAGTCGCCAACGGTAAGGTATTGAATGGGGAGCCTGCTCGGTGCAAATGACGTCCATGTGTGCTTCGCTGGGAATGGTGCCCTTGAGAACACGGTGAACGGAGGCATGAGCCTGCAAAACTCTACCACCTGGATAGCAACAAACAGCAGCAGGCAACTGTGACGACGAGCCCAAGTTGAGCTGCAGCTGGCGCTTCCTCCAGTGGGGCAGCTCTGGGTGGTAGGGGTACCTATTCAGGCACGTAGGTACCTTGAGGGGTTCGGGAGGTGCCTGCAGACGGCCAGGTACCTACGCTATACCTGCTTGCTTATGTAACCGCCTGCTGAACCGTACCATGTGTGAGGAACAGTGACAGCTTCCAGGTCTTCAGCAGCGAGCGCACGAATTGCAGGCCTGATATCGTGCGCTTGCTACGGGCTGTCTTACGCAGAGGGAAAGCAAGACAGTGCTATGCTCTGAAGACAGATGCTGCGGTTTAGGCATTCGCGGTAGCACATCCTAGGTAGAAAGGTACCAGGCCCGTCGATGAAGGTTGCAAGATAATGCGGCCTTCATGATCTCCTTCAAGGCCAGCAGGCAGGGGCAGAGGGTAAGGTGCGCGCCGAGGAGCATGGCCCGGACTGAAGGCACTGGCCGACGCAATCAGGCAGCGACACGAGCATAAAAAGGCACAGCGAATGGCGACGCGACGCTCAAGCTTAAGTGGGTCAATGTACCACTATGGGATGTGGGACATCGGCCCACTTTTGATACCTTACCTAGGATCGATAAATGCAAGGGGACGAACTGCTGGCGCTTTCCTGCAAAGTCGCGGTACGTACATCTTTCATCCCATGCACCTCTCCTAACAATCGGGACTTCCCGTGATTAAAGCCATCACCGCACCTGTCTAGTGTGGCCGCCGGCGATCTATTCTGCCCAATAGCTTGGTAGCGCCCTTCGTCTCGAAGAAGACGTTGTTGCTATTGTTATCATCCATGACCATGTCGAGATGTCCGACTGCGGGGGCGCGTCCTGACCGCCAGCAGTGGGAAGTAATTCCCATGTTCGCCAGACGCTATGAGCTGTTGTTGCCTCGCTCCTGGCCATCTTTGTGCCTCTTTAATGCATAGTACACGAAAAAATAGTACCCAGCCTTGAGTTCCTCCGCTGAGTATCGGGTTCGGGCACCTTTCTGTCATCACCACCAGTGGTCATGTCGGAGCTATGAGGTCAAAGTTGATCTTGCTGACATGTTTGGTGCTCTCCAGTCGTGGCTGGGATGTCGAGTAGTCTGTTTAAAGCGATAAGCAATCGTCCTCTTGGTGATGTGTGTAACAGCGGCCATGTCAAGGGATCCGTTGAGCGGAAGGGCCGGGGGTGTAGCTGTCGTATTCCCATCCTCGATCAACCACCTAGAAGACTTACATTTATATGACCTCACCAACAAGGGCGAGCTGTTGAGTAGACGCAGATTTCCCGTCGACAAAAGACGTGACAAGACTGGTCACCTCAGTTTCAGCCAGGAGCTGCCTGAAGTAGCATGCATCTCCAAGTTGTCCTTAAGTACACGTAGGTCGGTACTTTCACGCGGACGCTGTAGCAAGTATCGCTGGCACGCTTGTCTCCAGGCAGGAAGCTGGGTTGAAATTCCGTTCCGCCGTCTCGTGTGAATAATGATAGCCGAATAGCGTTTGGTTCAGACCAGAAGACGTTCAGATCGGCTTTGGGGGACGCCCTGATAAGAACTCAATTCCAGAGCCTATCTGAGATTGAGATCCCTTTGGTTAGCAGAGACCCTTGACGAGCTTTTCAAACCCGAGAAGACTCTGAGACGTCTGAATTCTACCTAGCGACCAAGCCGCAAGTAATAGAGAGGAACATACCAGTCGTCTCTTTCAGGGACAGGCCCACGTGCAGGAGTAGCAGCGTGCAAGAGCACAATATGCACCTTAAGAGTATACCGTGCAAGAACACAACGTGCAAGAAGAGTTTGAACGTGCAAGAGTATCAACGTGCAAGGGTATCAACGTGCAAGAGATAACAATCTTCCTATCTAGGTGTTGCAACATGATCTGCACAACGCGTAAGATGGAAGCATCCGACGAGGTCTTCTTGTTCGCTCGCTGTGTCGACACATGTCTTCAGCAACGCGCGAACACCCGAAAAGTATCAGGGTGGGCTTTCATTTCCCACGCTCTCATCCAGTAACTGGCCCGCCAACTTCCCGTCACGAACCCTATCGTCTTTCTCTTGCCCTAAACCCCAGATGACTTTCATATGTGCTCTTATCTCAACCTCCATATCCTGATCCAGTCTTTTCATCATCGACTCGTCCAGTTCCCTCGTCCTTGACGTCCCTAAACCTCGTATGCCGCACCCCCATGCTTGCCGCCGCCAGCCACGTCCCGAAAGCGTTGTATCTTACGTACAAATGACAGCCTCTATCGGTCAGAATCAATTCCATTGGCGCTCCGGTTGCCTGACGACCTGAACGATCTTGCGGCGGGTCTGGTCCTTGACTTTTCGAACTTTCCTCTCTCTTGCCCTGAACCGTAACTCTCTCCACTCTGAGCTTCAGGCTGGAGCTTCAACAATGGCACTCAATCGCAAATGCTCATACGGTCCGACAATATCCGGGATACTTCTGGGCACACAACAGTCAGTCAGCATGCCACAGCCATGGAGCAGGCGGTCGGGAGCGTTTTGGGCCTACGAGGATGAAAGGCCAGGAAGGGCATCGTGTCGTATACTGTTCCGCCTATTCGATAACCCAACAAGAAGAGCCCGTCATTGCATGCGTTCCTAGAGCCGTCGAAGGTATAGGCCAGCCCTGGCTATCTGAGCATGCCCAGACCCACCCCGCAAGAACACGCGACCAACGACTCTTCCGTGCGTGACCTCGCCGGGCGTGCTGGGATCTCCAACCGGTGCTCTGTCATCTACGCCGAGAGATCCTTGGAGGGTTTCCACATATATCGAATAAGTCGGCCTTGACGTATGGATTTTGAGAGTATTTCGTGGAGGCATTTCAAGGAGTCCGTGACTACTCGCGCTTCAGCAATGGCTTACAGAGTGGCTGCAAAGGGGCGTAGGAAACATGATGTTTCCACAACCCACGGAAGCGATCCAGAACGTCGCTGGACTTACTCAATTGGGAAACAGTCAATAGACAGTTACCAACCGTGGAAAGATAGACCTCAGGATTCGAAGTCTTGAGCGCGAGCGCAAGCATGTCTGCGTCTGGATCATCGCTATAATCACTGGACATATCCATGGCTCGAGGGCGCGATGCTTTGCCAGGGCTTCTGTGGCTTGGCAAGAAACACGACGGCGACCCAAACCACGCCAGCGCTCCCAATAGCTAGTCATTTAATACGCGGCTTGTAGTCGCGATGTCCAGACAATCCTTAAATAAATTAGCGAACACGTTGCATGGAACTCCGAGTTCCTTTGCGCCTGCTCCCCCCAACCCACCCGCCGTCTCGCCATTTCTCTCGTTCTCTCGCCATGCTTTTGTCGCTGCTTGCCTAGATCGACTCCTCGTTTCTTCTAGGCTCTCGTACTTCCTCCTGGTCACACCCTCGCTCATCCCGCACGGCGTGCTGGCAGGACTATCCTTCAGGATGTGCGTGCAGGTGCTCTCTTTGTCGGGAAACTCGCCCCGGAAGCTGCTCGTTTGATTCCTTTCGGTCGAATGTGTCGGCTTGTCGGCGGAAATTCGTAGCAATACGCGAGCGAGGAATATTCTGGGAGAGACGTATGTGTGGGCGAAAATAATGATGTGTGCGAGAGACAACTACGTGTGGGCGCTAGGGCGCTGGAGGGGGGTTGCCGTTATTAGGTGCCTCAGTGGACGTGCTGCCGATTTCAGCGCTAAAAGCGGCAGCACTTACCACCTGGAGTCCTCCATGGGGCGGGCTGTGTTCCGGACCCTGCCACTCGCTGGCAGGCCATTAGAGTGGCAGCCAATGGCTAGGCATTGCTCAACACAAAAGGGGCAGTCGATGCCGCTTTCGTGTTATTCCCAAATCCAGCTTCAATAGAAATCCCTTCCAGCTTCGATATAAATTCCTTCCAGCTATGGCATATCGTACAGCTAGCTGTTGTTGTGCTGGGTGATGATGGAAGCCCGAATGAAGTCTGCAACCCTCTGCGCCCCCTCTTCAGGTTCAAGAAGAAGGATGGTAAATACGTCATCTTCGACTGATTCGTCCACACCCACGTCTGGCCATTCCGCATTAAACAGAGAATTTGGCATAGATCGCCAAGAGCCGCCGCGATGTCAATGTGGCTGGCACTTGGCGATAAGAGGAACGACATGAGGGTTTCCGTCGCAAACACTCTGCGCCGAAAACTGAATCACCCAAGCCGATTCCTTCGCTAGCTTTAATATACGCTATTGGAGCTGGATTAATGGTTGTCTGACTGGATGGGTTATCAAATCGAGTGGTGGGAAGCGAGGATCCTGTTACGAGGCAGCGCGAACAACCACAAGTTTGTTCATATACCACGCCCGCTGCCGGCCAGCGCCCACCTTAAGGCAATCAAACAAGTTTGAAGCTCAAACTTGACTTAATTGCTACAGCGCCGTACCATAATTAATCTATTGCTAATCAATTGCAATCCATTCGCAAGTGTACCTAGAGGGGAGGGCTCCAGATAGCACCCGATGGCCGGGCTACAGGGGCTAATTGGGCTGGGTTCAGGGGTTTTCATGATTCCTAGCCACCCCCTGTCCAAAGAATAAGCAATCAATTAAGTTGAAGGTCCAAACTTGACTTGATTGATTGATTGACTTGACAAGTCTGCTTGCCTTGCGTTGGGCGCTGCCGCTAGCACCCCGAGCCCCTTTATCTTAGAAAGCGCAAGAGTGCAAGACCGAGCAGTAAAGAGAGGACTCATCCGTTCGATTTGGGCAGAAGTTGCCGTGTAAGCTTCCCATGCCTCGCATCGGTGATGGGCGGGTGGTTCGGTTGTCAAGTTGGGACGTACGATCTCAGCCGTCGTTAAAGCCTTCACTTAGAGATGAATCTGAGGCTGCAACAATAGACGGCGAAAGGTACGGGGCCACATCTTTTGCCATACGTCATATGCGTCTCTGCGGCCTTAAGCCCTGCTTAGAAAACAATTACTGCTAGCTAGCATCCACAACCCCAGGCCTCAGCGCAGCCGATGCCTCAGATCCTCAATAACCCAAAGAACATCCGTCCGGGAGAGCACCAGGCACACGAGCAAAGTCGCCAAGTCATCCTGCGAATCCAATGTCCAGATGACAATGCAGCCGCTGCCGTCAGAACTCTCACAGATGACGGTGCCAAATTCATCCCATTCTTGACGCAAAGTCAAGTCCTGGGGCAGATCCATTGAAGTCCGGCACTCCTTTGCGGTAAGACGTCTCTCTTAACTGCCCATTCAATGCGTGATTCCTAACGGATTTTCGTCAGAAGATTTCGATATTCCCCGGTTGCTGCATGTCTAAGACGACGCCAAACGTGACAAAACCGTCCGGATCTCCAACATGGAAACTGTCTCACACGGTGGATGGCAAGAACTCGGTCGGTTGCTGGGAGGGAGAAGGTGAAGTCGAACGAGATCATGAGGATAGCCTTTTCCCACTTATGGCCTGTAAGTGATGTTATTCTTCGAGACGGAAATCCCATTGTTTCAACTGGTCGCTCGAGAAATATTGACAATGCGCCGAACCCCAGTGGATCCGTGGCATGGCACAGAAATGTCCAGCCCTATCTCTTCAGTTGATGTTCGCAGCTAGCTTCGACTCTTGCAGAAGCTGCTGGGACGGCTTGAAGACAAGATGACTTCTCCGAGGCTTGTCGCAAGCCATCCCACAAGACAATTCGAGAATCCTTTCTCTTTCCATGTATGTAGTCTCGCTGCGTGATTCGTCGCCAACGCAGATGGCTCCGAGCCTTGACGGGCAAGCTCGAACGTTGACTACCAGGTCCTAACACCGCTGTGGCCCTGGAAAAGTTAAGCCGTCCGACGTCTTCATACCCGTATGGCTCTCCGTTTGGTGCAGATGAACATACTTTGATGGTACCATTGGATTTTCAATGCCACTCCTACCGTCACCGCTGCTGGGCAGTGGTGGTGCTGGACCAGCCATCCTGGACGGGATTTCCCCTTGACCGTGCTGCTGACGCTGGGATTTTCTCAGCTTAAGGCAGGCAAAAGAAGCTCTCACCTCCGAGAGCCAAGGCAAGGCAGTCTCACGATTCATTCTTGCACTCGTTGGCTGTCGCGGTTCGAAGGTAAGCCGAACGACTGAGCATGATCGCGGAGGGCGGTGCTCTATCGAATCAGTGGTGTGCGGGCAGTGAAAAGTAGCCCAAAGTGAGGAAAATGTGCCTGTTCGATACCGTGACGTATAGGATGCATGGGGAGCTGTCCTGCCTAGCAATGGTGGAGGTCCCGGACTTTGGTTGGAAGTCTTGATTAGTGTTCTCGGCGTATTATTCCTTCCCGTACGCTCACTATCTTCCCATGATGGTACGAAATATAGTACACAGGATGGTACGGATCTCTGGTTGGCTTCATGGAGACATCTGGACCCGACTCGATCTTGGGCTGCCTTGACCCTGCCCCGAAAAGCGTCAGACCTTTCGCTGGTCTTGATAAACAGCAGTTACCCCTCTCTTCGCTTCGGCCTTCAACCTCTCGTTAATGTTTCTAGAACTTCCCTCTGTCACCTTCCAGGCCTCGTCTCTGTGTCGCCGGCACTATTGTTGTTCAGGCTCGTTGACGCCTGCCCCTCCAAGCTTGCCGCCACATGAGAAAGAGCGCGCGGGTTGGACACAAATAGGCTGTGAGGTTGCGACGGGTTTCTAGTAGCGGGAGGAAGTACTCCCCTCTGTTCACCTGCCTCTGTACTATCCTGTAGACTCCAGTCATATGTGTGCCTGCCGAGTCACCACCTGCCGATTTCACCACCTCGATTTCCTGCTGATATGTGGCCATCTCACCTTAATAGCTACCTTGACCCTTTCACTACCTTAATAGAAACTCAATAAGCACTTCAACTTTTGACACCTGCTGATTTTCCGACCTCCTGCTGTTTTCACCCCCTACCGTTTTCACCTCCTACCGTTTTCACCTTATACCGATTTTTCGACCTCCTGCCGATTTTTCGACATCCTACCGATTTTTCGACCTCCTGCCGATGTCACCTCCTGCTGATGTCACCACTTGTTAATTTTTAACATCTGTTAGTTTTTACCACCTGTTAATTTTGGGCAACTACTGATTTTGAGCAACTGCCGACTTTCAGCAACTACTGTTCACCTCCTGGGATTTTTCCTAACGCCACACTATACGTACGTCACGTTCTTTGCTAATTGCATTCACCGGTGCACATTGAGCTAGATGTTATTCCATGTAAGGTAAGCAAGACAGGGCCTCCGGCCAGCTTATCTGCGGCCTGAAGTCCGGCGCCCTCGAATGTGCAACGATGTGTCAGTAGAAGATGCCCTATTAGTCACTGTGATACCAAGGTCCTTTACACGACAGACCTGCTTTTCACGCAGGTAACTGCGAACGAAGGAAAGAGCGCGTTGGCCGCATTGATGCTGCTGCTTTTCAGGTGAGATGTGTAACGAATGAAAGCAGGGAGACACCACCAGATGTGACGTACCTAACACGGCATCAACAACTCCGTCGGTGCTTCCCTCTGTTTTCCTTCTTGCCTTTCCCAATCATTTTCGGAACACACCTTGCTTTGCCCTCTCACACGCTCTTGGTTCCTTCCCGTGGGGCCACAATCAGAGGCTGCAGGGCAGCTGCTGTTCCCCGCATGCCTGACTCCCACACCATCTTCCAAAGACTACCTTCGCAAGCCCTCGTCTTTCGTCCATATTCAACGTCTCTTCTTCACTTCATGCACGTCACACCAAGTCCACCATGATCCCAATCCCAAAGAAGCACAAACAGCATCAAAGAGTTCCTCCCACGGCCCGAGTTGCCACGGCCCGAGCTGTTTGTCTTCTGATTCTTCTTTACATACCTCCAGCTTCTGGCACTGCCGCCGTGAACAGGCATTTCAGCACCCCGGGGAAATCCTCTCGACGACTCGATGCAATACTCTCGACAAAGTTCAAACCCTCTTCTCCGGTCGATAATCCGATTCAATACCCTCGACAACTCGATGCAATACTTTCGACAGACCCTCCTCTCCCCTCGACAATTCGATTCAATACTCTCGACAAACCCTCGTTTCCCGACATCTCCCTATCATGAACGCCGACAACCCCGATTCAATACCCTCGATTCAATACCGTCGACACTTCGATACAATGCCCTCGACAATTAGATTCGAAATACCCTCGACAAACCCTCCTTTCCCGAAAAAACCCTCCTTCCCGACAACGTCGACAACCCCGGGGAAATACCCTCGACAACTCGATGCAATACTCTCGACAAACCCTCCTGTCCTATACCCGAAATCTCCCATCGAGAACGTCGACAACCCGACTCAATCTTCTCGACAAACCCTCCTTCTATATACCCGACACCCCACATCAAAAACGTCGACAATCCGATGCATTACGCTCGACACCCGCCTCAACTTCCCCCTCTTACAAGAAAGGGTCAAGAACCAAAGTTTCCCCATCAAGAAGACTCTTGATATTCCAATGAATTACTCTCGAAAACCCGATTCAGTACCCCTAACCCATAGGCGTCCGCAAAGAATACTATCATCGAGGAGTCATACACAAGATCCCCGCCGAATTGCTGGCACGCCTGCAGTAGTACTTCAACCTGTCTGCAATCACCATCTCAGCAAACCCTCTGCTGAAATGGGGCGAGGATATCCAAAGAGCTCCTCGTCGAAGGTCTCTCCAAGCCGACAGAGTGTTACAGTGCAGCTAAGAAGGCTCTTGGTCTTGTCATTGCAATACGTAAAGGCCGCTGGACGTTGCAAACGGGCAAGTCAGCAGCGGGCACCTTTTCCAGGCACATTCATGACGCAATATCACATCCATACGGCCATTATCATCACCTGTCTTCCAGAAAAGCATCTAACGGCATCTAGGCGCGTCTTTCCATTCGCGATTCTCCAGGACAACTTATGTATTGCAAGGTTCTATTGGAAAAAGGGGGAGGGGAGTCATGAAGTACGAGATTGTGATCGTTTCTTCAACCGGGGGGATGCCAGACCACTCCCCTCCGTCCTCCGGACTTTCATTACTTACTCACCTACTAGATTTGCGGCTACCTGGAAGAGACGCTGCAGCACCGTGAGGATCTTGGACACCATGATGACCTTCAACATGACCTATGAGGCCGTCCCTGCGCCGTTCAGCCTGCGACTCCACGTCCGTCCTCACAATACACAGACCCTTGGGTTCGGTGACTGACGCAGGAGACATTCGGGGACTGCCCCTGAGCCTCATGCGCATCGATCACAATCAATTCGACAGCCTTATTCAGCTTACCCAAACAGGCCGGGACTCTTAGTTGCAAAGCTTGAATGAGCCGGGAATTGTGTGCGTACACTTGCAGCCGGTGACGGTGACAGCCCGAGACTGAGGCACCATGGAATGCTGACCTTAGCTGCCGGTATCTTCTGGGTCAGTCTTTCCCCAAGGGTTCTTCAAAAAGCGCATGACTGAATTTATAACCCCCTTCAGGACCAAACTTATGGCCGCGCAGTGCAAGTTCCTGCGTACATATCCGCTGTTAAATTAAGACCCTATTATCTGCGCTCGTCACACCATTCGTCATAGTACCAGCTCAGTTGAGGCAAGACATCATGGCGGGTGTCACGGGGAAGCCTTCCTTCACTCATTCCCACGCCCAAGTTTGTCTCAGCACTTGTCTCAGTAAGCATGATTCCTTCGTTGTCCGATTGTTTTACTACCGGAAGCCAAGTCGACTGTGAGGCTGGCGTTCGCAGGTGTGGAACAGGTGAAGTGAACGAGCGCGACAACAGTCACTGCAGACGATCGTCGGAGCAAACCATGAAGTGGGATTGTCCGAGCCATTTCACCAGCATGGATCGTTCAACTCCAAGCATCGCTGAGCCCAGGAAGTTGGAAGTGAAGCACACTTGCGGTCTGACGGAAAACCAATAGTGACTACCTGGTGCTAGCTGAGCCATGACATGGTGCGATGATGCGGTCTTTGGAGAACATGGAAGTGGCCGAGTTCAAGCCCAAAGACCCCTTCGCCAGGAAAAGGGATGGATGGACGACAGCCCTTTCTCCGCGCCTGAAAATATCCGAGCGGCCGAACGGTCCAGTCGGCCCTCTGTCACTCGAACAGCCAAAAGGGGGCTCGACAGAAGCACAGGTCGACCACCTAGCTTCCCTGTCCCGGAAAAGCACCACGCTGTCCACATGCGCATTTCCGACTCAGCTCTTCGAGGCAGGTTTCTAACCCTGTGGGCGATCCGCATCCCACCGCACAGCCTTTGAAGTGGACAAGCCAAATGAACAGACCAATCAGCCATCATAAGCAACGTCCCAGGACGTGGCAACAGGGTTGGGCCAAGAAATACGTGGCACTGCTCTTGGGCCTTGGGAAATTGCTATCTATACCTAGCTAGATGTTTCTCGAACTTGCTAGACGCTTCTCGAAAGCAGACCATCTGCACTCCGGTATTTGACGTCACGGCCTTCGCGAGACCCAACGTAAACCGCAGGAATTACAATGACATTTGCCTTGCCCACTTCATGTCTACCACTACAAGTACACGAAGTCTTCATGCGGGAGCACTCCATCTGTCGGAAGGATCATGACCGTGGAGAATTACGTTGGAGGTAATCATCGGCTGATGTTTCCACCAGGGCGAACCATGAGGCTTTCATTTGTGGCTCTGATAGCCATACTTTGACTCAAGCATGAGTTATGGCGTGCCGGTCATTGAGCCCCTACAGGAGGTTCTTCTCGTCAGGGAAGCCTTGGAATACACACAACCCAACCCAGAACAGACAACGGAAATTGTGGAGGCATGCTGAGTGTGATTTCCTACCACCATTCCCCAGTTTGGATTAATTCTCGCCGTCTGTGGAGTCCCAAACCAGAGAACTCACGATGAGCGTTGTTGCTGTTGTATCATCTCTCATGACCTCGTTTCTGGTGTTCTGATCTACGTCACACGATGCAGCCATGTCCTTCCGATTTATGACACACCTTGAACGGAAAACGGAAGAAACGCAGACTTTCTAGAGACTTTCTAAACCAAAGACATACTTATCTCTTGTTGAAGCTATGACTACCTTACCATTATGAACCCAGTTGAATGCTGAAAGCAGCCGGTGTTCGAAGCTGGCTAATGACCCGCAAAAGGTTTGCCCATCCATTAAAGGGCCGACGGCGATCAGACTTGTACGTATTAACCCTGTCATCCTGATCATATGAGGTGCTCTTACTTCTTTTTCCCGTACTGCAAGACCCCCTGCTGGGTGGGCTTGAAAATTCCTCAACATGATTGGGAACATGGACCGCTACGGTGTCCAATGCTGTCATGTCCCAAGAACAGAAAAGTTCAGGGCTTGGGGTAAGGATAAGGGACAACAGCTGTTGAAAATCAAATTTGATCAAGGGTTCCCTCGAGGAAGATCCAACAACATCCTGCTGTCTGATCGGGGTTTCACTGTGTGTCTGCAATATAAGCACATCTACTGAGTAAATTATGCCATCGAAAGACATAATCAGGCGAACTGCAATCATTGAGGCTGCCTGACGACAACGCCTTTGTAATCAAATTCGTAACTGTTTCTGACACTGATGCATCCTATCGTTTAGGCAAAGTCGTGCTGCAGCGTGTACCAAGGCGGAGACAAGAAGATCAGCCTTTCTCGGCACAAGAAAAACGATGCATTCGCGAAGTTGTTGCGAATCCCACGTTCAACTCGGCCGAATATTGATTGGGTCGAAACATACCCGTTCATATGAATTTCTCGCCCTGATGTATGGATTTGATGTTACCTAGGCGTATCCCTCCTCCCCATCATAGTCTGCTACAGCTAGAGAACTTGAGGTAGACCTTTAGGTAGACAGTGATGTGGAGCATGTACTCAGAGGGAGTAATATGGGTTAGTGAGGGTTTCCAGCGGCCTTCTATGCCTCAAGTCATGAAATGCTGGAAGAAAATGGCCCGCCTTCACGAAGAGGTTAGAAAGAAAAGACTTAAAGCATAAGTAGCTCCATACCATATGGCAGATAGCGGCTGAGAGGCCAATAATAGACGTAAAGCAATAAATAAGTGATTTTCATTTCAACCTATGCGAGTACTATCTCAACCGGACATGCTTATCCAGATGCGTCAGCGTTTTAAGACTACCAGCTGTCCGCCCCTTTAGGTCGTCACAAGCATGGTCACTTTTACCATCACTCTCGTCTATTCGTCAGGATCTAAATCAAGTTCTCAGCATTCAACAGCAGCTCTATTCGCCTTAGCTACACCTCAGACAACATACATCTTCCCATCGTGCTTCCGCGCGACGGCAACATATCCCGGCCGGCATCAATGCCAACGCTGGGAAGACGCGCAGGTCAGGACGTATCGGTTTCCTGAGCCGTCAGACACAAAGGATTCATTCCTGGCCCAAACGGCAATTTGTTCAATTATTCTCGACCACCTCTTGGGACTGAACCTGACCAGCTTGATCTCTTTCTGAGATTCTGCGAGTGCCATTGCCTACATCCTCCCAGCTGTACCATAGAGATCATAAAACAAAAGTAGTGCTATTCATGCGGTGTCTGTACACCGGACAAGACACTGCAGCTTTACGAGGGAACATGCCACTAAAGTCTGATTCACAATCCACTATCACCACTCATAAGCCCCATACTGTTGGGTACCTACTTTGTCGGCAGTCTCCAAGCATAAACAGCTACAGGAAGCTGGCTCTCATGTCAGAGCTGCCCAATAAGGCAAGGACGCGATATGAAGGGCGGCAGTAGTAGAAATTCTCAAAGAGCGGCTTCAAGGATGATCCAGCGAGCCAGGACCGGCATACATATGCGTGTTTGTGGGTACATGGCAGATTTGAGGTGTTAGATCTTCCCTGCAGTCTTTTCGAAACTTGAAGCAACTTGCAGATCATGCTGGGGATTCGGCTTTTGTTGGGTGTGCATCTTGGAAGCTTGAAAGGGAATGGACAGTGAAGAAGGTACAAAGGCTCTATGGACGCACGATTTTTGGGAGAGTTACAATTCTGGGCGAAGGAAATGCCATATACACTAGGGGAACCCCAGGGGTAAAGGTAGACTCCCCCCTGAGACTATGATCCTAGACTGGAACTTTTGACGGACAGGCTTTCCTCTTCAACAAGAAGTCAAAGAGCAAGATCCCTAAAACAAACCGAAATGCACACCTCGTTTCGTCTCCAAATTGGCCTGTCCCGTCGATGGTATCCCACGACAAAAGCGGTACTATTAAAGGGGATTAAGTCTCCGGCATTTCGTCACCTTGTTGGATGAACTGCTCCGTCATGGGTTCAAGAAAACCCCGAAAAAGAGCATCATTGCGTCGGAGAGCGACAATTCTCAATTACCCCAATTCCGCACGAATGACCCTATTCAGACAAAGACCAAACCATCGTGCACTTTAAACTACCAACGCTTCGCAACTTGAACGCTTCGGAATGCGACTTACGACTAGCAGGATTATGAACGCTGCTTTGCCTACTCTTTATGGGCGTGTCTTGCCTGGTGTAGCGCTATGTTTCGACCCCGACGTAGGATTCTGGATCAAATGATCTTCGAGCCTGCGACTTGGTGCTGTCCTCAGAAAGTGTTTGACAGCTGCACCTGTGTTCTATTAGCCATGCAGCCTGCGCAGACTCTGCATCTTGATTCTCTAGGAGACTCGCTACCGAGGTATAACCGCCAATGAAGCTTCCATGTCTTTTATTTATTGGCTGATCAGCCCAGCAGTCTGGGTAGCCAGGCTCGCGACTCGCGGACCAAGAATTTGTGGATGCATTTCTTGATCTGGCGAAAGCGTGCGAAAATGGGATGCTGGTGATTTGATGGTGTTGGTGGACTGCGTTAAAGTTCCGGACGGTATCGATCTTCATCTGTAGGCAGAGCACCTGCAGGTTCGACGCAGAGATGAAGCGGTGCGTGGTGTCCTGCTTCGAGACCGCCTTTCCCAAGGGAAAAGGCGCAGCCGCTGATACATGAAATGAGCTCGATCCGTCGGCCAAGGTTCTCGCGGGGCTGCATGACGCATCGCTCTGATTTGGCATATCTTTGAGCTTCGTAATACGTTTTCAGGACGTCAAACAGCTGCAGGTTTAGAAACCTCTCCTTCCTCTCGTCAAAGCCATCAGATGAGGCTTATACGCCTAATTCATTGGACGCATCCCCGTAACAACTCCGCCTTGGATAACGGCACACAGGCACGCATTAAACGTACAGGCATCACCAAGTCTAGCAGTGTCGCACTCTCATTACTTTCGTCTCGTCTCAAAGCCGCCGATGTTTGTACTCAGCATGATCATCCCTACCCAGTATTGTTCGTGAGTCTGGAGGAAATTCAGTTGTCGGAAAAGCTTGACGGCAGCCACGGCTACGACATCCAGCGCACTGCCCCCCTCGCAAGACCACTAAGCCGCGGTGCAGCATCTGCGCGCAAACGTACGGCTGGCGGAGGAGCGAGATGTCGTTGGGGTTGCTGAAGGCGGCGGCGAGGAAGTCGAAGCTCAGGATGGCCATGACGTGCCCCTGGGAGTCGATGAGGCCCGGGCAGAGGAGCTTGCCGGTGCAGTCGACTTCGGTGAAGCCATCGGCAGCGGCGGCGAAGATGGTGGAGGGAGCCGTCGGCGGGGTCGACAATGGTAGCGTTGGTGAGGACCTCAACAAGCCCCCTCCCCCGGATGGTGCGATACTAGTCTAGATCCCGGCACCATAGGAATGACCGTCACACCAGCGCAGGGTAAGGTGGGCGGACTTCTTCGAGCATGCTGAGCCGTGCGCTTTCATCGACGATTATCGACAGCCTGAATCTTGCTGAGTTCTGTAAACATAGCAACTTATACAGTGCCTGCAAACCCAAACCTCCAGCAAATAGAGCCAGAGAAGACCGAGCTTGAGGCTGGGAATGTGTGCATTTTGTCGCGGGTGGATTGTTCTCTGAGGCGCCATGTTAGCGAAAGGGGGTGAAACTGTTGGCAATGATGGGCTAACTCAGGGGTTCATGCCAGGATGGGTTTTGGATGGCGATGATAGCCCGTAGAGAAGCACGTCTTGGTGCTACGGTGGTAGAGATTGAGTTTCCGCAGAGAGCCTTCCACAGGTGGCGGGGACACATAAGCTGCTTCATCCTCCATTCTTCTGCACACCAATTGGCTGTTCGAGGAGAGATCTTGCAGAACGTCAGGGGCAATGATCTTGGGAGAGGGTCGCAGGTCGTATGCCTAGACAATGGATGACACCGCAAGTTGTTTTTCGAAGATCCAGGTCTTGGAAATCAGTCTGCAGAGTATCATGGCCGATGAGAGCAGCAGTAATGGAGAAGTCTCCGTAATGGACCTTGTTAGGAGGCCGAGGTGGACCGGAGGTATGGCAGCGCCTTCGAGGATGCATAAGCCGTGTGTTGTCTTCAAAGGCTGCTGCCTTGCTAGGCATGTGATGTGTATTGCGTCTTGGACAGGACATATGCTATGGTTGAAGTCAAGAAAGAGAGGCCATGCCCGAGTGGGATTGCGTCGCTATTGTGTTGGAGGCTGAGGAAGGGGAATTCGGGTGCGTAAGCCGCGATCGCAAAGAGGGGACGATGTTAGGCAGTTTGTGGGCTGGAGCGGACCGCAGAAGGAGCAAACAGGTAGACAGACAGACTCGCATGGGGGCAGATTCCCAAGTAAATTTCCCTCACTCGCTGAACTAAATGCTCATCTTGGGTGCATTCTCGGAGAAGTCCTCGTTGTGGCCAGGTGGCGGGCCGTTGCTGAAGTAATTGCTCATGGGCGTGGTCGTGCACTTGGACATGCCGGCAGCGAGCGATCTGAAGCTCATTGGCGTCATCGTCGATTGGTAGGGAAGCGGTGCGAGCACACGTCTCAATGGAAGGAGGAAATCGACTTGGTCCATCTGCAATAACATCCATCAGCTAACGAAATTGATAGACGGAGCTCGCAGTGAAGTTCTCCCTATCACGTGGACGGCATGACTGTGGACAATTCCACAAGCCAGCTCTCTCTGGCGCTGCCAATGCGACCTGCATCACGAATGCATCGATGGCGGACGGTTTGGTTGGTTGCTTCGGACAAGTCGCGCGACCAGCCCGGGAGCTGGCCTCATTGATCCCGGCAGAGGCGAGTGTCCGAATCCAGCGTACAACAGGAATGACTCGGCCGGTTCGGCACCCCGCCCGCTCCAACTGCCATCCCGCTTGGGCAGATATTCTGCTCCGGGAGATGGTGGGCTGGCGTGCACGAGCTGACGACCGTCGCGTTAAGCGTGGATGCGACGAAGAACCATATGTGGCCCTGGATAACTGATGCTGGCAGGACGGTGATATGCTGAAGAGGAATCATGGCTTCTCGCAAAGGAGATTATACCATTGGGCAGCTTGCCTCGCGCCGAGCTGCGCGATTGCTGTGGCCAGGTCGCATCACCTTCGGGCTTGGTTTCATCGGAAAAGGCGATGGGGTGCGCAGCGAGGGGGCCCCGGTCTGCCTGGTAGATGGAAGCGTCCCTTTTCTCTCGTCGCAGACTTGGGATGTCGGCTTGTTCGTTGGTGTTCGGTACGACGTGAATGCAATCAATGGTCGAGCGTATTGGTAGGTGCTGCTTTTTTTGTCAACGAAATGGCGGACACCCATTTAGGACTTCGCCAGCAAGGTACAATGGAGTTGGACGTGCTCGCGGGGTGATAGACGCTAATGCGGTGTAGGGAGCGGTGGCTTGCCGGTAAAAAGAGTCCAGTATTATCCAGCCCGCCCGAGATAGACGTGCTTCCGTGGTGTGTTGTTTTTCGCCGGGTGATTCCGTGAGAAGTGTTGAGCAGCTGCACTTGAGTTGACAGAGGTTCCGTCATCACAGGATGGAGTCGTGCTATGACATTTCCCAGTTACTGGGAAAAATCACAGCACAGCCCTACGTGGTACGTACCTTACAGGCGATATGCATTGTGACCTGCGGGGTGAGTGGCTGACAAACAGCCCCCGCCCTGCATGCAAACATGAAAACAGACATGAGCGCTCGAAGAAGCCCTGACGTCTAGCTGGCAGACCCGACTTGATAAACTGTCTGCACCTTGACGGGGTGGGTTGTCGACATCTCAGAGTTGAGGGTCAAGTCCCAATTGTCGCCACAGCTGTTGCACTCGTTCCCGAAAAAACAGCCCAGGTCGCCTTTTGCCTGGTGAATGCAGCGATCCGCAAAGTTAAAGCTGAAGCGAGCCATGTCTGTAGTGCGGTAGAGTACGGATGCTGGTGTGTGAGAGCCCTGAGGTGGTACGCCCGCGCTCATGGCCGTGTCTCGGTCAGATGGGTGGGATGAAAACGCAGACCATGAGCCTTGCTCATCGCGCCATATTTTCTCACGTCGTCTGCCGACGTTCTCCCTTGTGCCTGAAACGCATCGTCGGAGGATGCTGTCAAATTCCATGCAAACGATTCGTATAAGAGTCAAAGTTGTGTGCCGACGTAGGTGCACTATTCTTGAAAGGATAGCTGGAATAAGGCAGCTATGGAGTCCGGCATTGGGCGCGGGGTTGAGGACATGTCAGGGTGCAGTGCTGTGAGGAAGGTAGGAGGTACCTTGCGAATCTGAATATTGCGAACCTGAATAGCAAAGTAGGTGCGTGCTGCCTTCAGCAGCAGGCAGCCACCAGCAGGTTTGGACAGTCAGACCTGCAATGTCGACCCGCACAAGTTCTTCGACCTGCAACTTTTTCGACCTACACTTTTTTTTTCGACCTGCAACTTTTTCGACCTGTATGTACGGTATGTGGTGGTACCTAGGTAGTGGTGATCTATTATAGGAGCTACTTAAAAGTGGGCCATTGTGCTCCCTGGGGTGTACAACGACCCACAATAATTCCTGACAGACCGGTCCATCTGCTAGCAGCGCGTCGGCAACACTGAACGAGATGACTTTGGCTTTAAAAATGATTAAAGGATGCCTTGATGGGATGATGAATGAGCGTGGCGCAGCAGATGCAGGTAGCATGGGGCAATGAAGAATCTTTGTTCGACTCGAGCTGTGGCACCTGTTTCGAGGGGTCCCGACGGCGCAAGACGAAGGCCTAGTCAACACAGCTTCAAAGTGGCCGAGTCTTATCGTAGTGTTGAGGCAAAGTCGACGCTGGCATGTTGCGTCCGTCCGCATGAGGGTACCGCGCTCGCTCAAATGTCTGCTTCACTAGACTCTGCGTCACAGCAGCTATAAAGGAGATGCTCAGAGTACCTTGAAAATTGCCTTTACCGCCAAACAATCTTCTGACCGTTGCCCGGATCATTTTGGTCGGCTGTTAGCTGTTGGCTGTTAGTTGTTAGATGTTAACTGTTAGATGTTAACTGTTAGCCTGCTCAAACTCTCTTGAGAACGAAGCTGCATCGCGAGAACACCCCTCGCTAGTGATACTGGCAAGTGATGACATCTTCAATGTTTTTTTTTACCCTTTGGGTTCTCGTTGGGACGGGAAGCCGCCGACTAAGGCCGACCCTTACATGTGCCCCGGGCCGTCAGGGGGTGTTCGCCTTCGTGCCGCTATGCAAGCACGGACTTTTGGTGATGAACTGCCGATTCCAGTGCTGAAATCGGCAGCTCACAACCTAAGACCGAACAGATAAAAGCGGGGTGCGAGTTCCGACTGTTAATTTTCCCAGTAACGCGCCAAAAGTGCACTGAATTTACAGCGCCCTCAGTGGAGTGTCGTCGCACTTGGGTACCACGCCAGCCGATAAACCTCACGATGTTAAGTCCCGTCAATTGCAACGCCGCCATGTATGCGATCGGGCTCAAGAATACTGGTCGTTGGGCGATGAACCTGGCCAGCCTTTTATCTGTGGGCTGCACCTTCAAACCTGATCCGGCATTTCACGGGCCGGGCCGCAGCTAGTCATTCGGACTGCAAGCATCTCCCTGTACCTTACCTTAGGTCTGCGGGTCTGCGGCTTGCTGGTTGGAGTGCTGCTGGTGGACACGCAGAGAAGTGCTGCCGGGCTGATTTTTTCCTTCTCAGGGCGGGCATGATGGGGAAGTGCTGCCGTAAGGTGACGACCAGCTGCCGATTTCAGCACTGGAATCGGCAATTCGTCACCAAGTTCTTTTCTTCTTCTTTTCTTCTTTTTTTTTTGTCTTAGCACACGACGGGCTGCTAGGCATGGTTTCGTCCAACCCTCACCTCTCCACATCCACCCTCGAATTCTCAATCTTCGCTTTTCCCTCCCGTGTCGCCTGCGCACGCATTCCAAGGCAAACTCATTTGATGGGCCCACCGACATGTCGCTGCACTGGTCAACGCTCCCACCCAAGCAATAGCTCAGGTATTTCGCTCTTGGCGACTGGATTCCTTCTGCCCACTGGAACCGTGTGCATCCGGTATGATTTCCTCCCATCGAGCGTCTCGATTGCTGTCCCTCCTCGCACGTCTTCGGTTTGCAGTGCCTGGCGTGTTCGCATGTTGGCCCTGGTATATTTCTTTGCTGCGCACTTCCTTGACCGTCGTTAACCTAGACTAACTCTCGCATTTACAGGCTCCTTTAGGACAGCACTGCGTCGGGCGATCAATTCTCCTCAGAAGAATGCCATAATCCAATCATCCTCCCAAGTCGACAATCGCCTTGATTCCTCCCCAGCCTCACCTACTTCCCTCAGTGCCGACTACCGCTCATACCTCAACGAGCCCTGTTTTCGAGTCCGCATCTCCACAAGCACATTCGCGTGGCCTCACATCCGATCCCCAAACGACAAGAAACACCACTATTCTCCACTTGCCTGTAACGAGCAAGCCACTGAGTTGAACCTTTCCAATCCTTCCCGAAGATATTGCGGCCTACTTGACCGTTGCTTTTCCGCGCAGGTGTTGCTCGTTCCTCCGTACAAACGTGTCGTGTCGCTGCTGGCCTGCCTACCCAAGTACTCGCGCCTGCTGACCTGATGGAGCACAGAGCTTTTGCCTCGGCCCCGCCCGATCTCTCTTTGCCAGTCGACTTCGCCGCAATCCGCATCTCTTGAAGACATCCGAGTTTGACGTACCTAGGGCAGCAACGGAGGGTGCTAGGGCCATCCTACGGAGGACCCCGCATCAAGCTGAAGCCGAGTGATGACCTTGGCAGCAACCTTGCGTGGCCTCTCGGGGGCATGGCGTGCACTGGTGGAGCGACGGTATGCACTGCTCTTGGGCACCTACCTAAGGACAGCTCGCGTCCTTTGGGAATGGACCGAAGTTAAAGTTAAAGTCAAGCTTCTACCACCAAAACAATTGAATTTCACGGGCTGGAACCTGCTGAATTGTGCTGGTTGGAGGAGGTTTTCCTGGCCAGCTGCAACGCCGATTCATCCGACTTGGACGAACACCACACATCGATTTCTAGCTTTGTTTCTACGTCAATGCCGACCAGGCAAAGACATCCGACAAACACGCCATTTGGGGAGATGCAGCGAACGCCCCAACACACAGGGACCCGTCACGCCGCCCGTTCCGCCTTCTCGGCAAGTCTATCTCGGGTCCAAGCAATGTGACATTTGTGTGGAGGATACTCGTGAACTGCTGGCCCGAGCCCCAATCTCGGGCTTCGTATGCAATCAATCTAGAGTTGTGTCTTGGCATGTCCACTGCTGATGACCGGGCTGAGGCGGCAACCTCCCGGAGGCTGCCCCCGCCGAAGTCAGCCTCCAATCTCGAAGGCGTTATGAGCATCTGCTGTCCATTGCAGCATGTTCTGGCCCCACGCTCCCCAAGTTACTCAGTTTGGTGTTTCCCGTTGGCTCTTCCCTTACGAATATGACAGTGAGCTTCTAATCCTTCCGTGGCATGATGGGCCCTCGGCAGACCAAGGTGATCATTACCGTGCCGCCACAATGGTCAAGTGCCGAAGCGAATGATCGGCTGGCGGCATTTTTGACCGGGTAAGCTCTCTGACCCCGCAGCTCTTCCTGTGCATGCCCCTCCCTCCGTAGAGAGGCCGCGATCTACAGGGAGATGCCAGAAGCGCCATACGCCATGACACAAGACATGCCCATTTCGGTCTGGGATCAGGAATGGACTCGCGCTGTGTGCCTCTGAGGTGGTGCCGGGCAGAAAATTGGGCGGAGACAACGCCCGCACTGGCACCTGTGGTCGTGCGGGTAAGGCAGATCCTGGATGTTGTCTCCCTCAAGGCCCGAGGAATCCTACGTCAAACGTTCCGCCGCGCACCAGCATCGTCGGATTCTCCCGCATCCCCCCAAACCTCAAATATCCCTCCGAGCGGGCCCAGCGCATCTGCTAACGAGCGAATACCCAGGTTATTGTTCTATGCTGGCACTGTCGCCTGAAGAAGAAAACGGCGCGTAATCCACTGTCTTCCACGAAAATTGATTGTTGACACCTCATCTACAAAAATTCCGGTTGTTCTCGTCCGAAATGCAAAACCCGCGAGGGGAGCGGGTACATTTGCTACTTCGATAGCATGCTATGCCAGAGTATTCAGTCATGGAAGAAGCGCCGGCTGCGGGAACTCGAGCGTGAATCGGATGTCCTGCAGACCATCTTGAACACTTCGTCTGCACGTTCGTCATAACCCGGAATCTCGATCTCACCCGCTGACAATATAATGATGTGATGCTTTCGAACGAGCTTCAGGTGGCTGGTAATCCGTTGGAGTTGTGAGGAATACTATAACAAGTGCGTCATGGCTTGAGAGAAGACTTGGATGGGAAAGCCTCTGGAACTACAGGGGAGCGATTCAACGCCTAGGTTGTGAATTTATCCCTGCACAAGTAAGCTTGATAATCGCTATCTGGTGCACCTCTTAAGCCAAGCTCCCTCGATAACCTGCCACTGAAGGACTCGCCAAAAACTTGAAGTTCCAAAGAAGGACATGGCCAAGCTAATCAAGGCTTGATGAACCCTTGACCTTCGACGAGTCAGTCCGAGGGCCTTTTCTCGCGGCTGTCTCGAAGCATACTGTGGAGCCTTTTTCGCAACGGTCTTGGGGATCAGGTCTTGAACGAGGTCAGTTAGAACGTACACCGAGCATCGCTGAGGAGCTCAGGCCCTGCAGTTCTCGTGAACTTCTAGCACTGGATCACAATATGGGATGGCGCAGGAGCAAGCGACTGGTCCCCTGCTATGGCACAGATGATTCGGTTGTCTGGCTGGGCGGGAGATCTCTCGGGCGTCGAAGCATGTACGGGGAACATCGTTTCCATGCGCCTTTTGGTAATTAGCAGTCAGCATCTTCTCGAGTGATGCAGCACTGAGGGAAGGGTTCGGTCTCGCAACGACTTGGAGAGTAGCCTTGATGTTTCAAGCTTGAGCTGTTAAGGATGGAAAACGTGGCGGCGTTCACCGCGATGTCATTATGTTCTAGCTCACGATGGGGCATTCCGGGGTTCGCAGTTCCAGGCTGCATTGCACAGGTACGAGCTTCGTACTTGTGCAGATGTTATTGTACAAGTACAGGTTTCTTGTACCTGTACATGTATGTACTTTCGTCCTTGCACAGTCCATAGTATAGCCTCGTAGGGAATCCATGACAATCTTAATAAGTCAGAAAAGGATTGCAATTCGCCTGGGATTTAAAGTCAGACTTGTTGGGCGATGTAGGTAGCAGGGTCAGACTTTATTTCGACCGCAACCTTGGAACCCACTCTCCCCTCGAAAGAGACTTCGACAAGAACGGTGCTACAATTTTACTGCTCATTGATCACAAGATTTACATTCAAGGCAATCCAACGAGACATGCGAGGTCCCATTCATGCGGCTGTATCGTTTCGGGCAGAACATCGAGAGTTCTGCTATGCAGCATCTTAACCACTGCGATGCCATGGGGCAGGCTGCTCTGCCCTCTCTCTCTGCGACCAGTGCCATGGGCTCCTGCTATCTCTGCCGGCAAGACAAGGATCAAGAAGACCGCTACTAGCAGCGCTCGCCAGAGATCTTAGACTGCCGACGAAGAGTTCATTGAAAGATCATCTTCTGCGTTCTAGTTTGGCTGACTTCCCGAGTACGGCTGCCGAGGCCGCGAGTGTCGGAACATCACCGTTGAGGAGGGCATCGTGGAAGGCAATGACATCAGTATCGTGGAGGGCGGCTGCTCCATGAATGGCGTCGCCAATATTCAGCCAGTCTCCGAAGATACGGCTCCTCGAGATCGCCTTGTCACTTATTAGCCTTGTCACTCAACGCCTGCTAAGGAAGGAGGCGCGCCAACTGCTTCACAGCCCCAGTAGCGATGTCATCAGAACCGCGTACTTCCTCCAAATTCTCAGAAGTCTCGAGCCGACCCCAACCCCTTCTTGGGAGCGTCCATCACGCAAGAACCTTGAATATTCACCTTACGTGGAAGCGGAAGGCGCCTTGAATACTCGACCTACCTCGCAGACGACGTCTTCGACCCCTCGCTCTGAGAGGCGTTGCACCGGCTGACTTCCCCTTACTTCGCCAGCTCAACCCTACGTCAAACACCCACTTGCCACCCCAGCAACAACTACCCGCCCGGAGCGCTACGTATACCTGTTTGGCTGCAAAGACAAGCCCACTTTGGTGGCCCGGCAGACTTCTCAACCGCTGACCGCTGCCTCCAAAACCATGTCGTTTTCGACCCTTCTAGCCGTAAACTCCCCTCCGTCAACTACGTCAACCCTACGTCAGAGATCAGGCAGTCAACCAAGTTGTAAATCGCCTACCAGGCGTACAAACCCCAGCAGCTACGGTCCTGCCAAGCTGTAGTGACTGTGGCGTGGTGATTCTTACCTGCTACCTGATTGAGGATGTGAGGGATGGTTGACAACGCCTGTCCATCGAGAAAGCCGACTACGAGGCGCCGGTCCCCGCGTGCCACAAGACGCCCCCTGACGCCCAGTCTTCGAGAAGGCCTCTCGACGCCTCCCCTGCTACGAGACGCTCCCCCGCGGCGCCGGACCCACGTTGCAAGATTGATGCATGGCCACCCCGGGCCCCAACCTCCGAAAAGAGAATAGTCCTAGAGGGATTGTGGGTGGGCTACGCAGGATTGGATGGGCCACGCTGGCTGGCAACGTTGGCAGGGTTACTAGGCAATCGTCGAAGACAGCATCGAAGACGGTGGCCCCCTCTTGCGAAAGAAACCCTCTCTTCTACGTATTCATCCAGATCAATGCGTCCAGCTTTTCCCATGCGGGATAGCCATATTAATCGTTAGGTGCCCTGAACTAACACTAGGCTCGTTGAGCAACAGGAGAACCTGGCGATGTCGAGCAGATGAGCTCGTGGCTATTCAACAGACGCGCGGTCAGTCATGTTTTGCGCCTTCAGCCAACCCGCTGCACGCACTCCTATCGCACTAGAGGGAGCTCATCATCGAGGATGTAAACCACGAACCTTTTGGCGAGCCAAATGCCCAGTCCATCACCGGGTAACTGCCGCATGTCTAGCTTCGCTCTTGGGTCGAATACACTGCTAGCTCGGCGCCAGATCACATCCAGTCCCACTTGTACCCATCAATTGCCTTGCTATCATCAGTGTTGTCCTTCCATCACAAGCTTGGCCAGTGATCTGGGTGTGTTCTTTCTTGCACTTCACCAAGCCCGCAGTTCGCAAAACCCTCGTCTCAAGATAACAATCTATCGCAGCACTGCGAACCACCATACACGGACGAGGTCTGCGACTGACCGAAGGGAACTTGGTTGGTCGACACGCGTGATCGTCGCAGTCACGCAGAAGCCCCATGCGCGCAATATCGAGATCCCCAGTGTCTTATCCCGTGCTGCTGGAAGGTTCGTAACATGGAAGTGAGGCTGGTAGTTCGTTTCAGTGTCATTCTTCCACGGACCTCCAGCGTGGTCCCGTCAAGACTGTAGGTTCATTCTCGCCGGTCCGTGTCCACGGCAGCCCGCACATTCCGCATGGTCAGCATCGCCAGTCTCAATCCCCACCTACCTCACAATGCAGATGCTCTTCAGCAGTAGGCATTGAAGCCAACAGCTGAGGTCAACCCACTCGACACGGCTCGTCCAGTCAATTAGTTTTTCTTTGGAAGTATCGCCGCGGCTCACGGAGCCCTTCCCAGCACCCATTCGATCACCATCCAGTCTCCTTCGCAGAACCTAGTGCCCAAAGTTGCAGCTGCTAGTTGCCGCTGCTTTTCGTCACTCGTTATTGTGTTACTGTTGACGGGCAGTCCGCCAAAACGATAGCTAAACAGGTGGGATATCCGCCCGAGACGTTGCTCCGTTTGTTTTGTCCGCGGCCATCATGCGTTGGACATCAGAACGGTGCTGAACCGGCAGAAGGGTAACAACTCCAGAACTTGGCCGAAGCTGTGCCACAACAGCCACAACAGACATAATTCAACTACGGCAAAGGGACACCTCAATAGGAATAACTCAAGATTCAGTATCTTATCATGACCTACAAGCCATAGAGGTCAACGTGGTCAAGTCATCCTATCATCAGAGAGCAAGGCGAAGTCCACTGCCCATATCACCAGGCGGCCGCCTGGTATTGCAAACAAGACGGACTGCCACAGGGCGCAAAGTCCCAGGTACCGGCATGAAACTTCATTACTCTTGTAATGATCATTAGATGAATCGAGAACCCCTTCCATATCCTAGCTCTCCGGGGTCCTCTCATCAATCAGCTCGGCGCCGGGCCGCTCCGACGAGACTTGTCATTAACAACATGATTATTCGATCCGCATCTGTGTACAGCTTCTGATCCACAAGCCGAGGTAAGGGAAGGTTCGACATCTTGGAAAGGAAATCCCAGAGCCGCTTGAGTTCTTCCTCGTCTGGAAGTGCCTAAGCGTGAAAACGACTCTCAGCATCCACCACGACGGTTAGCCACCGTTCATGCAAGAACGAGTCCTTGTCGCCCGAGAGTGCAGGAGACACGGTTGTCAAGAGGTATAGCAAATATTTGCGCAGGATAGGACTGGGAGAGGTAAGGTAATGCTGGGTCAAGATTGTGATCTTTTCGAGAAGCGCGTAGGTCGGGGTCTTTGGTGGTTTCTCCTTGTCAATCTGGCCATTCGTCTCATCCACATCTTCGGCATGATCCAGCGAGATCAGGCTTGACAACACGCCCTTGTTGACGTGCTTGTCTTGCCCTTTGAGACTGGTCTCGAATGCATCGTTCTGGAAGCCGAATCTTTTGTCCTTTAGTTGATTGATCCCCGCGTGAGTACGGAAATGCCAGCGTAGAAACTCAGCCTGCAGTGTGATTGATCTGGAGTCTTGAAATTGTTTACTCCAAGACTTGAGGATCATCTCCTGCTGGATTGATGCTGCGTCTGATGTCGAAAGTAGATAGCGGTAACACGTCCGGTCCAATAAGGACATTCGTCCAGATTCAAAGGGCCTTCCATCAGCCAAATAATGTGCATTAGGTAGCACATGAACGCCATAATTCCACGAATTGGTTTGTATGGGAGTCGGATTGTTTCCTAGCACTGTTGAAGACCTGGGGACTCAAGAACTTACCGTCTGGCCAATAATAAGATTGAAGGGCTTACTGTCAGGCCATCCGCACGCCTCCCGCACGAAATCACAGACCCTTTCAGACAATCAGTCTTTCTCCTTCTCTGACTGGCTTCTCAGACTGTCGCATCTTGTTCTTGCGCTGGTAGAGCGATCCCATGCGTTCCGTACCCAACGGTTGCCTCCTTCGTCCTTCGAGATAAGGGTGAGGATTTTGCTGGCTGTGGCTCGTGGAAGGATCGTCTTCCAGCGAGTGGCGACATGCCTACTCTTTGTAGGGAACGAGTTGAATACGGCAACTGTTGGCGAAACCAGTCGATCGAGTAGAATATCGATCACAGTGTTGTTGATCCATTTTTCGTCCTCCAGGGTGGCACCACCAGCAAGCACCAGACTTGGATTGGGTCTTTTCGCGGGGAGCGGCTTTTTATCGACGGAAACCGCTACATCTCGCACGTTGATGTTGGTACGGCGTGTGGTGGTGACGGACTCATCGCCAGCAGCATTCGGGAAATGCCTGTCACCTGCAGGCCCGAGACTTTTATCCACAGGCAGCTTTGGTTGGCAAGGCACACCGCCCGCAGTGCGGAGCTTTCGTTCAGGACAGGGTTTATCGGATGACTAGTGCTTCGGTTGGCTTGCGGGAGACTGTTTGCCGGCGTCTCTGTTAGAAAGGGAGTCGTTTTCGTCGCATGGGTGTTGCTGCCGACGAAGATCCTGAAGCAGTCAGTGTCTTCTTCCTCGAATGTCTGGTTGCGGGAGATACATCGGGAATGGTGATGAATCTGAGATTTTGGGCAACGGGCGACAGGCTATATCTGGAGAGGGTGCGCTCTCAGGCCAGGTTCAGGGGTTGCCTGGCTGAGGGCTGTGCGAATCAAATCTCCATCATGTCCATGGCCGTGGACAGATCTTGCTCTTGGGGTGGGGCGGGCTCGGGGGCGGGTATTGCCTTGGCGTCGTCGTCTGGATCTCCTGGATGGACTTCGGTTTTCAGGGAAGGGTTGGAGTTGCGTCGGCGGCTAGCGGGGTTTGTCTTAGAATGCTTGACCCAGGCAGATGAATCAACTGGCAGGAAATAAAAGAAATTAGCATCTTCACAACCGAGAGTGTGAGAGACGATGATGAAAAGACTTGTGGAGGATAGCACGTACGTGATTCCACGGCCATTTCGAACCTTTTTTTACGGGAGCAGACCCTAACTTCTACCCTTTGTCGCTGCTTCGAGATGCTCTCGTAGGCGGTATGAAGGGTGGCAATGTCGCAATCAGGTCAGGTTAGACTGGCGGTGCAATAGCAGGGAGTACTGACGACGAAGTGGACATTGTGGGTTAGGTGACTGCTCAGGCGAGTCGGTGGCGACGTTGGTTGTAGTGTAGGTGCATCTGTTGCAGAAGTCCCGTCGTCGCTGTTGGGTACCCGGGTGTGAGAGGCCAACGGGAGGCCTGCGTCATGATGTGCTACAGGTCGTGATGCAGTGCAGTGCAGTACACCTTCCCGGCGTGAGTTTCACCGTCTCACTGCCTTGGGAGGCATTCGCAGCACCCACGGGAGGTGCAAACAATCCGACCAATCACTGCGCCTGTAGATGTCAGGTCCGTGAGTGTCAAGTGTTAAATGTCAAGTGTTAAATGTCATGTGTTAATGTCATGTGTTAGTATTAACGTGCGATAGCGACCCTGCGCTGGAGCTGCCCTGAGCATGGTGCAGGTGCAGGTGCAGTACGTACCGTCTTGCCAGGATGGTACGGTTCTCTGATTGGTGCGTGAGGGCCCGTACCATCTTCTGGTGATGGTACGGCTCCCTGATTGGCCGCAGGACTTGCCTCAAGCCGCCTTACTGCTCAAGTTCAGCCCCCACCCTTCCTCATCTCGCAGGCACATACCCTTAAGGCCAGCTGTCCAGGCCTGCGCCAATATGCCTTACCTTACTTTGCACCGGGCAGAGATGGCCCAGGTGGATAGATCAACTGGCAGAAAATAGAAGGCATTAGCATCTTCACAACAAACAGTGTGAGAGAGGATAATAAGGCGGTAAGTAGCGGTCCTTTTGTCTTATACTTGTGCGAGATGGGAAATTGCAAGGACAACAATGTGGTGGAAAGCCAGAGAGGGACGGAGTGGCGATGTTCTTAGTAATACGCAGCAAGTCAGTAGCAACGTCGGTTATGGTATAGGTGCGTGGCACGGTACGGTGGGTTGAGGACATAACAACTAACACATGTGTTAGTATCTAACATATGTGTTAGGAACGTGCACCTGACAGGAAACCTCACAGCTGCGCTGGAGCTGCTCTCAGCATCCAGGATAGTACAAGTGCAGGTGCAGTACTCCGTACCATCCCGGAGAGATGGTATGGCCCTCACGCACCAATCAGAGAGCCGTACCATCTCTCCAGGACGGTACGGCCTCCCTGATTGGCCGCAGGACTTGCTGTGGATGGGTGCGTTCCTGCCTAAGGAAGGCGGATTAGTCCTTGCCACGGGCGAATGGGTGTGTGGCGCCGGATCCAGGTCCGGTCTTCTGGCAGGCACTTGAACACTGAAGGAGGTACCTGGCGACACGCAGGGTGGGATCGATAAGGTGACTGGCTGCCTGGAGGTTGCGCTCCTTTTGGCACCTGTGGTCAGTCCGTGCCTGCCAGCCTTGACTCAGCTGGTGGAGAGGATACCTCAATTCATTAAAGAAGGAAGGTGAGACCCTCAATCTTTTTAACCCGGAACCATCCCATGGGGAATGCAGGTGATCCAGCCCACTTGGAAGGTTGAGAATGGTTGTGTCTCTCACCCACGTCGAGTGTCAGTTCGTTGCTAGCCGGTCGACAAAATTATTACCCTTATCCTGCTATGCCTTTCATCCCCGAACTTCCTTGCGCCAAGTAACGTCCTGCCGAAACTCGGCGAGTATGCCACGCCTGTCTTCATCAAACCAAACCAACCTCTATCTCGATCATCTTCGACATATTGGCCAGGCTAAAAGGCTCCCCACACCCCTCAACCTCCTCCACATTTCCGACGAATGAGTGCTTGAATTGTCACGCTCTGCGATTGCGTCCTTAGGTACCCGAGTACCCAAACGCCTTCTGAAAAGAATGACAAAATGGCATCTGGTATTCTCCACCAGGGGGATTCCCGGTCTAGACAACGGCGAGCCCAGAAAATCCTACGCAAATACGCCCCAGTTCTCTCAAGCTCAGTCGTTCAGCCTGTCTTCCTCGAGGTCGACATACGTCGCCCACAACACGGAAAGCCAAGGCCTCCATGACCGAGTCGATGTTCCACGCCCCACTTAAGAATACAATTGCGCCGCTGGGAAGTCCCAAGAAGATATCCCCGTGGCAAGGAGCGTCATCAATCATTTTTAAATGAGTCCGATACCCTTTCAGCCAATCGCACGTGGACCTTTTGAGGAGTGTTTTCGCTCTGTATTAATATCTAGAATTCCTTAGACGCGTCCAAAATTGATGTGTCCGAATTTCGGAGGAATGTCTGCCACAGGGATCAGGTATCGTACCCTCGTTGAGCTCAGCTATCTGCTGAACCCAGTCGTCGGCCTCGATTTATCTGTTACGGTCGGTCCAGTTCAGCGCTATCTTTTGCGAAGCCGGCTCCCACTCTGCATGCTACTTTGCTGCGCTGGAGATGATGTAGAGAACTCCTAAACGCCAAGCCCTATTACACAATCAAATCCATGGATTTGGAGGCCTAGGTGAGGGAAGGGGAAGAAAACATACCGGTTTCGGGAAACATGGGACGGACCGACGTACGCGATCAACCACCCGAGCACAAAACGCATGATTCGCCCCCACGTTTCTCTTCATTCATTACAACCATCCCATGCCTTCTTTGAAAAGTCGCACGCATCAAATCTATTACTGAGCATTGAATTCAACCACGTGAATACCCCTTTCTATACAAATCTCGACAGGAGCACAATGGGGCGCCACCTCTGGCTTGATCATAAAGCCACGCATGCACTGACATCTGATTTCGACGGGCCTCATGGAACTGGAGAATGAAAAGTTGACTATCCAACGACTTCCCCGGAGTAGCTGGAATTGACGCCCCAGGATCAAGGAAGAATCAGACCAAGGATCTGCTGCATGACGCAGCTTCACATACATAGAACATGCCGAGCTGTCGTTTTTGCATGGCAGGCAACCCGAAACACCCAAATTGTATCTACACGCCTGATGTCGATAGCACTCAAAGCAGGTTTTGTAGGGAATTGTGGCTGGTATTGTGTTTGATGAAATTACAGAGTACCTGAGAGGAAACAGCTGCTTCGTCAGGCCTGGATGATGCCAAGCTTTGCAAAGCAGCCATTGGCAGTCAGGTTGGTGATGCCCGCTTCATATAAACTCCCCTCACAAACCAGGACCCTTGTGGAGGCGGTTGTACGTCGATTTATCGGAGAACCCGATACCATCCGCCGTGTGCAAGCCGGACACGCGCGCGACCAAGCATCAGGAAAGATTGAACGGCGCAAAATGTCCCAACGTCCCGTTTTCTCGCAGCTTTGAGAGATTGTTAACAGCTCGATATGAGTTGAAAGCAGAAAAGAAGTAAAGCACCGCATTAGAGAAGCGCCGAACAGATCAAGATCAGAAGGTTCAAAAAGGAGCCAAACGTCTAGAGCCAGCCGACAATTTCAAGCCCCGGAGAATCTGATTCGAAATCAGGCAAGACCGCGCAAATTGAAATCGAGCCCGTCCTGTCGACCCCGAACTGCTGCGGATGTTAGAGCCATTGGGGATTTGCCTGATATGAATGCCTTCGCCTGTCTCGAATCTCGTTGAGCAGTACCTGAGTCTCATGCTCCACGATGAAAGCCGTGTGAACTGCCCGTTTCCGTCCATGCAGCTGCTCGCAGGGCATCCCCAGCCGGATGTGCTCTCCATACGATTCACGTATTGCAAATGTCTTTAATGGTAGCTGGATTGGTTGTAATAATTGATAGTTCTCGTCTTGAAGCTCCTTGACTGGCTATGAATCCAACATTGCTTCAGCGACACTCACTAACTTATGACCATTAGGTGTCCGCTTTCCCAAGATGCCTGTTGTTCTCATCTTCAGGAGATTTATATGTTTTCTATGGCTTGTGATAAACCTGCGTGACAACACATAAGGTCAAACGACTTATCGCCAGAGAACCTGTAGATTTATCAAAGTGCGATCGCAATTAACAACACCAAAGGGAGGAAAAGAACAATCTAGAAGAGCAACAGGTCCGCCGAGAAGTCCAAGCCGTACACCAAGACCAATCGCTCCAGACAAGGAGGTATAGGAGCTATGCGCAAGGAATGATAGATGGAAAATCACTAAAGACATGCGTACAGGCCGGATTCCATCGAAAAGAGAAAGTAATTTGACTGTGTTGGTTTATTTCAGTCAGCCACAGAATTTTATAATTATCCCGGCTTTTATCCGTCGTTCTGAATCGCGAACGTGCTGCTTTTATCAAAGAATAGCAGCCTAAGGAGAACGAGTTAATGTTCATCATGCTGATCTGAAAACAAGCCTCCACACGTCGCCGCAAGTCGTGGCCTCCGTCGAGCAAAGCGGCGAGAGGACCATCGCTGGAGCGCAAGCCCCGTCTAATGTCAGATTTCCCAACACAGATAGAGTACTCAATGTTCAGTTGCCATGGATACAACTCGAGACAATTTGTGTGGGCTGGCAGGATACGCCCGTTGGTTCGGCATGGGAATAAAGGTTCCGGGAATAGAAGTCGGTCATGAGAGTGGGACAGCCACAAGGGCCATGTAGACTGGGATGGAGAAGAAATGTGGCAAGCCCTGCTGAACCTTGGTTCGTCGGCCGTCGTATGTAGTTGTTTTGTTCCCGAAGCCGAGCTTTGCCATCGCCGATACGCTCTTCACCCTTCAGACACAAAGGATGCTGATGGTTCAGGGACAAGGAGTTTAGACGGTAGTTGTTTAAGCCAGGGAAGACCCCGAAAGGGTGGTAGGCTGCCTGGGAATCAGGGACCACCTGAGCTGGCCTTTCGGAAATAATAGCGGTTGGGTAATCCAAACGAATGCCCAGCCAACAATGACCATATCGTAACGGTTGTATTGAGTTAGATGATTTCGGGATGTCCCGGTAGGGTTTGCATGGCAGCCGTTCGACGGCGACCGAGTGCGGCGTCGGCTGTAATGCGGAGTTTCGCGAGGATAATTCTTGTCTCCTTCGTTCTCAGAGTCCTCGGTTTCCAACCCTGGGAGAACGATTGTGCTCGTCATAGTTACCCCTTCCCATTCTTGCTTTGATGTTAGCCTTCTCAGCCTCCTGTAAGCGGCGAGCTTCAGCCACAACTTCAGAAGACCTGGGAATGTAATCAGGTCGCGACAATGAATCTCGTCTCGTTCGAGTCGGCGTGGGGGGCGGCAGAAAGTCTGCGGTGTCGGCGTCGACAACTTGTCTCTTGGCCGGGGTACGACCGGGCCGCCGTGGTGGGGTGTTGAACATACTGGGCGTTGCAGCCGTAGGTACCATTTCGGTCTCGATGCGCATCGTGCGCTTGAATCTCCTTGCCGGCGTCCTTAATAAACTCAGGTTCGTGGGGGACTGTGCGGCCATCGCTTTCCGGAACTCGGTAGGCGTTTGGGGCGCGTTGAAGATTGGTGTCTCTGGGTCGGCCTTGTCTGGTAGAGGCGCGAATTTGGCCGCCCTCTCTGGGGTTTTTGGAGGAGTGCCCTCCGCTGGGGCTGGGGACTTGGGACCCTTGTCGGTCTGCATCATTGGTGTATGGAGACACTGGACCTGGTTTGGCTGAGTTCGTGATCTTGCTTTCGTCCGTCGTCGTTTGGATGGTGCGGTGGGATGGCGTAAAGGTCGATGAGGGTTTGATACGTGCGGTTGTATGTGCGATTGGATGCTTGAGGATGCAGTTCGCTTTTCCCATTAGGAAAGAAACACATTGGTACTCACGATGGTTCGCTCCCCTTTGACTTCCCTGAAAACTGCAATGACAGGCATGATACCATGATGTTATTTCCCCACACAGTCCGTAGGGCTGGACTTGGCAGCTTGGGTGTGGGAAGGAGCAGAACTGACACGGCAGGAGAAAAGAGGAGCAACACCCTCCTCGGCGCAATCGCAGGCGAGAGGGAAGCAGCGACAAACCCAGCTTCGAGCTTGCCCATATCATTGAAGCAAGGAAGTCCCCGAACGACAGCATGCCAGTCAACCACCCCTCTACAGGGGCTCCAAGCCTGACGAGCTCGGGGGAGGGGTTCCGTGGGAATTGGGGCTTCTAGGAGCGGCCTGGCCAAACAGAGTTGGCAGCCAAGAGAATGACCATGGAGGGAGAGAGAAAAAAGAGTTCTGGATCAAATTAAATCATAACAGGATTCGATACTGTATCAATCTTGATGGTCTCAGTCACATAGTTCCACAGGTTTCCAAAACTCTGATGCACCAACTTGTGGAGCTGCGTTCACTCTTTTTTTCGATGGAGTCCGCGCGCGTATTCAGCTGCATATTCGGACAGTTTGGAAAGAAGAACAGGATGAGATTGATGCTTTGGAGATTTACGGCGTGAATTTGTTCGTGAGTCCCTCTCTCGGCCATCGTACTATGCCCGGCATGGTCCGGATTGGGCATTACAGTGAAGGCCAATCGTTGAGAAAGACATCCCACAACCGCCACTGAAAGAGTTTAAGTAATGAACATCTCTCTCTGATATGCGATATCGTCGTTTGAAGCTGTCCGCCTGTGGGATCTTGTCAAGGCACACGATTGGCCCCGCAGAAGCAAATCTGCAAAGAATGAAATCAGGCATATCATTTGAGTTGAAACTCACATTTGGGCTGAATGTTAAGACATCTGAGCCTCTAAAGAGGACAGCCGACGTTACAGACACCATGTTCGAAGATAATTTGACGCTCGAACCAAGTGCCATCTTTCTACCAGCGATACCTTTTGCCAATCGCACAAATACAGACAGACACAACTGCATGTGACGAGAAAACGGGATGAGTAACTGCCACCGAGACTCGTTATAACGCTCCAGATTCCAGGCCACTACTGTGAGTGAGGCCGAATAAGTGAGCCTGTATTTCTACGGAGTAGCTGTATCACCTCAGTGGCACCATAAAAATCATGGTGTGAGCAAGGTGAGGGATCTACTCCATAGAATTTAAATAACCCCTTTGTAACGGCACAGCAGCTCGATGGAGGCCCTTGTTACAAGGTATTCTCTTACAACTCATGACACTGAATGTCCAGGAATCAGCCGACAAGGCACTGGGGGGAGATTCAGAGTGTACTTCGCGACGGTCCTATAAGGACGCGCCATCGAGTCCTCCAACTGATCAAGACCTTGAGTTCCCTTCAGTGCGCACCAAGGTTAGAAAATCAACGGACATGAGATATCGCGCGGCTCTACTGACGTTATTCGGCCCCGAGTGAGATTGGGCTGGCCCAGTCACTTGTCTGATTTTCCATCAAAGTCAGCATCAGTCTTGTTCCAAAGCCGAGGACTACCTATAGTGGAATAATCCGCTTGCCGTTCAGATTTCTTCCCTGGCAAACGTGACAAAGAACTAGTCCCCAGCTACTAATATTGGCCCAGAAAGACAATCATTGACCGTATCGCCATTGCGATATTCGAAGGCTTCGAATATTGCAACACCAAATATTAGTACTTCGAATGCCGCACGCTCCGGGTTGCTCGACCGGTACTATGAGATCGACGGCTAGACTTGTTCACTCCCATGATTCATCATCAACGCGCGAGAATGCGGCTGTGTCGTTGAAGGACGAGCGGGGTTATTGGAACAGCCTGGCCGTTTCTTTGTCGAACACTACGCAGCTTCGGGGTCGACATACCTAGCCAGATCGGTCTTTGTGGAACGGCGCCCACGGACTGCCTGGTATAAGGAGGTATGATGGCTGAAGCAGCTCAAACGGACATATCGGAGAGAACATGATGCAGCCTGCTTAATTGGCACAGCCGGCTCTCCCCTCGACCGAATTTCGCCAAAATGCGGCTTGCAAAGCCTTGTAAAGCTGCTTCACGCAGTCTTCTCTAACAGCGGGCTTGCCCTGGATTACATATTTGAAGTCTTATGATCTCCTCCTTTTGGGCTGGCTCACAATCAAAAACCTTTCGTCTGACCGATTTGAGACCCATGTCAGAAACAAACGTATACCGGTGTTCAGAAAAACCCTGATGGGAGCTGATGTAACAACCTTCTAGCTCCCCAAAGCATCATCAAATCGATGATCGATCTGACCTTCAAAAATAGAATAGCTCGTTGCTCGCTAGCCAAGGAGCCCACGTTTGCTTGATTGATCTTTCTGACCAATACAAAAGAGATCACTTACTACCCAAGACCCCAAATGCGAAACGCCCGTCCCTTAGAGAAAGCTACCAAGTGTTGCCACTATCTACTCCTCAAAACGAAGTGTTAGCCGCCGGGCTCATGACCGTGCCTCTGCGGTCGTAGCGGGCGAGGTATGGCTAGACGCCTGTGAAAGGACTGGGCCGAACTGTGCCAGAATATATGCCTGGATGAACTGCCTTCGCTCGCGCTATCTGCGCTGCCTGTGCAGGGCCTTTTAATCTCTTAAATAGTACCAGAAACGTGGCTGAGAGGCTGAAGGCGGCGGTCTATTGAATCGTCATACGGTCAAAAGGCTTGACGACACGGAAGGTTTGAATCCCTCCATCTCCGCCAGAGTGCTCAGATTCATATATCCCCGGTCTCTGCCACTGCCCACTTAGGAGCGCCTACTCGTCCACTGCGAAACCCATATACGGAGTCTGAGCTGGAAAGTCGCGTTTATCCATGCTGGTCTCAGCGAGAACACCCGTCTGAACCGCTAGGATTCAAGCCAAGCACAGCAAGCCCTGACGATCACGCCGGTGCATGAGGAGCGACTTAGCTGTCCGCGATGATGCCGAACCATTTCAGTTGAACTGGAAGCACCGCCCAATGCGCTCTCGTTTAGCCGTCGAGGGCACAATGTCAAGGTTCTATGTGCGCGCAGCGCCAGCATACCAAGGACGGTGTAGCTCCAGGTCACTCGTCATGGCTATCCTATTCAAAGGCGAGATTGACGTGACGCTGATGCATGTTCCCTTCAAGATCTCGTCAGAGTCGCTTCGCTGCCCCGCGCGACGGAGCGTGCCACGGTGCGAACGCTCCTCACGCCGGCCGACGGCCGAAGCTAAGTGGGTCTGCCCTATTACGGTCCGGTCCGTCTATATGGGTCTCACTACGGTCCGGACAGTCTATGTGGGTCCGACTCGAGCCGGACCGGGCCTTGTGCTGTTTGCTGAGATTAGCCGGGCGCATATGCTCTATGGCGAGGTCTGGCTGAAGTTTTACACAGTCGACCTAGTCACAGCAACGTGCGCAGCAAGCTCGTCACCAATGACGATCGTACATTGACGTTCACGGCCTTGTGCTCGGCATCCGGCGGCGCGACTGACGTCGACATGGCGGCGTAATTCGTGTGTACTGTTTTTTGTAACGATGCCCAAGATATCCTCACCCAGATTAAAGTACTTCAGACCTTTCTGTGGGATGATCAGCTTGCACCTGGGCGGAAAGATAGAGGAGACTAAAGACAAGAAGTTAGAACGAGAGATCGCTGAGGTAGAAGCTACCTAGACGGATGAAAAGAAACGTGAAAGATAGGAGGGTATTACGAAAAGCGACGGAAAGAGAAGGAAGCAGCTGTGGAAACGGACGCTAAAGAAGTTTGCAAGCAGGACGAAGAGCTGAAACGCCAGCAACTGGGAGCTGAGACCCGTGAAGCACAACCCGAACGCGTGAGTGAAAGACAAATTAGGGCCTGAAAAGGAGTCGAGATGTCTTTCCGCTTGGTTGAAGAAACCCAGTCTTGGCCCTGGTGCCTCACCGATGGGTAATGGTACAGAAACTCCACCTTGCGAGGAGACTGAACCGACGAGTCCGCTGAGCCATCACCTATGCTACCTCCAGCTCAGCCTGCTGGCTGAGTGACTCAAAGTCGGCCTCTAGAAGCCTAGAAACCCAAGTCAGCTAATCCAAACGAGGAAGCGAGTTGAGCCGCTGGAGCTCACACCTGGCACGCAAACACTCAAGTTTGCTCACGTATTGTGACTCCAGGAAGAAGCAATACGCCGTCGTCCGGTTCTAAAACGCATGCACAGGGAAGTCGTCTGTTGACTAAGATCTAGAGGTTCAGGATAGCCTCGGTCCTAGTGGTAAGCTTAGTCCCACCCTACCAGATTCAGAGTGTACAGATTCGTTTACTGTGAGTTGTGCAGCATCTAGCTATTAGCTTCAACCAATGCTGAACTTTAGAGAGCCTATAGGCAACTTTGGTAGGCTGCCTTTCCAAACTTCCCTTCAGCCACAACTTCAAACCAAAGCTTAGCAGCATTCCTAAGCTATACCTATATAACGTGTTACAAACCAGTTCGATAGAATGCCTCCCCGCTAATTAGTCTGAATCATAGGAAGTCTTTGCAGACTATAGCCAGCATAAGTACTAGATCGCCTTGGCAACTAAGTGGACGTTATAGTAAAACACCCCGTAGTAGAGTAGATTCTGCTCGAAAGAAGGAAGAAAGAAGAAGGAGATTTTGCCGCTAAGATGCCGCTCACCACACATACAGAAGTCACACTATGCGAAAAGTCTGGAGCTAGTTAGAAGGCGAACAGCGTCGGTGAAATAATGCAACCTCGGCATGCTGTGAGGGCCGATTTAGCACCTAGCAAGGTACAACGAAAGGTCAAGGCAGCCTTTTATGTGACGACTCCCGAGAAGGTCGAAAAGCATGTCCGATTGAATCCTAATCATCGTAGGTCAATCCTGAAACGAGTGGACACTGCACTAAATCACCCAACTCATATTCCTTGTAGAAGGCCCGGTGAATTATGAACAACACCTCATCCTGTTTGAACGGCGGACCTTGCTGGACAAGGGCGGCCTCAATAGTACCATCCAGTCATGGTACTGATTCAGGTATGGGCCGTATGGCACTGCGAGTGGATCTGGCCGGATTGATACTGACAGACGACGTTCAGCCCCAGCAGGTTAGTTACAACAGCCTTCTTACGCGGGTTCATCGGTCGCCCCGTCGCTCCGCACATTTGGCTTTTGGGCAGCTAACTGCCAACAAATTACAGGCCATCCGAGTGAAAATACCCACAAAGAAGTTCAGATTTGCCACAACACACGCCTTCTTGCAGCCCAGGATCCCCTATCCACATTTTCACGTAGTGACCCTGGCAATAGTAAGCTTTTCGAGGTATTTGTTATTGCAGGTTTTTTCGTTTACTCTGGAGAGGTTCTATTTGGGGGGGAGGACAAGTCTCCTATTCCAGGGGACACTTGCACCGCCACTATACCTATATAGCTGACGATTTGTAACCAGGCCACTGTATTGAGGATATCAATGACTATTGACGCATTATCGCCGTCGGTAAGTATCCGTCCTACCTATTGGGCCTGGTCAGGGTAATCTATTATCTCAGAGAGTCCTGGTTGAGTAAGGTGGCGGCGAGCTGGGCTGCAGCGGCCGTCTAACATCTCCTACTGCCGCCTATGCCCGGCCTTTACCTGATCGACATGCTCAGGGACTCTACGGGCGTTTTCCAGCTTCAGCTTCTTTACTGCTACGTGCCAGAGTGCCTCGAACACCAGGTCGAGCATCCCCCACTTGTTGTTCACTACTGCGTTTTTGAGAGTTGGCTTGATGCAGAACGGAGGCAAACTGTTTGCAAATGTGCTGGCCTACAGCAGCGTAGAACTGCGATTTACCTGGAGGTGTTTTAGTATTAGGATGGTTGCAATATTGCGATAGGTCGGTTTTGCTTGAAGCTTAGTGCTGTAACGGCTTTCTGGGCTGCTGCGGCAGCGAGTGTATAGGCTTAGGAGCATAAACTGCAGACTTCCTTTCCTATCTAGGTGTAGAGTTAGTAGCTGATGTTTCTTGTGCGGCAGTATGCTTCGGCTGGCGTGGCATCTTGCATCGAAGTGAGTTAGGTGTTTATGTCTTGCTCTGCTGCTGCGATGCGTGTGCGCTGGATTAGCATTTGTTGGTCTGTGGATTGAATTTCGTGACTGTTGATGTTGACTTGTAGTCATTATTCCTGGAGTTGTTTGATCATGTGGCCCTTGCAGGCTGCTTCGTCGCTGGTCTCGCCCATAATAATCGCATCTTCCTTTATAGCCATGACATCAACTTAGATCGCGCCAGCCATTGTGGATCCGCCAGCTAAGACACTGCAGCTAATACCAAAAGCTGAGACGTTACCAGAGACACTGGGCAGCCATGCGAACAAGAAAGCTATGTGGGCTGTTCCCACAGCAATAATTATGACCCCTGCCTCCGCGATAGAAGGGTCCATCCCGGCCTTCTCGTACACCGACATGCGCAGATTGTCTTATTCAGTATCAATCTAATCTTTGTATGCTTTGAGATTTGTCGATGTTGGTTCTCCCAAAGTGGCGAGGGAGAATGGCAGCTGTGCCGCCTGGTTTTATCTTGAGACCTGCAGCAAATACATCGTTTGCTTCGCTCCCATTGATGACAGCCGCTTCATGTTGAGTATCAGGGACTGCAGGACGGACGCGTTGCGTGCACGTATGGCGTTGAACTCGTCGGCTTTCTTGTTTTCAACTGCCGTCGTTACACATTCTGCCATGAAGCGCAGCTCTTCGTAGAGCTTAAGGGCCTTTTGTAATCGCATCTTGATACGGTATCGTGGAGCGGTCCATTTTAAATGCCGAAGTCGGCACCGGCCGTGCCGCTGATTGAGCCGCCGGGCCTAGCCCCAAGAGCTACAAGAGCAGCCGGGTCAATCGGTAATTCTCGGAGCGCGTATGTGACGGGGTTTCAATTGATGTTAAGCGTGTTGCAGATATCTTAAAGACGCTCGTAGACCAACTTCGAACCTTTTTGAACTTGGAGTTCAAAGGCCCGCAGAAGTAAGGAGTCGTGATGAAGGACCCCAGGGCTTCTTTTCGGGCATCCGGGTCGGCCGGTGTTGCGGAGCCTTTATCAGAGTCATTGAAACTCTTAAAAAGCGCTGAGAATGGCAAGGAGAGATTGACCCAGACCTCGTCGATAATGATGCCCTCAAAGCACTGAGGTGCCTTTCGTCCCAGATTGACGCCCTTGACCGGCTCGGGACCGAGGACATGCGCGGCCTCGACGTAGCGCTGAATAGCCAGGGCCAGACTCTCGAGTATACCTCGTCGGAAGCAGTCATCTACAGATGCCAAGATGATCTCAGCGTACCTCATGACAATCCACTTCATATACGCCTGTGGTCGACCAGGGTCTGCGGCGTGAACGAGTTGGCCGAATGGGCGACGTTCTTCGATCGCAAGCTCAACCTCTGCTGCCAGCGTCTTCGGATCAGGGCTCGTGCCACCAGCCTCGCCAATTCTCTCACTGATGTCCTGGAAAGGTAGGAATCGCCAGCCTGATTTCGCCACAGTGTTACTTAGCCGCTTCGCTCGATTTGGGGTCGATCTTATCTCATCCCACTTTGGTGTCAACAGTCAGGCCGGAGAGGAGGCGGGCGATTTGCAGCAAACCTAATCGTCGTATTATTGCGTAGCGAGGAAGCTATTGGTCGCAAGGATGACAGCGTGGAAGCCAAGCTCCAGGTTATAGAGCGCAGATAAGGTCGCAAGCTCATTATGTCACCGCCAACCAAGCTGAACCCAATTGCCTAGATAAAATAGCGCTATAGTATTACAGATGCTGCTGAAAGAAGCAGCACGATTCATAGCAGCGTGCATGAGGCTTTGGGAGAAAGGGTGGCTCATATGACTGGGTGCCATGTTCCTGGCAATCATTTCCTACGCGGACAGAAGACCTTTCCCTAACACGTTGAAGTAGCTGGCAATAAATTCGTCTGATTGCTTCACGTTCATGACAAATCCAGTGACCCATTTGGGAGTCTTGAACAGTGTCCGCTTGATGTTTGACTTGGACTGCTTGTATGTGCTAGGCAGCCAGATGAGTGATGCTATTTTCTTGTTTTCCCTGCCTGGCACGATTGGTCTCGAAGATTGGGCCCAGACGAAATTGTTGAGGAGATGGCAGGCAGCCTCGTGAAGGTAGTTCTACAGGCTTATCCTTCGGCGCTGACAATCTTGGCACGTCGACTAGAAGACTACTAGGTAAGTCTCGCTTTGGGTTCTATGTTTCTCTAACAAACTCGCTCCATGCTATAGCGACCTTCCACTGATTTTTAGGCCCCTGAAAGACTATAGAGGCGTCCACCATCTGTGTTCATGTTTGTGACTGAGGGCCAGCGGCTAGCTTAGACTCCTGGCTTGTGTTGACAGTTTTGATGATGACCTGATGGAAAAGGATGTGCACCCTGCTTTCTTGTAAAATTTGAACCAGATAAGCCTTGCTGTCCTGCAGACGCTTCAAATCCTAGTCGTCCTCGATAGAGGGTAAGTCAATTTCCACCTTGGTCCACCGCTTCTAGAACACAGCACTGTGTTACAACCCGTAAACAAGGATAACAGCTGAACGACCCACTCAGGCGTCGGGCGGCTAGGACAGGACATTTGTACTGCAGGATCACAGGAACAACAGGGACTCACTCGGAAACGGAAGAACTATAGTATAAGTCACGTGACGATAAGATAAGAACGATCAGTGGAGCGCAGCGAGAAGCGCTCAGTGATCAGTTAGTCTTACCAACTGATCGCAATCACCTTATGCACCTAGGTGATCACCTCCAGGTTAGACAAAGGGTACTGTTTGGGACTTCTATATAGTATGACCTGAGCCTGGCTCATAGTCAGACTTCTATAGCTCTTTAGCAATCAACTTTATATTCATCCTCAGGATACTTTCAGCTTACCTTCACTGCAAATACTTATTAAGTCTAAGACTGATCACCTTAGCCTCTGACTACCAATCTACAACACAGCCTACAACCTACAACCCAGACTACAACCTTAGTATACTATTACTATATATCAATCCCTAACTTCTGTTAGCAGACCCTACTGTCGGATAGCTGACCATAACACTTTGATTGCTCCTGTTCAGTAAGTTAACTATTAAGACCTACTAACAGTACAGATAAGATATCCTCTCGCACCTCCGCCAAGTCACCTACTCTAGGAAGCTCTTCTTCCTCTAAACAGCCAGTCAGAAACCTAGCTGAGGAACTTGAGGAAGCCCTAATAACTGTAGACTCAGACAACAAGGTCACCCTCAAAAAGGAGACCTATAACAAGCTCCAAGCCCAAGTCAAGAAAGGAGATAACAACATAGCTAAGATATAAACTATATATAACAAAACAGCTAACAAACTCTAAGGCCTCAAAAGCATGATCTAAGAACTTAGTAATAGACCCTAATAATTTCAGAACCTCAAAAACAAAATCGCACACCTAGGAAGACAAAGCAATAACCTCCTCATATAAGAACTTCAGAACAAAATCAACACTCTTCATACCGCCGCCAATATCATCACTACCCCCACAGGAGGACAATAGAAACTCAAGCTCAGTGCACCTGTCACCTATAATAGAACCCCCAGAACCCTCAAAGGATTCTTAATCCAAGTCAAAAACTACCAGAACTTCTACCACAGAGACTTCACTAATAAGACTGAAAAGGTAGTGCACACAGCCACCTACCTCAGGGGAAAAGCCCTTAAGTAGTTTGAACCTATCCAGGAAGAATACCTTAAGTACAAGACCCTCGACAAGTGCTCCACAGAAACCTGCGACATCTACGCTAACTTCCAAGGATTCAAGGACATACTCAGGTCACTCTTCCAGGACCCTAACAAGAAACAACAAGCTGAGCAAGATCTCTCACAGCTTCAACAAACTAAGTCCGCCAAAGACTACTCCACCAACTTCAGACAACTCAGCATCCAACTTAACCTCACCAAAGAAACCAAGATCTTTATGTTCTATCAAAGACTCAAGGACGAAGTCAAAGACAAGATCATCAAGATCAATCAACCAGAAGACTTCCTCTAATACACTGAACTTGCTATTAAGATTAACAACCACTTCTATAAGCAATAAAAAGAACAAGGAGACAAACAACAAAACCTAAACTCAGGACGCAAGTACCAGTAGCAGCCCCAGAACAAGTTCAACAACTAACAGAACAACAACAGACCCCACAACAACTGGAACAACACTCAACAAAGCACTTCCTACAGACAACACAACAGACCTATAGATCTCAGTGCCGCCACCAAAAACAATGACAAAAAACCTTAGAACCCTAAATACTATAATTGCAAGAAGATAGGACACATTACTAGAGATTGCAGACAACCTAAGAAGCTCAGCTGGAAACTAGTACCCAAGCAAACTAAACAAGTCAGCATAGCAACCAAAACACCCCATACATCCCTGTCATAGACCAGATGCTACAACAACGAATGCTTCACCTACCGCAGCAACAAAGAGGCCACAGGGCACTGGCCCAGCAACCCAGACTGCAGGAGAACAGGCTACAACATAACCATCCCGGAAATCAAGACCAAGACCCTTGCAATAGCTTCCCAAGCTAACAACAAGCTAGTTAGGAAGACTACTGAATAACTCGACGAAATGCTTCGCATCCAACAACTCAGCATAGTCAGCCCTAACTCCACAGGTTATAACATGGAAACCCGACGAACAATCCAGGAGTCAGAAGCCTAAGTCCAGCAAGAAACAAACTAAATCCATCAGCACGAAACAAGACAGCAGATTATAAGTGACAACGAACAACAGATCCAATGCCTCGAAATAGCACAAACACTTCAGCTATAACAGACACAAGAGGAACCTAACAACATTATATAGCATCACCAAATTAGTGCCCTAACAACACACCTCAAACAACAAAGACATGCATATAGAAACCCTACTAGAATCAAGCAAATCAACTAAGAACTCAAAGAACAAATCAAAGAAGAATTAGATAGAGAACCTGAACACTAACACAACCCCCTAACTGAACAACAAATCCTCAGTCTCACTAGTAATTAGACTTTCAGAGAAGGAGAGAGTTCCCTTTACAACTCAGATAAACCTTATGACGTTGCCCGCCAACATGCTCAGACAGAAATCGCCTATAGGTTCACCCCCAGTATAGACAACACTAGCTCTGAAGAGGAATCTGACGACAAGGAAGAAACCTAACAACCCCTCCAATACCAAGCAGTTAACATAAGATGCAACGACCAGCAACAACACTTCTATAGTATCCTAGCAAACCAGAGAGACAAAGACTACACTCCAAAGCTTCACACAGAAGATTACCCCACACTTAAGTACAACCACCATAACCACCGAAACCTCTTCTAGCCACAATACTTCTTCAACAAATATAAGGAACACCTCAGAAACAAACACAAGTACCAGTTCTACCCCAGAAAACACAACAAGAACCCTATCCAGAACGTTTACACCCAAACCACTATAGTTAGATAGACCATAACCACGTTCAGCAATAATATAGCAACCTTCAGCCTAAGCCTGCAATACCCCATAAGATGCCAACACGACAACGTAATGAAATGGGAAGAATGCTGAAGAGACGAATATCTTATATATGCAACTCAGAAAGCTAAGGCCTACAAACTCCTGCAAGAAGGACCGAGCCCCCCAAGGCTCTAATTCCAGGAGAATCGCCTCACAAAGGCATAACAGGAAGGAAAACGAATCACCTACCCCGGATAACCAGAGCAGTCAAAAAACTAGGCTCGCCTACTAATAAAGGACTAAGACAGGCAATAACAACAAGGTCTATATATCTAGCATCCCTAGACTAGAAGGTACACCTGCAACTTATAGTTACTATCAACAACACTATAACTATCACACTTATCAACAGCAGAGCTGAAATAAACTTTATATCACCCTAAGCAGTAAACATATTATAACTACCATAGCAAAGAAAGGAATATATATACCAGCTCAATAATATAGAAGGAGAATAAGTCCAGTATAAAGGAGGAACTATTAAAAACGAGACTACACCTCTTAAAATAAGTTACTTAGATTGAAACGAATAACTCTAATTCAATATTGCTAAACTTAGTGCATATACCATTATATTAAGAATGCTATAGCTTGAGAAGCTATAGCTTGAGAAGAACAACCTATAGATAGATTAGAGAACAGGCTAACTCTATTAGAATAATAATAATCTAGTCTCTAAGCAGCTCTGCAGAACCTAGGCCTTAAACAGATCTACCTACTAAAGAGCAGCAAAACAATATATCTGCTACCTCAAAGCAAAAGAAGCTATCTCATAACTATTAAAGATAATAGATCTCAAACAAAAGAATAATCTACTTCTATCTATCCCAGAAGAATACAGAGCTTATAAGAAACTCTTCACAGCTAAACTGGAAACCAGACTGCCTAAACATATAAATTTCAATCATGAAATCCCTATAAAAGAAGGGATAGAGCCTAAATTCAATAAAATTTACAGACTCAACCTAATAAAGATAGAAGCCCTCGATAAATACCTCGACAAAAACCTTAAGAAAGGCTATATCAGAGAATCTATATCACTAGCAAGAAGCTTAATCCTGTTTATACTGAAAAAGAACAGCAAACTATAACTATACGTTGATTACTAAATACTTAACGAAATAATAATCAAAAACTAGTATCTATTACCCTTAATCGACGAACTGCAATAACTCCTCTACAGAGCTAACTACTTCACAGCACTTAACCTCAAAGGAGCCTATAACCTCATCCGAATAAAGAAAGGAGAAAAATAGAAGACTGCCTTCAGGACATAAAAAGGATATTTCGAATACCTTGTCATACCCTTCAGCCTCACTAACACACTAGCTACTTTTCAGAATATAATTAATCAGGTTCTTAGGAAATTTATAGATATCTTTATAATTATCTACCTTAATAATATCCTTATCTTCTCTGCAATAATAGAACAGCATAAAGAGCATATACACCTTATACTCTAAGCCTTCTAAAACGCTAAACTTCTGGTCAAACCAGAGAAAAGTATATTCCACACCTAAGAGGTAGAATACCTCAGATTCACAATTACCTCCAGATATATCAGTATGTCAAAAAAGAAAGTCCAAGCTATATAAGAATAGCTAACACTAACTAACCTTAAAGAAGTCTAAGGATTTCTCAGATTTGTTAACTTCTACTAAAAATTTATCAGACTCTACGGGAAAATCAACACACCCCTTATAGATCTCAGTTGCAAGGATTAACTATTTAAATAGAAAGAAGCCTAGAGCACAGCTTTCCAGACTATTAAGGACTGCATCACTAGCAAACCAGTCCTGATAATCCTAAACCTAGAAGAACAGTTTAAAGTTGAAACGGATGCCTCAGACTTCGCCTTCGGAGCGCAACTATCCCAGAGAGACTCAGAAGGACGCCTGCACCCCTGCGCCTTCTTCTCACGCAAGCTCTGCAGACCAGAGCTTAACTACTAGATCTATAATAAGGAACTTATAGTAATTATTAAAGCCTTTAAAGAATAGCAACTTCTACTCTTAGAAACTATTCACTAAGTACTTATATACACTAATTATAAGAACCTAGCACACTTCACTACTTCAAAAGAACTTAACAAACGACAAATCAGATAGTTAGAATTCCTCTCGGAATTCAACTTCTAAATTATTTATCAGAAGGGATCAGAGAATAGCAGAGCTGATGCTTTTAGCTGACAACCAGACTATAACATCCTAGTACTAAAAAAAACCCAGGTAATTCTCAAACATAACAACAGTAGAGACCTAGTACTTGCTATAAAAGCTCTTATAATAGCCAGACAATCTATAGCTAGCCTGCCTAGCAAACTGGATAACAAAACTATCAGAGAATTCCACAGCACACCAGCATATAATCACCAAGGAATTATAAAAACCTAGAAATAACTATAATAATAATATAGAGAAAAGGTCACTAGAGAATATATTGCAATAGCAATTAAGGATTATAAGGTTTGCCTGAAAAGCAAACCAGCCTAACACCAACTTTATAGATTGTTATAACCTTTGCTAGTGCTGCAAACTGCCTAGCACTCTATATCCCTCGACTTTATCGTTAAACTACTGAAGTCTTGAGAACCTCTTACAGGAGTCTACTATAACAGTGTTCTTATTATTATTAACAGACTTACAAAGTATACCTACTTTATCCTGTATAAAGAAGCAAGCAACGCTGAAGAATTCGCCTATATATTCCTCAAGTATATTATCGCTAATTATAGAACACCTAAGGAAATTATATCAGACAGAGATAAGATCTTCACATCTAAATTCTAGAAGTCAATTATATTATAACTTAGCATTAAGCAAGTAATATCTACTGCCTTTCACCTGCAGACTAACAGATAAATAGAACAAATTAACTAGATCTTTGAAACCTACCTCCACACCTATATTAATTATAACTAAGACAATTAGGTAGTACTACTACTAATAGCCTAATTCGCCTACAACAGCGCAGTAAGAGAAAGCACTAAGGAATCCTCCTTCTACTTCAACTACAGATTTAAACTAACTGCTTATAGAGAACCCTAAGCTGGCCCAGCAGCATTAAAAGCTGTCGCTATAATCAGATAAATCAAAGATATCTAAGATAACATATATAAAGAACTTGAATTTGTACGACAACAAATAATATATTTTAGCAACAAACGAAGGATTGAGGGACTAACCTTGAAAGAGGGAGATAGCGCCTATCTTATACAGCGAAACATCAAAACAAAACAACCAAATAACAAACTGGATTTCAAGAAACTTAGACCTTTTAAAATCCTCTGAAAAATCTCACTAGTTAACTATAAACTCGATCTACCCGACATAATAAAATGTTTTCCAATATTTCACATCTTGCTACTTAAACCAGCACTATAAAGATCACAGACAAACAACCTCATTATTATAGAAAACAACAAACCAGAGTACGAAGTCGAACAAATTATCAACCACTTTGAAAAACTAGAAGGATACTAATACCTCATCAAATAGAAAAGGTACGGTTATAAAGACAACACATAGGAACCAGCTAAGAATATCACTAACGCGAAGAACGAACTCGCAACCTACTGGCAACAACATTAAGAGCAAGAAACAACACTAACTACACTGATAGTACCAGCATAAGAAATCACCACCAGCTATCCACACATCAGACACCCACATAAGCACATCAGACCACCAACAGAAGCAGACAGACCATAACAAGGAAAACTATTTATTCGCCTAGGAACACCAGAAACTAACTAAGACTCCCCCAACAGGAAGTTCGGAGTACCTGGATTCTAATCACTAAAAACAGCATCCAAGTCTATCGCACCAAAGCCACCTATTAACTGAACCTCTGACACCAGAGACATCACCAGCTCCTCCTCAGTAACCTCCTAACCTTTCCAAAACACTATCCTCTTCTGCTTATGCAAACGATCTAACCACGCCATGGACTCGTCCAACTTAGCCTGCGCAGCATGCAAAGCAGTAGCCTTCTTTCTCAAAACTTCCTCTTCAGCCACCTCTGCATCCTCCAGACAAGCAGCCTCATCAAGCAAACAATCAACTACAACAAGCTTAGCAAGTTGCACCAGCACAGGCACAGGGAAACCCATAAGCGCAAACAGCATCTGCTGCTGCATCACAAGACTGCCCCAAACAAGTACACTCGCCACAAACTTCACCCCTAGGAAGCAGCTTGCAATGCTTCCCTGAAGAATGATAATATGAACAAGGCATATCAACAGCAAATCTAAACTCAGCAATATGTAACGCATGATTACAATAATAAAGAGTGGACGCAGAATTCGATTTCGATTTTTGAACATAACCTGACATAGTGTCAGCATTATAGGTAAAATCAGGAAGCATGATTGACAGATCCCTAACCTGGGACTAACAACCTACTTATATTAGGTCTTGAGGACAAGACCTTTGGAGAGGGGACCTGATGTTACAACCTGTAAACAAGGATAACAGCTGAACAACCCACTCAGGCGTCAGGCGGCTAGGACAGGACATTTATACTGCAGGATCACAGGAACAACAGGGACTCACTTAGAAACAGAAGAACTATAGTACAAGTCATGTGACGATAAGATAAGAACGATCAGTGGAGCGCAGCGAGAAGCGCTCAGTGATCAGTTGGTCTTACCAACTGATCGCGATCACCTCATGCACCTAGGTGATCACCCCCGGGTTAGACAAAAGGTACTGTTCGGGACTTGTATATAGTATGACCTGAGCCTGGCTCATAGTCAGACTTCCATAGCTCTTCAGCAATCAACTTTGTATTCATCCTCAGGATACTTTCAGCTTACCTTCACTGCGAATACTTGTTGAGTCTAAGACTGATCACCTTAGCCTCTGACTACCGATCTACGACACAGCCTACGACCTACGACCCAGACCACGACCCCAGTGTACTGTTACTACGTATCAATCCCCAACTTCTGTTAGCAGACCCTACTGTCGGATAGCTGACCGTAACACACTGTTAGTGATAGATTGTTAGGGTCCTGTAAAAGATGTGTGGAGCTGCACAGGTATATCTGAATAAACGGAAGATGTCCTCTGCTCCTAGATGTGGTTTATAAAGATATGAGACAGTTCTTAAACTGGAGATGCTGTTCAGATAGTATGACTAGTTCTATACTGCCCTCAGAAAAGTGCTAAAGCTTAGATGCTGTTGGATGAGAACTGTCTCCAGCTTCTCAAACAGCTGACTCTTGTTATCGCGCAGCAACGGCTTGAGCTAGTTCTCAAGGTATAAAACACCTTGCGATGCGCCTCCTACGAGAGTTATGTTGCATCCAAGTCCACCTTCTCACGTGGAAACATGTCTTTGACGATGTAGGCGATGTCGGCTTTGATGTATAGAAAACACTGCTGCATAAAGACTGAGACCACTAAGATGACTTGTTTGATCTGCGACGTGTGTAGCTGAGGTTCCATCTCTATGTTGATGAGGCAGAATCCGAACAGGCCATTGGCCTTTAATATATTGAGCTTATCTAAAACCTTCTCTTACTGGAAGAGGTACTTAACTAGTATCCTTCGACGTGTTTAAGTCAAGACGACATCATGGCCTATTATTTTCGAAGGGGTAAGGCTATCTTAAAGTGTAATGGGTCTGTTGTTGTGGCTTTTGTCAGGGAACAGGGTGATCTTATGGTTTGGCGAGATCGAACAAATTAGATATCTTCAGCAGTACTGCACCAGAGCTTGCGTTCTACAACTCATCATTGAATGAGATGATGTCGAAGAATCCCAAGAACATCTGGAATTGTTCAAGCTCGACAGTATGTCTGCGGCTGGCAAGCTAGAGAACTTGGCTTTAAGGCTTCAAGAATGCTGACCTGTTTCCAGCCAGGGGTATCGGCGAATTTCGCAGCGATGTTTTTGAACGTACCTTAGGAGAAGTGATTGAGTTCAGCCAGCCTATTAGAGCTGCAAGACTGTTGGTGTTGCTTGGGACTAAGGTAAGTGATGGAGTTGATTGGATTTGACCACCTCAGGCGTCTGCCACGGCCAAGTTGAATATTTTGTCCTGCTAAGAATCGAATACCCTAGCTAATTAAAATTAAACAAGAAAGCAAGTATCTCGATATACCTCAAGGCAAAGCAGTCATTCAAGTCCACAAAGTAAAAGTGTCACCCCGGCCTTAAGCATTAGCGACCGAAAATGTTTTAGCTTGGGCTGTTAAGTCAGTTAAGTTGAGATTATCGAAATTGAAACTAGTGTCTGACCGGCTTTGTGGCGGTTGAGGATCATGTACTGCAGTTCCTCGGGCTTGAGCTGTTCATGCGCAGACCTTTCGTACGCTTGATGGCATTGATGATTGTCGCTACGCGGCGTGCGATGCTAAATAACAAGAAGACATCGTCGGAGAATGAAGTTGAGCTGGACTTGGAGGTCGACCATGTCACTGGCTTCGCACTGAAGCTTACTTTGAGACAGTTGTATTTGCTATCAGTTAAGCGGGATGGCGTGAATCATTTGGCGCCTGTGCTACAAGCTGCATCTATGCCATCCATACCTAGTAGACAGTGCTAGCGATGCTTGACCTTTGGATGAGTCGTTGGAAGCGTGCTTGAGATCCTGCAAGGCAGAAATGGCTGATTGGCCGTCTATCTTTTACACCTTGATAATATCCGTTAGAAGGGGAAGAGTGATGACTGGTTCTGTATCCGGCAGTAACTTCTTGATCATATCGATGAGGAAGATCATCTACAGCGTTTCAGTGTTGGCCGGGGAGGCTAATTTAATAAACTCTGATCTTCAGTGGTGAAGTTGTATTGTTGCTTCGATATTTGCTTGCCCTGCCTGCCTGGCATCCTTCGTCGCTTTGGCATCAGGAACTGCATCGTCATCAACTGTTGACGTGTCCTCGTTGTTCCCGCCTGAGGCTGGTGTCACAGTCCCCATAGTCGAGCTGGAAGGTGTGATCTTGACAAGGAGCGCAATAACATCAATCAGAGATCTCCTGTGCCAGTCGAAACTTTTAACAGATGGCGTCAGGTATTGCCACAGGACCTGGAGGTGGATGCGAAGTTGATTCCCCGCAATATCAACAAATATGACAATAGCTAGGATATTTGACTTACTCTCGACCAAGTCCAGCACATCCGAGGCGCTCAGGATGGGCCTAGGCAAGGTGTAGGAATCGACTGTTTAAGTTTCTTGGCCCCGATCAAGATGTCGAGTGCTAGACAAAATCCCGCGAGTCAGGTCTCTTTCATTTTCATTGTCTCAATCATTGAATGTAACCTTCTGGCCTTTCTGGCCGAGTATGGTCACCAACGGCTCGACAGTCCAGGCAGAGTCGAGAAGCAGTTCTCAATCTTTGGTGACATTGACTGTATACATCGAATCTGCGAGAACAATCGGCCTGCTATGAGTATAGAAGACTTCAACGCATACTTCGCAGCTCTTTCGGCGGCACAGAGAGTATAAGACAGACGATGGCGTGGCTTCCGACAGCGTTTTGAGTATCTTTGGCAGTCAAGTACTTTGCCGACCGTGGTGTCGTTTGGGTGTCAATGAACGGGGAGCATATGTCGTCGATAGCCTTTCGTCATGAATTTACGATGGGACAAGGACTTATCCCCAAGGTATTGATTTCTGGTTAGATTGGGAGCATACTCATCTTGCTCAGTCTTGAAATGGCCGCGATGCCGCTCACTATAAAGGAAGTCATGCTCACGATTCTTACAGAATTGAAGGCCGTTGCCTTGTTGGGGTCGAACAATGGAGGTGGCTTTTTGGGATTGCTCTGCTCATTGGAGTCCTTCTTAGAAGCATCTTCAGACTTCTCCTCGGACTTCTTGACGACGGCCTGGATGATGGGCGATGGGAGAACGGACTTTTCAGTGTTATGAGTATTGACCACCATCGATTGGTTAAGGTCACGGAACCCGACGATTGCAGCATTCATGTCAACAATACACCAAGACAGCTTATTACAAAGTCGCAGGAATGCCTATAGGGAAAAGGAAAGCCTAGCAGTGAGAGATTGGTACGGAAGAGCTGCTGCATTTGACGGAACAAGAGCCTCAACTAGTGAGCTAAACAACGATGATCCTAATGCGTTGGTGATGATGAGATGTTAGCTGAGACAACTGGTCTGGCTGAGTTTGAGAATCGCCTCAAATTCAAGCCCTTATCTGAGCATGAGCTGGTTCTTGATGAGGGAGAGGCCCCTGAAAGGTCCAGCATGATTGCCTCGGTGTCAAAGCCCCAAAGAGAAGCGATATTATCGGGGCATGTCTTTTCAACTCAGAGGTACTTGGGAGAGACCGTTCGTAAGGTGAGCATGGGAAGATGTACCCGCCCACTCTCGGTCTGCTTGGGTTGAGTGCTGTGCTCGTGCAGCTTGGTTGGTGAGGTCGCCTTCGGACGCATCGATCTTCGATGTATCCGAACAACCAGAAGAACGTTTCTAAGGTGACAGTGCTGAGCTCGGCTTGCTGGAGTTCCACCATCTCTGCATTAGTGGCGACGCTTGAGCGTCTCCTTCGCACCACTAAGGAGAGCTCGATCCAGTCGATCGCCACAGTGTCCTCGTCGACTGGGGGAGCAAGGTCAAGAAGACACCAAGGGACTGGAAAGTACGAGGTAAGCAGAGGGAATCGGGCTGGTACGTCCCGAAGACGGCGTTCTCCATGTTGCTTGCTTGATGGTAGGGCAAGAACGTGAATTGGTATGTGGCCTTTGAGACTAGCTTCTGGTAGACGGGGTAATCAGTATTGGCTGGGTTGTTGAGTTGCTGAGCCAGCTCCGGTAGGTCCTTGACCCTCTTCGAAGTGAGTCGGGGTTTGATATTAACGGATGGAGTCCTCGAACCTGCCCGAAGGCGCAATGGGTTTCGGGGCAACGGACCGGATGTAGGGCTGCAGTACCTCGTTAACCAAGGAGATGTACGGCAGCTGAATTTGTGAGTTGGCGCAAGTCAGCTTGAGCTTTCGAATATCCGACTTGCATTCATAAAGGACGTCAAACTAGCTATCCGCGAGTGTTTTGTCAGAAAGTAATGAGGGGATCGAATTGATGAAGAGGAGATCGCTCATGTGAACCGCCAGGCCCGTCACAGCGCAACACTCTTCGCAGTCGGGCTCTTACAGCTTGAAGATATACGTGAGGTTGTTCAATGATCGGCCTGTTGATTGTCTACTGGAGAGAGCGCTTGGTTTAGAAACTGACATGGCGTCATCTCTGCTTGACTGCAAGATCGAAAGCCAAAGCTGCTCATTCCAGCCGACTACACGCTCAGCACCGTCGTGAACCTTCAGCGCATTATGTATACATTTTCATCCCCTTTGCCACTTCTGCTCCGCGAATTTGCCCTTGAGCTGCTGCGTAATCTACTCGACCGACGTAATACCCGCTTTGGGTAGGAAAGGCAGGTATTCTGGGTCACCCAAAACTCAGCTTGGGAGAATCATCGATTTTGTGAACGCCAAAGCTGCATGAATGTCTTTCTCTGATAGCTGGAGCTCTGCATCCCCTTTAATAAGAGCAGCTATTGTTTCTTGCATGAGCTGTGCATTATTGATGTCCACCCTCGCTAGGCGCATGATATCATTGACCTTGCCACGTTCCGCACAGTCTCGGACAATGAGGAAAACTGCTTGGAGCGCAGAATGACTTGAACAGCGAAGGTTGAATGATAGTCAAAGAATCTTGAGCAGATCTCTTGAAGAGTCTGAAGCCCTGAGCGCCTCACTCTACGACTTGCTTCATGTCTCTGGACGAAGTTTGAAAACGAATACAACGCATTCGACAGCTCTAAGGGAGTGAGGACTTACAACTCATCCAAGAGCCAGCCACAAATGCCCACGTCGCTGTTCGTGTAGTCGAGCACTGACTGTGTGGACTGCAAGGTTGAGACGGCATTGATGGATACAATGCCATCTTTGAGTACCGGATCAATGGCGTGGCGACGATCTTCGGACTTGTCTGCTGTGGTATTTTTGAGACACAGGTATAGGAGAGGGAGTTCCTCCCCCGGGCGTCTTTTGAAGAAACGGAGTAAAGCTGACACAGCGAATAATGGGAGTCCAAATGGCAGAAGATGTGGTGCGGTTTCAAATTTGATGTTGTTGGAAACGACAGCTGTCATGTTCCCGGAAGTATTCGTGGTTTCGGTTTCCTTTTCACTCTCTCATAAATGGAAATATGATACTGAAGCCATGGTCCCCCACCACAAGACGGTATCGAGTCCCACAAGCCGCACGCAGACCTGACTCTGGACGCGCGGAGCCCAACCACGGGCTACTCTAGGCCTCCACCCGGATGGCTAAGTATTACTTGATTGAGCATGTAAAGTATTAGTGAGCGCAAGTGGCTTGTCGAGTATTGTTTCGCGCTATGATGTTGCTTTTGGAAGTGGCTGGCTGGGTCCCCTTCGCTGATTCCAGGGTGAGGATGAAAGTGAGGATGAAAGTGAGGATGAAAGTGAAGATGAAAGTGAGGATGAAAGTGAAGATGAAAGTGAGTATAGAAGTGAGTATGAAAGTGAAAGCAAAAGTGAAAATTAAAAGACGGGGAAGAGGGGAGAGGAGAAATACGAACAGGATATATCCAATTCGAACTATGAAACGGAACATAGCATGCTGTCGTCCTCTCACATATGCATCGCCTCTGTAGCATCATGACATGACCTCTGCTTTCACATTCCAACCCGCCTGATAGCGTGAAGACGTTCTAGCTTGACAGCGCTCTTAGGGGCACCTGAGATCGGACTTTAGTACCGGCATTCCTAATTACACCTTGTGGCTTAACGAGCAGACGAGCTGGCTGTGGGAGAGCCGAACTTCCCAAGAACCTCCGATCCTCCATCGCGTAAGAGATTGACGCGAATTTCACGATCAAAGTGTTACACTCAACCTCATAGGTTGGTGCACCATTTCGTAGATCAGCCCATTATGTCTGCCTATAATGGCAATTTTATTTCACTTGACATCCAGGGTACCAAGAGCGCCGAGAAATGTGACCAGATCTGCGAACTGAGCCAGAAGACACTTAATAAAAGCTTCAAGTTACTTTTTCAGGAACGACAGGAGCTTGTCGAGTGATGATTTAAAGACCAATAAGGAAATCATGGCGCCTTAGATGCTATCCTAGACCAGCCTCAGGTCAGGCTTCAGCATAGGAGTTCCGACACAGCAGAGTTTTGCTTTTAAGATCCAGTTATCATTCATCCTTAATTAAGGATGAATGAGAAAGAAGAACTGACGCCCTTACAGCATCAAGTTAGGCAAAATTGAGCTCGCCGTAGATTAAAAACAGACTCTTAATAACTGGGTCATCACTGTTCGCTTGTAGCTCTTCTATGTACAAGTTGGCCCAGATAGATCCTTCGACGAGGACTCTGCGGCTGCGGCTGCGTCACAATTAGAAGAGATCAAGAATTCTCATGAACTTCAAAAACTCGAGCTCGCCATCAGAAAAGGGCCGTAGAAGGCTCTTGCTGCAAGGGAGAAGGAGGCTTCCGCAACGGGCGCAAAGAAGCCGATGTTTCTCTAGGCTGCCGTCTACTCTGTTCAGCGTCCTTTTCATGGGATTGCAAGCTGTTGGATAATTGGGCGGAAGGCAACCAAGAGTCGGGTTTCTAGAGTCCCAGCGTTCAGCTTCGTCTTCCTATGGGCAAACTCATGCTGGAGCACGCTTTAGCTACACACAGTAGATCCCCAGACGCAGCATTCAATCCAAAGAGAATACTGAAACTGACAGTACTCAGCTCCAACCGCTGCTCATCTCCAAAATTACGCCTGAATCGGCAATGCTGGTCAGCTCGCACATCTGCAAGAACTTTCGAAAGATACCGACCTTCCTTGGCCAATGCGGGCGAAGTCAGCCATCCACAAAATGGTTTGGTCTTCTGCTAAGTTATCAAAAAGAATTCTATCCAGCGGTGCTTGAACCAAACATGGCTAAGCCTGCGAAGGGCATCGTAAAGCCTGGGATCCCTGGTACATTCGTCCGAGACCCCCGTTTGTACTCTGAGCAGAAGACCCTCTCAATTCCCCGAGAGCTCTGCGTCAAAACCTGCCACTCCCGTCTATCTCGAGATGTTCGTATACGAACCCACTGGCGAGCAACAATCCAGGAGTTGGTATGATGTCAGTGCAAACCCGAACGCAGCCTCGTTCTACCCTGGTCTCCCTAATCAGACCGCCACGAACCCGACATTCGACTTCAAGTGGAAGTATAAGGGCAGATACGCATGGTGTAAAACGTTTCGGTTACTCGTACCGGGGTTCAGTATGTCAGAGATAAGACGAACGGGATCATGCACGACGCTGCCGAGGCTTTGTTGAAGAGCGGCTTCAAGACAGCTTGCGCCAATTTGCCGCCAATTTGCTCAACAGCGTGGCAGACGCAGGCAACTTCATGCACCCCGGCATACAGACCCTCGATTTCGGAGACTCGAAGCTCCACGACTATGGAGATTCCCTAGCCACGTTGGACTGCGTTGATCTCGAAGAGGGTCTCGTCAAAGTCAATTTTGCTGTACCCAAAGAAATCAAGCCATCCACGGGCAAGAAGGCATATCTGGTCATCCATGATATCATCGTCACCGGCAACCCAACACACATTACCTGGAGTCCAACAATCACGTAAAACTCCCACGCTGGAACAGCCAAGCTGATGCTGCAGGGGCGCAACATTCTGCCAGCTCCTATGGCCTTCGAGGAGGTCGTAGTCCAGCTGCTCCTGACGGGAGGGCAGAGCTGTCTTTTCAGCGGCAGTGCCTACACCTGAAAGCCCCGCACCGATCTCGACGAGAGGGAGCGCATTCAACACCAGAATGAAGCAGCGAGGAAGGCCGGTCGCCGAACGGAACGCCAGAGAAGACAAAGCCAGCAATAGCAAGGGCAGCGTGGACACAGTCAGCGCTGGTGCTGATAGCCTCAACAGCACGGTAACAACACCGATCAGGACGACCCCTTCAGGCTGGGAGTTCAGCTAGTTGCTGATTCAGGAAGAGCTGCAATGTGGCGCTGCAAATCGGAGAAGAACTCGTGCATCTTGGGCAGTTCCCCCGGTCCAGAAGTCGAACAGGACAATCCACTTCACCATTCCACCTGATGGCTCGTCCAGTCTCACGATCGAGGGCAAGCGGGCTGCGTCCCCTTCCTTAATTGTGGCCTGGCTGAGGGCATCGGGTGTGCTGCTTTTTTTTCTTCTGTTGACTTTGACGCTCAGCCAAGGGAAGCATTTCCCTCATCTCAATGCTTGAAAACGATCCCCACATGGACCACATTGCTTTCCCTCGTCTTGCCAATCTGAGGTGTCCATGCCCGTCAGCCTCCCGCTGTACTTATTTTATTTCCGCACCCGTTCTTAACATAAAACATCCCTGCAGGCTGAGCTCAAATCAGCCCAGGGACGGCATAAGTCTTCTGCTATCGGATGTGGGTTCCGATGGTGATCAGCCAATCAGATAACTGGAGCCCGGCGAAAGCTCACAGATGTCACATTGCACCGTGGAAGCTTTCTGTGGCAGAGAAGTGAAGTGGAGAATTTTTAACCTGCACAAGTCCAAGGTTTTGAACCTGCATAAGGTGACCTGCATAAAGTGCGTCATAGTGGCACGTGACGTACCCAGCGGGGATACTTATCGATAAGGCTAGGCCTATCAGTGACGCGCTGCCATCCACTGTTAAGCGGGTGTTGCCGAGCCAACCCACCACAGCCAACGCGCGCTAAACCACAGACATCAACAACCTGATAGAAACCATGAAATGACTCCTACCATCATCACAGCCATCGGTCGCATGCAACCACGCAGCAATTGAACTCTGCCACCAGTCAATCGCACGTCTGCACCAATGTCCGCGGCTTCGGGATATCACCAACCCACAACAGCGCGCGGCCAGGTCATCGAAGCCTGGCTCAAAGAGGTCGCCGTCGCCGTCGCTTTCACCCATCCCAACGCGTCGCCCCTACGATACCCTCCTATTGCCGACGCTCAATTCCCGGTGCTTCGCCCAACAACGCCTTCATCGAGAAAGCGGAAGCGAACTTGGCCAATCTCAAAATCGCCGACGAAGCCCTCTCCGACCGTTGCACGCCTATCCGACACCCGGGCCCCCCTTGCTATCATCGACGGCAACATGGACCGCCCGAAGCCTGCAAAGACTCCCAAAGCTGCCGACAAGCGAGCCCCCCGAGCGATCAAAAGCCCCGGCAGCGAGTGCCCGCCCGCGACGTGGAGCAGTGCCACCGCCGAACGAGAATGAACACGAGTCGAATGCCGAGGTGGAACTGTCTCAAGAGGAGGGTCTTGCGGATGAGGACGAAATCGAGCAGCTGACCCCCCGAAGGAATATGCCAGTCAGGCCACGCCAGACCAGGACCCAGGGATATCCCGCATCATCAACCGCTGGCACGGCAGCGATGGCAGGGCCACCGCCAGCATGGCGTCTCCGCCAGGCCTCTGGTTATGCCGCAAGCTTGGATGCGGTACGCTTCGAGCCCCCGCAGAGCGCACCACAGGGCTCTGAAACTAGCAGCCGTCGATCGCGGAGCCCTGTCAAGAGCATAGGCGACCTACTTTTCGCGGAGAAGCCGGTAGAGCACGTCCCTCTAGATCCCAGACAGTTGCCCCCAGACATGCACCCGCTCCTGACCGAGCTCGGGGACATTGCGGGCAGCCCCAGAGTCGTCCCGTCCAACATCTTTTCTGAGGCTGTCACTGAAGCGGAAAGCTTGCACTACTTCGAGAGGATCAAGGAGGAGCACATGTGTTTGACCGATGTGGCCCAGGACACGAAATCTGCTCTCCAAGAGTTGCAAAGTCTTTGTGCTATCGTCAGAGAATCGAAGCGCGCGGCGACTGGAAGCTACTCGGAAGCCCACTGGAATGGCCGCGTGCATTCTCCAATGCTGGTCACGGCGATCGAAGCAGATCAGCAACCCGATAACATGGCTATGGAGGTGTTTGACACGACGACTGCGCGCATTGTGCCAGCCTGTATCCCGCGCCACACAAGCGGTGCAAACATCCAAGCCAAAATGGTTGACTTTTGCATGGTTCTATCCTCGCCTGTCTTCAAGGATATAGCCCGAACCGCCGCAGCCCCGCAGGTGGAGCAGCCGAAGGGACGTGGCAAACGCAAGCCTGCCCAGGGCCAGCTCCAGCAGCAGGCAGCAACATCATCCATCTCCGGCGTCGACTCGGTCTCAGAGGCAGGCTCTGGTGTTGGCGGCGGCGACAGCATCGCCACCAAGGAAATCAAGTTGCCCGAAACCATCAGCCATTCCGAGTACTACCCGCTCCGCCTCAAACCCATTGCTGTGAGCATCGAGACAAAGCAACCCGATACGTCCAGCAACAAGGCCAAGGCTCAACTCTCGGTGTGGCTCATGGCACACCTGCTGCGTCTGCACCAGCTGACTGGCACTGCAACACCCGTCCCTCTAACCTTTCCCTTGATCTCCATTATCGGGCCGCAGTGGCAGTTCTCCTTTGCAGTCGAAAGGGAGAACGACATCGTAAGTCATCCCTCAGTCTCACCTAACATTCCTACCTATACTTACCTTGCCTCGCCCCAGGTCGTCTTCGACTTTATTCGTGTAGAAGGCACGGGGTCGTTGCATGGATGCTATAGGATTCTGGCTTTACTCAGAGCCTTGCGGCGTTGGTGTGTAGAAGAGTTCCAGCCGAGGTTGGTGCAGTTGCTCGGTTCATAGTCACCATAATGGATCATGTGAATTTCCTGCTAGATCTATCACTGTGTAGATGTGTGTGTTTCTCCAGCTAATGAGAAGGTTCTCTTGACGCTGCAAGAATGAGAATCGCATGGCGTTGAACGGCGGCACACTATTTCCCAGTTGCCACCTATCAAATACGATAGACTAAAAGAGCAATCCTCAATCAGGTTTGTTGATCATGATTTTTCCCATTTCGCTCTTCACGGTAATGTCTTGCACTGCAGATGCCATCTCCAACGAGCAAGCACCGCGTCATGAAGTGTGTCGCCCAAGCGATGAGATCTTGACGAACCTGTTGCATGAGTCCTGTTATCAAGCTTTCCAACCCGAGAAGCCAGACATGCAGTGGTCTAGGCTTCCGACCTTGAACTCAACGATTGACATCCCCCGCAGTGGACCTTGAACTCGAAGATCGACATCCTCCGAACTAGCCCTGCTCAAAGGCGCTGGCACCGCTGTGTGGCGGCCGTCATTTTTCTCGTCACATGCAGCTCTTGTCATTTGCTTATTCGATATCTCCGCGTGGAATCCCTATCTTGGAAGGGATTAATTAACCTGCTCGCCTCGTATTTCATGATCTAGAATCATGGATCTTTCGCCTTTGCATTCTGGGCAGCCTGCCCCACGACACGTAATCATGCCCTTCAAATTGGATGTACTGGTTGTCGAGCGGCCTGACTCTGATGCAATCCTTTTTGGCCCACTACTTTTTTCACATCGATCTCGTTGTATCCATAGACCACGGCCCTCCTTGTGGTGGTTGTGCATGCTACCTTTGATGTTCTGAACGCGGGTAATTGGGGAGCTATCCGCGGTGTAATGACCTCGTCCATGCGAAATTTCCCTGGCAACGACTGGCATCCTCGGCATTTAATGATGAAAAGCAGCATCAGTGTCTTACGGGGCCGAATTCTATGCGTAGCGCAAGGTCTTACAAACTCTGACTGCCCGACGAGGCGGCGAAAGCCCCCAGAGAAAACATGACATCATATCCCTTTGGTCTATAACGGCAGCAATGGTGATGTTCTCAATGACGGCGGGCGCAAATGCCAAGCTAGCAGCGATAATCACGATTCACGTCGCTGCAGCTGCCGAAGATACAGAGTTTGAGAGTCAGCGGACCAGGCTGCAGGATCCATCGATCAACTATGAGAAAAAGCTTCTCAAACCGTTCCTCACTATTTTCCTGCATCCCAAAATCTCTTAGCCCATCTACCCTCGCTTGCTGGCTTTGCTCTGCCCCTGTGAAGACGAAGAAGGCTAGTTAAGTCTTCATGTCAGGGTGAGCTATTGAGTGGAGGAGGGGTTTAAGTTTACACATCATAGGTACCCCACCAACCATCCAACCTTCAGGCCCCCACAGACATCGCTCAAATCAACAGATGAATACAGCCCGTGCAATGTATATTGGCCGACTTACCGTCGCTGCTGACATGTATCATGATTCCAAAACCCAGCATCGGCCGGATAGCCCGTCAAGCGAGACTGAATCAACAGCTCACTGACCCGGGCCCGCTGAATCCACAGGTACAGACAGGATACTGAGCAAGATGCTGATTGTTTACCAGAGCTGCAGGCCGGCCAGCAGCTTCAGTGACCGAGATCACGCCAGAGTTGCTCGTATCCCACGTTGTAGTTTGTGCACTCGATCCCTGCCCCGCGGGATGGGAATAGAGACGCAGTGAGCGCGACGCGGAAAGGGTCTATAAGTAGACAATACCCTGAACTTGTAGCCAGAAAATGAGGCCCATCTACTTGTGTTGCACCGGTGTCACCCACTGTGCTGCGTTGAAACAATCGAAAAACCTACGCCTTCGACAGAAAACGCTATGGTTTGTTCTAGAGATTACTTTCCTGCATTAGCGCGTTGCAATGTCCATAGAGGAAACTTGTGCATAGGGACTGGTAGATTCCGCGTGGTAATGGTCTCCGGTATGGGTCGAAGAGCGAGAGCGCATGAAGTTGGGTTTCAGGCTTGGTTGAAGTGTAGCAAAGCAGGGTGTTTATTTTGTCTTATTTTCCGCAGTTCGGAAAATCCGCTGGGCCACGCAATCAGAGGGGCACAGTCTCTTACCGGTTAGCCCCTCTCAACGCCAACCGCCCTGGTGTCATGATGGCCTTGACGCCCCCATTCGACGTGACGTACCACAAGCGGCGGCCCAAGCAAGCGAATCGCAGAACATGAAGACAGGCCCTTAATCCATACCATCAGTCGAGTTTGCCAAGGCTTGTGTGCAGAGGGATACCCTGCGGCGAATGTGAAATTTGACTGGTGTTTTGGCTGTGGCATTCTCTGCGCTAGCGTTGGACGAGTGGAATGTCACCAATGCTTCATCTCTTGGCGTGGTAGTGTCGACCTGGCCACGAAAGATTAGGCAATTATAAGCTCCTTCGAATGACGGGGTTTGGTGTAGGTATCATCATTCTGACCAAGGAAGCTACTCTGACGCAGGGAAAATGCGGAATGTTCACGGCACTCCTTTGTCGTCCATCGATAGCCGTATAGTTTCCAACGTGGTCTGTTTACCATGTGAAGTCGTGTCGAGTTTGTGCGTCTTTGCCGCTGCGTCGGGCGAGATCGTGTTATGGCTGTCTGTCCGATGCGACATCATCATCAAAGGTCACGGTATTTCCCGGGATAGAATCTTGTGTATGCAGAAGATGATGTCTAGCAGCAGCCATAGGTTCTAACGCTTATAGAGAACTCATGCCAACACTCAAATAACTCTACCTGCTTCGTTCATTACGGTCACAAAAGCTTCGTAGTAACCCCAAGTGCTCTGCTTCACAACTGCCGCGACCCCCATCTGTGCCCGGCACAGCCTCAGATTTTTCATCCTTGCGATGATTTCAGGAAACTTACTTTCCTTCACTTGTAGCCAGCTAAGTAACACTGCCGACAAGACTCACGAGCGTGGTCTCGCCCAAAGCTCGAAGTCAGCCCAAACACCGCATCTATCTCGAAGAACAAAATCCTCGGCATCCTTCATAGACGCAAATCTGACACCAAGGCGCACCCCGAGGATATCTGTGGCGGAAAGTTCAGACATTTAATGCATCGCAAGAGGCAGGTAGCTAAGTGTTCTCAAACGAGAGAGAGATTAATCGCCAGCAACGTTTCACCCCAACCCACTCAACATCTTTCTCTTGCTTTTAGACCTACGCCTTTTACTGTCTGCTCCTCGCCTCTTGACTTTGCACATTCACTCGCAGCCTTTAGAAGTCAGCAACATCTTTAAAATTATAGTTAACTGTGATGTAATAGTTCAGACTGTGAAGCAGATCTGCTAGAACAAAAGAAGTACGCTGCAGGGTGCTGTAAGGTCTGGGGAGCAGACTCAGGCTGGAATTGGACAACCCTGAGAATTACAATGTTGCGAAGGAATATGACTTACCTACTACGGACAGGTCGCTCCGCTTGAAGAAGGTGTCCTATTAAAAGAGAAAATGAATGCATGACAAATGCTAACATGTTATGTTGTTAAGAGAGCCGAATTCAATTGCCCATACCAATACCAGCGAAAGCTCCTTGTATTATATATGATCGTTGACACTCTTCTCATCCCCAATGCCTTTAAGTGACAGAACTGATCATTGAAACTAGCCATCGTCACCGCGAACAGAGGTATGGACCCGATCCCTCTATTTCCAGGTCGAATCACGGGTCCGGCAGTCAGAGCGGGTCCGTCCCCGGCGCCGCTCTCCGGATTCTGTGCAACTGCCGATCTACTTTCTATGCATGTCTTTCTTTCGAGGTTTGCCCCCACTGCAGCTCAACACAGACTGAGAAAGACAATAAATCTCGCCATTACCCGCTGCATCATAAGAACCCAGCTCATCGCATGGCGAGAGATGTATATAGCAACATTTCTAGATTTGGATTCTTGAGACGAAAGGCTGGATAAGGCTGAAGACGGGAGCGCGTGTAATTATCTCTCCAGCCGCCTCGTTCGTTCTGCTATAGCTTTCTCTCGTATGTTGCACCCAACATTCATCAGCCCTCTCGGATAATTACAGCAAAGTTCCCTCTTGACAACCTTCAATCTCCACTTCATGATACTCCGTGGATATTATCAGTAGGAATTCAGATTTAATGGAGAAGTACAAGAAATTACATACGCCACAAAACCCGGTTGCGTGCACTGAAGCAAGCTAGAGAGTTCAACTCGTTCCAGCAGCTGTGTCGATGGCGCCTTCTGGCAGGAACGTTCCGTTTCCCGTTGTGCATCGACAACAGTCTTGAATGAAGCCAGTAGCTTGGAGTACACGAGCCCCGGCGTGATATTTGCGGCGAGGATGATATGTTTCTTAGGAAAAAGCCAGCCCTAAATGAAACTGGCAACAATCGTTGGAGGGCTAATTATTCGAAAGTCGGAACGTGGTTTTCTCCAGAAGCCATGCTCTGAAGTTTAGAAGTGCTAGCTTTGATGCGAATATCCGATAAGAAGAACCTCCATGACGAAGGCCGCGCCAGTCGTTGAGCCTACCCACCGGACTCGCGCTGAATGAATTCCGCAGAAGTGTTGTATCGATCGAAATATAACCATGGTCAGGTCCGCGACTCCTCGATTGCCCATGACGATTTGGCAGAGCTTCGCAATTCAGTTACAGCCTCGTTCAAGAGGAAATAATCCGCCATCTGTCGAATCGGGCTGTCGTCGCGCTGATTCAGTGTCGCCTTGCGTTTATGTTCTCGCAGCATCTTGCACAGTCTCCAACCTTTAATCTCCTACCTCAACATCTCAACCATCTCCCCAGCTATCAAGACTACATGAACCGCTCTTCAGCTGTCAAATTGATCGAATGTGAGAGTTTCCCTGTTCTGGGGACTTGCAGAGGCGAGGTCACTTGAGACCGCTACTTCCTTCCCTGCACAGCATCAGGGCAAGAGCGATGGCCGCCTCGCTCCTGCGATGCATCGCTGCCTCACAGCAGCACACTGAGGCGCCTGCCTGGCTTACCCCGCCTGCCCCACCTGCCGTTGTTCTTGGTCTATCAAAGACTCGTGGCTGCTCTCCCCAAAACATCACTGCCGCACCACATCATGATTCCCATCAAATCCTACCCATGCCGCCAACCATGCGCCAAAGCCAACGCATAGCGAAGTCGACAGACTAGAAAGCTGCGATTGACAAGTTCATTGAGCACTATGGCGATTTAGCTGATCAGACAGAGGACGTCGCCAAACACTACTTTGACCTCGAGTCCAAGCTCCCCAAGGACGTCGACGTAGTCGTACTGCGCTGCAACCTACCACCCCATCTCGCCTACGCCATCGTTTCGCATTCTTCTGCAGAGGAATTCACCCTCACGGACAGCCAAAGCCCGGCAAAGCTCAAGAAGGCGTGCCAGACCTGGAGGATTGAGCCGTGTGTTTGCATCTTCCTACTCAACGCCGTTCGTTTTGGCCGATCGTATTTCCAATCGCTGTATAATCTTTCCCAGCATTGCAAGGACTGGTCCAAGGCAATCCAAGCACTTCTAGATTGCGCGCAAGCTCGCCGAAAAGCCTCAAACTTCCTCGGCTTTGGCGTTGCAAAGGACGCGCTGGGCGTTATAGGCCACGACATCACAACAGCAACACAGCGCATCACTGGGATCAAACCCGTCAACTCCAAACCTGCACGCAAGAAGGCTGTCGCAGGATCCAACGTCGAGAACCCCATCACCTCAAACGATAGGAAGCAGGAGGGCATCTCTGAAGCCGAAGAAAGCAACGACGGGAGCAAGAACAAAGTGACGATCGAGAATCGACCGATTGAGACGGGCTCTACCGCCAGCAACATCGAACCACACGAAAACACCTCCAACGACGAGCCCACCCCCGAGGCCGAAAACATCGAGTCCGAAGACGAGGGCAATCACACTGAGTCCCGAGGCGAGGGCGACCATTCCCAATCCGAAAACGAGGGCAGCAACATCGAGTTCGAAGACGAGGACAGCCACACCGAGTCCCAACGCGAGGCCGATTTCGACGGCAACGACAGCACCTCTGAAGGCGAGACCTACGTTGAGGCCAACGACTACATCCTTGACGACCTTGACGACCGAGGCGCCTCTGTGAGCAACATCGACGCCACGGGAGGACAAGCCGCGACCGAGGGCAAAGACGAAGTCGTTGGAGAGCAGTCCGTGACTGAGGAGCCTGACGTTCAAGCGGACGCAAGCTTCGACGAACACAACGACAAGTCCCTCGAGTATTTCAGGCATTGCGAGGTAAGTTGCACTTACAGATGCCTGTTCGACACCCTGCAATGGCTGACTCTTCCCTCCAATAGCCATCCCTCGCCGAGGATCACCAGCTGGAACCCCTAAACGTCGTACCAGATTATACGCATCTCTACGAGCCCGAATTTACCTCAGGTGGTTCCTACGACTTTGATAATATCACTGAAGCCGACAGAGGTGCCGATTCGACCGAGCACCCTTTGTCACAGATAGACGTAAACGACACCCATTCGTTCGAAGGAGACTCAGACGTCTTCACGCTTGAGCTACCCATGATGGAGTCTCCGCCGCCCTCTGAATCCGGCCTGCCGTCGAACTCTGTCACGAGCAACATGCCTAATACCAGCATCGTCAGCGAGACGTCCCCTCCTCCCGATGCGGACAATCCAGACAGTCGGAAGCGAAAAAGTCGCTCATCATCCCCAGACCGGCCATCCAGGCGGATAAGACACTCTACAGACGGCAGTTCACTGCAAGATTACAAAACGCTGGCACCCGCCACATGTCTGACTGGCTGCGTAATTTCGGCAGCGCTGAACGGGGTTTCCAGCCTTCTACACAATTCCACGTTTGTCGCAGACAGCCCAGCTTCCAACATGCAGGAGCCGACAGACCGAGCACATCACAGGATTGTCTCTATCCTGACTGTGTCTCAGAACAAAGAGGCCACAATCGTCATGCCAGTGGCCAAGAATGGGCATTGGAATGTTGCAGTGGCAGTTATCAACAGCAATCGAGCAAGCATCGACCTGTACGACTCCATGCCAAGCGATGTTGCAAGTCGAAACGCCCTAGTCATTGAAGCAAGAGACAGGCTCCAGAAGCTGACTTCCGCAGCTGGCTCGAGGGATCCGGAATTCAAACAACGATTTCAGCAATTGGACTGGACCAGCCGCCAACGCCACAGTACTATGCAACAGAATGGGCAAGACTGCGGCGTGGGCGTTATCTTGCACTGTTTCCATGCATTTGCAGGCATGTCGCCGCCCGTAACAACTGATTGGCTTCTATGGCGCCGAATCATCGCCGTGTTCCTGTTTACCCATGGCCAAGAGGGATCCGATATTGACGAGGCTAATCAGCCCGGAGGGCCCCCAGGTGCCACTGTTGTTGACGATATTCGAGAGGCACACGCAAAAGCTCTGTTTCTGTCATCAAAGCCCACAATAGATTGCAGCGTTCCTCCAGGTCTCCATCCTCTGATGGTAGCATCGAATTCGCCGTCCTCCACAGGGGGAGCTATGTACCACACAGACACCGTTGCAGGTATTATCACGAGTCTTCAGAGCTGGGCCTCGGAGCTGTCAAAGCGTAACACAGAGGTATTGAAATATGAAGGAAATGCGCGAGCTGGCGGCGATGACGATCACCGACATCAACAACCTCGTTTTCCGCATACGCACGAAGGGAAAGGAGCACCAGAATGACGAACAAGAGAAAGCCCGAGTGGAAGCCAAGACAATCGAGCAGCGACTTCGTCTCACCAGAGAAACGCTCGAAAAGCACGAGAGCTCCGTCGGCGACATCGAGATCGCTAATCTCGCTCGGCAGCGAATTGCCATTATTGAAGAAGAAGAAGAAAAAGAGATTCTGCGCCAACAAGCTCGACGTTTGAACGAACGAAAGGCCGTTGAAAGGGGCCTTGACGCTATAGAGATGGAGCTGAAAGAGTTGAAGGACGAACTGGAGAGAGCTGGCTGATATTGACACGGGAGAGGGTCGTATGGTCGGAGCAATATGAGATTTTAATCTGCATGATTAAAAAGATGGCGGAGCAAGTGGGTGCAAAGGAATTATATTGGTCTTGGGCGCGTTTACTGTAGGGGCTGGTTATCTTGATATCGATTAGTAACGAATTATTGGTCGACTTTCAGTCAAAGCCAGCCCAGGGTGATGATGCGCTCATGCCTATGCAGGGGGTCGAGACGCCAAACTGCCTTACTTCGTGATGTATAATTGCTAGCTGCACTCATCCCATGGTTCTCGCTTGTCAAGCACTGGAATGAAGGTCTGAACGATATGGGATGGGTGATCCACGACGTGGGTAGGGAGAGGCACGAAGTTAGAGTGAACATGGCCTCAAACATGCTGATGGCTGGTATGCTTGCGGCATGTCATGTCCCGTTCGTTGTTCTGTTAGAAGCGTCTCAGCTGGGGGAGGCATCAATTGCGTGCGTGCCCTTTGCCCCGCCGGTGGCCTTGGATTTCAACGGCTCGGCGCTGCCAGGACACAGACATCGCCTTTGGTGAGAACCATTATGATGATATGGTCTTCATGCCTAACGACGTGCATGTGCAGGTTACCTGCTGACGCGCTGCAGTCCTGTCCAAACACGCCGGAAAAGGATGCAGCGCGGGTGCCCCGGCGCGGTCAGGGACGCTCTGCACACTACAGCTGCACCAAGCTCCTTGACACCAGGGATTCAACAATCGATCAACACCTCGTCGAACAATCATACAGATGAATTGGCGACCCTGAGCGGCCGTTTCCATGACCAGCTCGACCGGATGGGGATGACGAAGCCTGTGGAATACAAACCAGACCGAGGATCGCGAAGCTTAATGCGCCTCGGCCACGTTCACAAAGTGCATTGCCGTTTGAGATCAACAGAAGCATCGCCTTCGTCGCGTCAAGGGCAGCATTGAGCGTGGCCTTCACTGGTCGGGCTGGAGAATTCATGGGACAGCGCGGATGGAAGACCTTCTGCAATACCAGCCTGGCTGAGGCGGGCTAAACAGCCTGCTTTCAAAGATTCCAGATGCCTAGAGGGCTTCTACGGCGCCTTGTTGGCTTCTTTTGCGCCATGTGACGGCGAGTCTATCTCTGTGTGCGGATTGACGCAGCGTGGACCTCGCGTGTTGAATACGCTTTGAAAGACAACGCTGCCCAAGCAATGTTGCGGAGGAAGCAGACCGGGCCGAGAATAGATGCGAGGTGATGCTCAGGCCATGGTATACATGGAATTGAGCGATGCTTCGCTTGGAAGAAAGGTTGAGTTGAGGTACTCGCCCTTCCTGGCGCCCCTTGTGCCAACATTTCGCATCGATCTTGTGGCTGGCACGGAGGTGGGAACTTATGTGGTTTCAATTCTCGCCGAACCAGGTACGCGAGGTGCTTCTGCGAGGTGGGTTGTCATCGCTCTACTTCTGCATCCTGGCGTGCCCGTAAACCCACCTCCGCCGCCGCACAAAGACCCTTCTCGACGCTGACTGTAACTCTGAGCTTCTCTCCGGGCTTGACTGCAATCATGACCACCGGCAAACCCGTTCCCTGGCCGATGTTACCTTACCTACGACCCCATCGCTCCCCTCCCCTGGCCGTGTTCTGCGCTCGCGCTCCCCATGCGCCAGGACACACTGCCTCAGACGTCGGCGCTTTTGCTAGAGCTGCCAGACAAGGCGTCGGGGTGGAAGCGTGCTTTCAACGCGACATTGTACGCGACTTGCGTGGTGATATTGGGCGGGGCATGAGAGGTGTTGGCTTGAGGGATTCGTACCATTGCTTGCGAGGCTGGCGGGCGCTGTGGTGCTGCATCGATGGCATGGAGACGAGCATTTGGCGGTGCTTGGCTTTCGCGAGATGGACAAGTGTGGTGAACTGCGTCCTGGTCAGTGTTGATTATCCCAGGGGGTTAGCGGCGAGGTGATGGGATGTATGGCACGCACAAAAGGCTAATGCATTGAAATGTTGGAGGGAGAAGCCCCACGCACGGGCGCGTACCTGAACAACCCTTCCCTTTCATCCCCATCTCCTCCTCGACCATGATCCTCGACACCGCCGCTGTAGCTGACGAGCTTGCGGGAATGCCTAGCGTTGGTGATTCTCTGCAACCAGGCGCTGTGCGATATCGTTGCATGGATGTAGTTCGCGAGGGATGTGGCAGGTAAGCGGTGCGAGCGAGCCGGAGCTGTCGTACGCAGACGTACGCAGGTGGTCGCAGAGGGAGGGTTGCGCCGTGGCTGACTGCTCCGTTGAGCTACTTTCGATCCATGGGTTGCATGGATGGCTTATTGGACACTTCCTGCCGAGCAGGGATCTTGAGGGTCTTGGTGACGGCGGTGGGTGCGACCCGCGATGTTGGGGTTGGTGCTTGGGAGTGGCCAGCGTTATTCGGGATGTAATCGAGGAGTGGATGGCCCACGCGTTGCAGGACGTCGGAGGTCCCGGCTTGATGAGTCGAAATGCTTCTTGTGTCTGGAAGTGTTGTATGAGCCGGAGTTGCCGCAGCTGGCATTCATCATCGTCGCTTATCGCCGATCGGAGATTGTGGCGTTGGCCAGGGCCTGCCAGAGGAAGGGGCATTTTTGGGGGCAGGGACACTTTGAGTTGAGATGTATGGATCTGCCCACATATTGGGTGATTTACGCAGTACGTATACAGTACGTGCCCCATGAGCGTCAATCGACTCAAGCACGTGGCCACGAGCGCAGTAAGGACAAGGACATTCAGGTGGTGGTGACATTTTGGGGGTAGGTACATTTTTGGGTAGGTGTGAGGCACGTACCGTACCCGTCATTTAGCAGGCGCCGCGTTCACCCCAACAAGGTACCGACCCTAACATGCGACGCTGAGGATTGTAACACCTGTTAATTTCTAACATATTACCCTAACATATGAAATGTACAAGAGCCAAACCGACCAGTGAAGAATGTCATTCTGCATGACATATGTTAACTTTTAACAGGTGATAATGCCTTTTTGATGATAGGTAGAGGTAGTGCTATAGTTTGACCCCACTTATGTCATGTGTTAGATTTTAACATGTGTGTTAGATCTTAACATATGTGTTGGATTTTAACACATGTCTACGCAAATCTGCTCTAAACATAATTACAGCTCGCATGCAAGCTCTCATTAAGCTCCTTTTCATTAGAGGTCTGCGACGATTGAAGAGATTACTCCACCTCACTGGAATAACCAGCCAGATTAGTGAGAACGAAAATGCAGTCCTTATCTTCAGCCAGGACATAGATTATAGATGATGATGCTGCGTTTTCATAGACCAAACAAAACAGGTCTTGACTTGTTGTAGTTGCTTGGAAATGTAAGAAATCGGGGGTAGGACAGAGACTCCCGTAGCCTGGAGCGGTAAAGTCGGCGCTCTGGTGGCACGGATCTGACGTGCTCTCCGTGAAGTGAATTGAAACGGCTGATTCAGGGAAATGACCCAGCTTCAACATCTTACACCTCATCCAAAACACACCAAAATCCTTTTTCCATGTTATATGGGCCTGTGGAGAGGCCAGAAGTGCAAACAACCCGGACGGCAACGGCAGTAAGTCCATGCCAGCAAAACTCGCAAACCATGTGTCTGCTACGAGTGAGCCGGTTGTTCCGGTGGATGTCTAGGTTACCTTTTTGGCACGAACGTAGACGTAGCTGGTTAGACAACTCAACCCCTGAGTCGCGCGGACGGTGTGCTGTCTGCAGCTGCTCATCTAGTCCGAAAAGACACTCGCATGCATCGATCACCGAGCAAGCAATCCGGCGGCATGAGCATTTCGGATCTCAGGAGGCCACTATCAAATAGTAAGAACCAGGTGAGGGGATCCGTTCGAAATGTCTAGGAACGAAAATTATCCATGTCGAGGTGTGGCTATCGCGAATATGCGCACCGGCATGAAAAGGATTGCAAAATCCAAAAAAAGGGCATGTTAAAAAAGGAGAAGGCTCTGGGGTTCAAGTCTCGAGGCTGAGTACATGAGTAGGGCCAAGTCGCTGGCGAAGATGACGCTCACAGTGCAGGGGGCCAAGTGCGGGACCGGGACGTTGGCATGACGGATGCGGCGGCTCTCGGACATTCTCGAGCGACAGCGCCGGGGCCCACAGACGGACAAAGTGGGACCGGCCACGGACGGCGGTCACAACCGGGGATCAGTGCATTGGGTAAGCAGTCCAGGGAGCACGCCGATGACATCTGCTCACCGACCCGTGGGCAATTGAGAAAATGCAAGTTGCCACTGACAATCATCAGCATGCCACATTTCCGCTGCATTTCCCATCGCCATAATCATGTGCTCCTTCACACCGACAACGACGTCGGCAATGTTGGATCAGCCGCAGTGTCGCGCTACAGCAACCACTTCACCATATCTCCGTTGCGGGAGGCTTCTAAGCCAGTACCACGATGATGGCGACAGCGGCTTCGATGCCCAGATCTAGTCCGTCAAGCTCTCCTTCCACTCCGGCGTTATTGTCTTGGAGGCATGTTGCACATGGTTAAATTTCGAGTCACCGACCGCTGCCGTGAGCTTCCCTCCTCGCGGTTCATCTGCACAACTCTCAATCAGCGCATAAGCCATCTTCGCTTCTCAACGAGCCGACAAGGTCAACAAGTCTCTTCAGCCATATCAATCAAGACTGTCACCGACGACATTGCCAATCTGTTATCACCCAACTTGGTCAAGGAGACTTTCGGCGGGCGTGCCCGAAGCTCTACATGTGCTGCTCCCCACAGACCAGCAGGTCTACTTGAATACATCTTTCTATGGCCTGATCATTATTTGTTGGGCAGATGGGCGGTGACATAAGTACTAGCAGGGTGGGCGCGAATAGCTGATATGCACTGCCTGTGCATATACCCATATGCCCGAGCTTCGGGGCTTCAGGGATGGCAGCGCTGATGATTTTGCAGCCAGTGCCCCACACGCCTGAACATTTCGCCAAAACTTCCCGTCCCAGTCTCGTTGTCTCTCCTCCTTTCGTCTGCTCGCTCCGCTCGACTTGGAGCCTGATCTAGACCCGAGCCAGACTGCGTTGAACCTGGAATCTCGGGAGGCTATCTGCTTTCCGATTTAGCACAGTTCGATTGGGAGGAGTTTAAAATAGCCGAGGGATACTCGCCAGCTCCGACCCACAAATTCCTGAGCGTGGTGTCTGAACAACGAGGCTTCGGACACTGGGCCGCCTACTTTACCATCAACTAGCTCCAGACAACACCAACCGCAGTTCGCGTGATGCTAGCGTACCCTGGCACCTTCAACGCAGACGATCAGCACACAAGCAGCCGTCTTACTGGTAACCCTATCAATATCTGCGCACTGACCACTCTAGAAGCTGTTATACTGTGTCCTCGTCATGCCAACTTCGCGGAGGCCCGGCAATGTGGCCAAGTCTCCAGAGGCTTACAGGCCAAGGTGCCTTCAGCATCACCAGAGATATTTTAATGTTATCCCAGTTGGCCGCGGTGTCGTTCGCGTACATTTCCTCGAAAGCCGCCGCGAGGGCAATCTCGCGGAATTCCATGAACCCGTTCGTCCCGTTAGGGGCTTAGACGAGGACGATAGCACCGTCCGCGGTGCTAACGCAGAAGACGGTGCTGACGAGGACTCGAACTGTGAGAAGTCTTCGTTTATCTGCACAGATACTTCCTTCTTCAGGGCGAGGCTTCTAATAAATTAGGCTGTTAGGCGATTTCATTCCAGTCTCTCTAACAGAAACACTGCAAATACAAACTACTGGAGGGGTTTACGGTCGGATGTGTTACACTTTACACTTTGCACTTTATAGTTTGCACACTGCACGGTGCACGTTGTGGACTATTAAACGCTGTTATTGCACGGTGCACGCGGTTAACTATTGCACCCTGCACGCGCTATAGAACACTGCACGTACAGAAGACTATTGCACGCGCCGGTGCATTCCTCATCGAGCTATCTGGAAATGTTCCATCTAGCCCAGAGCCAATAGCTCTCCGCGACCGACCTAAAACCATCGAGCGAAGCTACAGCGTAATTATCACTTGAACAGTCGCTCAGCTATACCAGGCTTATCCGATCTATCGTCTTTGTCAAATTCGCTGTCAATCACATGCATACGGGGATATTGGGGACACTAGGTGGCTTTGCCCCAACTCTTCCGCCGTCAACACCACGATGAATCTGCAAACACCACATCATCACAACAGGCCAGGTCTATGAATCGCCACTTCTGAGGAAGGAGGCCTTTACTTCTCTTTATATCTCAGGTTTTTCCATCGAGCAACCATTTATCAGCCACAGGACACCACACCTTTTCAGCCACCTCATCTTCTCTAGTCACAGCAAAGGCCACATCCAGATCAGCCCAACCATGCACTTCTCTAGCCACAGTAATTCCCTACCGTGAGGATGCTTTACCATCACCATCGTTGTTGCCCAAATGCCAATCCGCGAATCTCGAAGACTACCCTTTGGAAATGTTCTTCCTGTGTTGTTCCGCATGCACAGCTTCGAATGCGTTGGATTAATGACAAATAAGCATCGCATCATCGATCTGCACAGCGCAGCTAACTATTTGCATATCTCAGACGATGCATCTTGACCGCAAGAGATCTTCTTGCTGCATCACATTGCTTCCAGGTTAGTCCGACTCTGCCGAACGGTCCTAGCCTACACCCAGGAAGTTTCACTCTCCCTACTTCAACGCGCATCGCACCAACGTACCATCAAGTTCATCCCTCCACCCTAGCTCTCGCACTGCTCTATTCACAAGCGTAGATACTTGGGGCTGGTGCATCTTTGGTCTGGACCTTCACTACATCCAGCTACACCTGACTTCCCTTCCAGTACTTTAACAACAGGCAAGTCTTCAACAATACTTCTCCATAAACCAGGCTCTTTAATGCTACCCTTTGCTGCTGCAGGTTGACCCGCCTCACTGTCACGACGAATACAGCACTTCGTAAGGCCGTTCTTCTCGTCAAGTGTGTGTTCTTCCGTCCGCCAAGATGAAGAAGAAGGATGGATTAACTTTGCATTCCCAAGAAAGGGCGTTCGCGGGAATGTTAACTTTTGTTTGTAACTGCGCTAATGAATTCTTTGTGACAGACTCCACCACAAATATAATGCAGGTTAAAATATTTGAGATGTTCGAGGTTGTTCGGTTCTACCAATGGTTAATGCCGGCCTTGGACCTTTCCAGGACTATCCGGTACTTAATATCACTCAAAGGCATTCCAAAACTCCAGGGTTTCTCGAGGGCTCTGGGCGTGTCGACATTCCAAGAGGCGTCTCACCAGATCACTAATGCTGGGCTGCCTATGACATCCAGTGCACAGCATACGCTGTTGTCGTCGGTTCCGTTCCAATGTAATCGGCCTTCTACGCAATGACGACAGCTCAGCTTATCGCGTTGTTCGTCCAATACCAGGTCCTTCCATCTAGGCCGGTGATTCTTGCTTGGAGCAATCTCCATGATGACACGCGCATTTGTTCTTCGATATCAGGCAGTGCCTCTAAATCCCACCTTCTCACAGGTTTGTTGATCAATTGACTTTGTTTTTGTATAACGCGCGAAGATCCGGATGCTCCAGAGAACATGCTGAAATCGGAAGCTTCTTCGCAACCAAGTGCGGGGTTCTCGTCCTTGTGTATCGCATGACAAACCGCAGAGATCATTAGTGATGGCCTGACGCAACGTCTCAAGCGGGCGGATCCCATCCACAACCATTGTTGGCGAGGAGTTCAGAGAAGACAATTAGGCTTCAAGATAGTACTGAACCGGCGTATCTGAGGCTCAGTTCGATAGGTAGAATCCAAATATTCTGTCGGGCGGCCTATCTTTGGTTCTTGTTTTTATCTGGTGGTTGGTTGGCCGACCGGTTGGATCACAAGTGGCCCAAACTGGATGTCGCTTCTGGCATTTTCAGAAACCACAGTGCGCTCAATCAAACATCAACTAGTCCCATAAGCAACTGAGATCTCTTCCGAACAGGATCAGTTCCAGTACAATCTTGTTAAACGTTTCCTATCAATTATTGCCACGAGACGCCGCCATTAAACACCCCTGCAGCATAACCTCTACCGAACCTTCATCAAAGGCTTGGGTTGCCGTATCCTTCACGCCAATGAAGTGTCGCTCTCTCCGACTTGGACCTATCACAGACGGGCTTTCTCCCTGATCAATCACATAAGCCTTTTCAAGTATGACCTAACGCCAGTTTTGTCGCGAAGAATCGCAGTGACGGTGACTGCAGTCCCACAATCCCGCATCAGGTTTCCGTCCAGAAACATAAGCCTCCTCCACCGGGTTTGACACACAGGTTCGCAAAAAATACAGCACGCTGTTCCCGATGCAGGCGTTCACGTATCCATGGCATTGATCTAGGTACATATTGCGGACCCGTAATCAACATTTTGTACACCAGCTCAAACATTTCCTAAATTCAGATTGAAATACCACAGCCAATCCTTGGGAGCCATGATGGAATCGCCATACCTGTATCCGTGAACGGACCTGTCACCGCATTGGACTTTGGTCATTGTCTGGGGCATGACCGACAGGATTGTCGAAATATTCATTGGCACGCGAATTTGCAGGGGATCGATTTGGATTTTCTATACCAAGTGACCAGACAGGAAATAGGAGGACGTCATTGTGCCCTGCTCCTTGACAAGCTAATGCTTTTGCCCGTCACGGTTCAAGTCCAACCTCCCACGTGTTTCTACGATGGTCGACGGATGGTCTTATACATTGCAAGACTGATCCTGCGGAAGCTGACTTCCTCGATATGCACTCTTCCTTATTCCCACTTATCCATCTAGTCTTCATCTCCAACCAAGGTCTACTGTCACAGCAGCAACTGCCAGTCAGCGCCTCCTCCGGCTCGTTGCTCGAACGATATCGTGAGCCACGTAACCTAAAATCCAAACATAAGCGACACCCACCAGCCAAATCTGCTCCCAATATCGTCAATAGTTTCCTTTCCTGAGACTTGCCCAAGCTGTTACTTTCGTGTTTGTATTGCGTCTCACCCTCGGCTGCAATCGCGCGACATCGACCGGCTAGCCCTCTCTTATCGGTTGTCCACGTCGCAAGATGTGTACGGCTTGTCGACGCACACACGCCAACCGTGATGGGAGCAACATAAGTTGGCAATAATCCTGCGCCTCCCACGCGCCTGAGCCAGAGAAGCAAGGCGGCTAATGTAAGTTGAAAATGCGATGCACCTGAAACCCACACACTTCAGTATGAGCAGTCTTTGCCTGGTTGTCAGTTATGTCGCCACGTCGAAACAAATGGAAGAACCGACCTTGGGGCCTGCCATTACGAAGGAAAGCATTGGTCTCCACCACCGGAAAGCAGAGACAACAGCAGCAGAAGATATCTGCAGAGGTTTCCAGATTTATGGTACCCCTTCCCTTTGTATGGATGGTTGGCACTAGCGTCTATGCAAAGCCGAAAAATCACGTTACTGCAACTAGCTCAAGTTTGCTGTGACTGCGGTCCTGATGTGATCCTGTTAAATTTGCTCCCATCCCCGATGTCCCTCAAGCAACTGACTGACCTTGGACCTCGCTAGCTTGCTGTCTCGACGTATGCCAGCCTCAGGGCGACTTGCGCAGTATATGGGACGACGACGAAGCTAAAGACCTATTGCGAAGCTGGGGATGATACGTCTGCAGTCCACGACGAATTGTGCACTCCTGGGAAAGCCTGGTTAGAGGTTGTTTGATGTGTGTTCTTAAAGGTGGCCTGCCACTACTTCTTTTTTGGGCAGCTAGATTGTGCTTGCTTGCTTTCTTGGGGAAGAAGTATATCGGAGTGGGTGGTCTGCGATCGGGATACGGCGCTGTCGGCGGTCGGCTTGATCTATTTTAGTCTTTAGGCGACACAGCCTTCTCGCACCCTTGTATCCATCGCGATGGGCCCATAGGCACAAGCTGCTGCTTCCTACCATATCCGAGCCTTTTTCCTGTTACCGAGCGTATCTCCAGTTGGATTGGGACTTGGTCTTGGACGTCATATTGAATCTTCGGTCGTTCAAATTTGCGTCCAAGAACGATGCGTCCTTGCCCCAGAAGCGCGCTCATCTTGCTCTGTCTTCTCGCTGAGACAACATCCAAGGTGCCCAGCACTCTTCCCATGTCTCAACCGTCCACAGTCTCGACCGGTATACTTGGGCATATTTGTTCCAGCATCTCACAGCAGGCCGGTATATACAAGTCGTTTGCGGGTCCATCATCGCATCCGCAGGGGCTTCTGAAAGCCGTCTGTCGATTGGCTTGGCGCCATTTTCTTTGAACTTGTTGTCGGCTGCCTCCGGACTCACAACCCCCCTATTGACACGAGCGTGGCTTTTCCAATGGATTCAACCATGAATCGGCCAGGTCTCTATTTATGATGTGGCCTGATTCCGTCACGTGTACGTTTCCGTTTCACCAGAAGCTCGCGCAATGGTCATTTGCCATGTCTACCCCTCTACGCCCGATTATCATCTGTGCTCATGTTAGTATGCTATCATATTAGATCACTGAGCTTCCACTGAAGACAAGACATTGGTCCGCCACCTTTCCGCCTACTACCCGTTCGACAGGGCCGCGAATTCGAGATCCAGCAAGTGGTGAACTACAACCCCAAGGAGAAAACAGACAACGTAGTAACCTTGCTCCGATATAATTGCGGACGCTCTCCATCGACTTCTACGATATCACTCGACACAGGTAATGACTTCTGAGCCATCCACACTGAGCCATACCAGCGATGACTGCCCCCAGATTGTCAGAAGACTCGCTAATCCTTTGGGACATGGTGGCAGTTCTCCATTGCTATGAGAATACACCTGTCTATCAGCTCGTTCCGTCAACTAGAGACATGTCTGCTCAACACTTGTGCGTTCCGTGCCATCGGCCGCGTTCGAAATCATTCGATACAAAGTATGCCACACAGTTCGGCGACGACACTTCCCATGGGGTTTGCCGAAGATATAAACAAGGAAGGCTCCTTATTATTCAGATCCACCACCACCACCATCATTATCAATGCGCGCCTCGAGCCACTATCAAGATCACATGGAGCAGGCGGTACAAAGTACGAGTGCTTCTCGTGCAGTCATCGAGCTGCCCGCGAATCAACAGCCGTAGTATCCTGTCAACCACAAACATCCGCTCATCATTGACATGAGCAACAAGCCGTTGGTGCCTGCCACCCATCTGCATCACTGATACGCAAGTTGACACAGGGAGCCCTGGACTTATTTTCACTTATCCCTCAACACAAACCCATGGTTTGAAATTTGGGGCCGGCCTCCTCATTTTTATCCAATGGTGTGCAACAACATAGCATTCTTCCATCGAGACCACAACTCGGGATGAAGATACCGAGCAAATGTTAGAGGCCGACGACTGCGGTGAAAACAGTATGCACTCTCTGGAACGCGAACGCGTAGGCCCCAAGGACAGAATCCTTATAGACGCCATATGGTAGACTGCGCAGCGTGGCGAGGTACTGTTTGGCATGGGGCGCTACCTCAGACAGCACTACTGTTAGTTCATAACGATGAGGTTTTAGAAAACCGATGTGGCAACATTCGCACCGATCGCCATGCCAAGGGTTCAGCAAAAGAGGTGCATCGCCGCCGGCTTCTCGGCTTTTTCTTCCAGTGTTCTCAACAGAGGCGAAGGTTTGCTCGTTCAGCACAAACCGAAGGCCGACCTTGCTTTTTGTCACGGGGAGCGTACACCTTTCTGACTTCGCCTCTTTATGCCGACCTTTGACTGTCCGCCGTTTCCGCCAACGGGCTGCCAGGACCTCTTCGAAGGAAGCCGGTTTCCAATGCGGGCCTGGGACTTATCGGATACCTTTGGCGGTGTTATGCTGGTGCCTCAAGCTCCCTTTTTGTACCATCCGTGGACATGCCTCCCGAGTGGTTCACAACTTTCTTCACGCCATGCTTCTACCGTGCTCAACTCCAACATCTCACAATCTCCTCAATATCATTCGATGGAGTCATCCGATCCGTTTGCGGATATCCCAAGAAGTCAAGTAAATTGCTAGCAACTGCCACAGCATTTCCTGCCGACACACGAATGTAGGATGTATTGTGAATCCCCCAGGGCCCGAAGTCGTCGGTACTGCTTCGGACCTGTTATACGTGCTCCTAACGATGCCGGCTCCATTACCATCCCTGCCGGGCTCCATCAAGGCCTTCCATATCTGGAACGTTCGCGTTCCTCGAGATATCTTTTCGTCGGCGTTTCTGTGCGCAATGCGACAAATCCGGAGTCTCGATGGCCAAGTCGAGTTGGCCCGTTGGTCCAGGCAGGGTTTGATGTAGGCGTTGACGTGCCAGGATGCGACACGCGCACATTTGACATGGTAGACTGTTATCGACCATCCTGATAAGGTTCGACGGTGACTCGGTCATGGCCGCTTTTCATCAGAAGCGCCGCGTCCAATCTAGTAATAGGCTCAATAACCGCCGAAATAGAGACACCGACGGACCGGATCCGCCGCATGTAGTGTGCGGGGACGTACATGTCATAATTGCTGCACCGTCAAGACCGAGAATTACGCCGCACTCGTGATGCGCAAGCGCGGCAAGACAAGGGGATCAACCTGGCGCGGTGGGATGGTTTTGGTGATCTTGTAGTCTGATCTTATGCCCTCGACATGATTCGCCTTGAGATGATTGAGGCCCATGTGTAGGTTACCAGCGGCGAGGAGCGCATCTCCACCTCCAGAATGACGAAGTCCCGTCCGCGGTTCCCCTTACTTTCTGCGACTGCTGTCCCATCAGATTCGTCAAGATCCTTCGGCGAAGTTGAATGCGATCGGCCGTGCGACCATACAGACTTGCTTTGAATCTGCTTTCCTCCTTCGGGATGAACACGGGCATCTGCCCACTCAGTTTCGTCCAGCTGGCTTGGGACGGGTGGTTTGCTTGGGTTGAGCGATGTGCCGCGCGCAGCTCAATTGGCGAGATCGTCTTCGGACACATCGATTTTGAGTGAGTCCGAAGGCACAAATTTCGGACACGTCAATCTTTAATGCATCTGAAGAACCAGAGCGGGCACGCAGTAGCTGAGGCACTATCACGGCAATGGAGGTATGTAGGTGGCGATTAATGTGACGATGATGGGAAACTCCTCCGGGGCTGGAAGAGAGGCACCTGCACACGGGTGCTGTCACAGGTACGTACCACATCGCTCGAACACCTGCGTCCACTGCGTCTGACAAGGTAGGTACGCTTCGGGCCAACACACGGCTGCCGTCGCATCACCAACATTTTGAACGACGCAGTCTTCAGGAGCAAGACAGATGCCTTCCCTCAAACCCAGATGAGCAAGGAAGCAGCCTGCCAGAAGTAGCCAGATCACATTTTTTTGTGACCTGGCTCAGCAAAAAAAGAAAGGGCCCATCCACGCTCTTCCCCCTTTTCTTGACCAGGAGCACAATCTTGTCGATGCGGCCGCCGACAACGAGCTCCCGAGTCAAGGGTCCTTAAGGTAGATCGATCATATCCCGCAGGATGAGCCCATTTAAAGCAACGTCGGCCGAATCATGGATTAGAACCCCATCGGTGGCTCGTCCAGCGCGAGAAGAGCTCGTGCAAGCTGACAATGCCGTTGCAATTCTGGCCTGGTGGAAGAAGACCTTTCGCACAAAGGGCATAGATCTGTGAAGTCCGGGTCGCAGGCGCTCCGCTCCGACTTTGCGCTAAACCACGAAACGCACATGCAAGCGATGCTGACGGGCCGTACCAATCGAGGGCCGAACCCAAACAACGGCAAAGATTGAGGGTTGGTGTTGGGGTCATGGATGGCCAGTTTCGACATCGAAGCAATTGGGAGTGACGGGGTGGGGTTGGGTGCAAGCTGGTTAAATGTGGGTCGTTGTACTCACTGGGGTGTACAATGGCCCACAATAATTGAGAAGAAGCCCCAGAACTCGGCCCCAGGCCCGAGTGCGCCGGCCTGGAATTCCGCAAGGTATCGGCCGCCCTGCTGCGTACTCAGCCACGCCCGGCGCTTGTAGCTAGATTAATTAAGCCACTTCACACATAAGCTCACTCCACATCCCAACCCAACTCCCTTTTGAAGGCATACTTGGGCCGGTATTGTATCTCGGTCTGTGGTGATTTTACTGCGTTGGCTTTGTGCAGAATAGAGGACAACTCATGTTCGGAGGAGCTCGTTTATTCTCGAACTTTGGGTGGAGAAGTCCGCGGGCTAAAACCAACGATGATTGCCAGCATGTCGCGGTCGAGTTGAATTTTTCAGATGCATTGATAGAGACATTGATCTTTAACAATGGCGTCGTTTGCGAAAAACAATCTGAAGAACAGGGAAAGGCGCTTCGAACAGTAGTGGACCTGACGTTGCCAACCTGGAGCTTGGAAGAAGAGGTGACCCTTCTAATGCGCGTTGCACGGATCTGCCGAAAAATCATGGAGCCTAAAATGAGGATGAGATGACTTGTTGTTTGGAAAAGCTTGACGCAGAGGCTGATTGTCCACCTCAGTGTCGGTCGGAGGCAGTGCTCCACGGGAGGGAGGGTTAGGCCTCGCCTGTGGGTGGTTGTCGACTTGGATGCCGGTGGCCTGGGAGATTATCTGCGCGGCATTTTTGCCGCACTACAAGACAAGCGACATGATTCAATGTCAACATGAAAATCTCAGGTCGGCACGAGGTCGACTTAGAAGGGTGTATGTCGAATGTGCGCTTGATCTTCAATTGCATCTGTGGCTGGAGAACTGATCTTATCTTATCACCTCAGCCACAACAAAGAAGTGGACCATTGTACACCCCAGGGTGTACATTGGCCCACATTAATTCCCGCCACACCACGCAGGCACGCACCCACCAATTTTAGGTGGCTAGCTGCCGATTTCAGCGCTAGAATCGGCAGCACGTCCTCGGGACCACGCAAAGCGCACCATGAAGACGATTCCAACGTCCAACTTCCAGACTTGGATGCTTTTACTTTTTGGAGCTGTCTGTCGAATTCCATAAGGCGCCGAGGTGGTGGCGGTCGGAGGCGACGTCCATCTCCGACTTAGTGTTATGTGCCTTTATTAGCAGTGCGCGAATGCAAATGGCGCGATGCAAATGGCTTCCTCTCCTGATCTCCTGCACTCACTTCAGCAATTGCTGACGAGAAAAGTGCGGTATTCTAAACTTGGTTGCAATTCAAGTCCCAGTGTTCAGACCATTGCATCGGACTTGTTTGCCGGCTGAAGGATGCCGTCGCGTATTGAGTCGGAGACCAGGCGATCGTGCTGGGTCATGTTTGCGGGCGAGTCTCTCCGTCGGGACAGAAATGAGTGTTGGAGGATCGCATGAGACAACGGCGATGGTGCACGGTTTCTTTCCAGCAGCGGTGTATTCTTTGCTTGCCCGTAGCAGGCGTGGAGCATTCTGTGCGTGGAGGCGGAAGACATAACGATGTCTCATGTCTACAGAGGCCACCTGCCGATTTCAGGCCCCAAATCGGCAGATGGTAGCTACTGCTTGCCTGCCTGTCGCAGCCATCCAGGTTGCAATCACTGAGCAGTCACGAGGGCAATGCAGACATCTGGTACATACTGACGTCGGCACGTCCCTCTTGCAGCATCGCTCTTGAGATGCCGACAGGACCTCTAGCGATGACGGCGCGCGCCGGATTTACGGCGCCCCACTTAATGGAGCTCCCGGACCCGGCCCGGGTGCGCCGAACATTTGGGGTCCATCGCGCATTGCAATTTAACACTCGTCAATCGAATCCACCAAATGGGCATATAAAAGACTTCTTATTCCCCCAGAAAATAAGGCAATATCTGCACAAGGTCCTCATAGTATTTTCCACTCTTTCCCAAAGTCGAACGTAACTAAATGCTCTTCACCGACGTAGAGTCAATAGAACCGGGGACTCATACATTCCTTGGCAATCCCAAGTCGTTGGCCCATTTTTGCTCCATCAAATAGAGCTTGAGATTTTCAATAGTTGTCTCTTCCATCTCGGTGGTGTAGAATTCCTCGATCTTACTGATCAGACAGATATCATCCGAGGTGACCAAATTGACAACGGCACCATTTCGGCCGAAACGTCCGCTACGGCCGACACGATGTACGTAACCCTCTGGGTTAGCATGGAGATCATAGTTGATAACCAAAGGAATCTGCTGAACATCTATCCCACGGGCGAGGAGCTCAGTGGCAATCAATAACTTCACCGAACCAGAACGAAATTCCTTCATGATTTCAGCACGTTCGAATGCGGGCATATCCCCGTGCATGGCGGAGAAGGGAAGGTTGGGGATGTTCAGCTCCTCCTTGAGCCATTCGGTCTTTTTGCGGGTGTTGCAGAAGGTGATTGTTTGAAAAGTCGTGATACTTGCGCATAGGTCGAGGAAGGCTTCGAGCTTACAGTCGTCCTTCTCAACATTAACGTAGTACTGCTTGATGCCTTCGAGGCGGAAGTCCTTCTTCTTGACGTAGATATGATGAGGGTTACACATCAAGATGCCAGTAGCTTCGAGAAGGTCCTGCGGCATTGTAGTAGAGGTAACTAGAACCTGGACCGGCTTTGAAAGAAGGTGGAAGATATCGTAGATGTGATCTGTGAAACCACGCTAGGATTCTTTGGTTAGTAACAATCGCAAGAGGATTTGAAGCTTGTCTAAACGCTTACAGCAAGAATTTCATCGGCTTCATCAAGGACAATCGTCTCTATGTTCGCAGTCTTGAGTATATCACGCTGCATCATGTCCTGAAGGCGGCCAGGTGTTCCAACCACCACCTGAGGGGCATCCTGTAAGACCTTCTCGTTGTCGACCATTCTAACTCCACCGATACAGGCACCACACCGGATATTAATGAAGTCGCCAATAGCAACTATGAATTCCTGAGTCTGCAAAGCTAACTCGCGGGTGGGAGCGAAGATCAGAGCCTGGCAGGCTTTTAGATCAGGTTTGATCTTCTGAAGGACGGGGATAACCAAAGTAGCCGTCTTGCCAGCACCGTAGGGGGCTTGGGCAATCACATCATGACCATTGAGGATGGGCATGATGGCACATTGCTGGATAGACGAAGGGCGTTCAAAACCATAGGCGTACACTAGGGGGTTGTCTTGGTTAGCAGCTGGCCGCAGCACAAGTCTTCCAATGTATCACTGGGACTTACCACCACGGAGAAGATCAGGCTTGAGGTTCATATCATCAAAGGCAGCCGTCTTTTTGTGTCCAGACTCGGTGTATTCTGTATCACCCAAGTTAGCATTTGAGAGTTGACATTTTTCTAAGAGGATGGGAAAACTCACCCTCAGGATCATTCTCGAAGTCCATATTGAGAGCCATTGTGCTTGGTAGCCATGCGGGATCTTCGCGATTGCTTTACAGATGCAGGGTCAAGAAGATCTCAATTTTTACTCATGGCAGAGAGGGGGGGAAATGAGAGCAGAGGGTTGGAAAGAATTCAAAATGTCTTGAACCGAGCCCGAACAGTGGTTGCGTCATTGGGGGACTGCAGCCTAAAATCTGACTCATGAGGACTGTGCTTCATCGCGGGGGAGGGCACGTATCAGTGCGTCAGCCGCTAGCGCACAACAGGCTGTGATGGGCATCTGGGCCCAGCCTCGAGTTCATTCTTGGGCGAGATCCTGTTCAAAAATCACATTTGAGGCAGGGAGCAATACTGCGGCGCCTTGGGCATGTGCCGTGCCTAGACTCGATGCGGTCTGGCGGAGGGGTGGAGATGCCTTACCGGACCACGAGCAGCTCCGGTGGACTGTTGGCCGCTGGACTCAACACGATCGCCGGCCGTCACGTCGGATAATCCAGAATAGGCACTACGGCTTGGCAGCCATCCATTAAATTGGCTCCAATCTAGTGGGGTTGGTCGCTGCATTTCCTTATGGCAATCTTCGTTGTCGATCTTAGGGGAGTCGTGTATCCCGATTACCGGGCGTGGATGCGGACTGCAGTCATTGTCAGGTTAGTGGCAAGAACGCGGTGGTCAAGCAGATACCCGTCGAGAAACAGAAATTGTACTGGAAATTCTGGCGTGCCCCTCAACATGTATGCATCAATAACATTGCTTTCTTCTTAAGCGAGGCCAGGGATGACAAGCCTCTGCTATCTGACGCGGCCTCGGATGTCAAGGCAAGGCAATGGGGCAACCAGAGTGACACATTCGACAGCTCGGACTCCTCGGGATACCTACAAACCACCAAGTGAATTCTCATTTCATAACCCACTTCCCCAACAGACCGTCTTGTCTTTTCACCTTCAAGTCAACTCTGACCAGATCCTTGACCGAACGCTCAGGCACACACTGCAACACTAGCAGATCTTCATTTTCCTCCCAGTGCAGGAGAGACTAGGTCCGGATCCGGATCTGTACAAAGCCAACGCCCTACAATCTTATCTACCCAGGCATTGGCATTGCTTGAGCCAAGTAGATGTCTGACCGCACCCATTGCATTCTTCACCCACTTCTCTAAATACCACTGATGCTCAATCAAGTCGCAAGTGGCAATGAACTGCGCAAGAACCACCAGAGCAGCAGGATTTCTTTCATGCAATAGGGCGACAAACTCCTGTGACACGATTGTTGTCCACTTCATTAAGCAAACAAAATCATACCGAAGCGATTTGTTGTCGCGTTCGAGTTGCCATAATCGTTCCTTTTTCGACTCCAAGAGTCGCGCAGCGCCGTCATGAACCTCTTCCAGGCAGGTGATTGCAGCGGCACAGATGTCAGCCTCAGATCTCTTGACTGTGCTATCGCCAAGCAAATCTTCCAGGCATTGCGTTCGAAGAGTTTCGTACCACTGCGAAATTGTCGGAGACGTAGACCAGAGCGGGAACTGGTTTGCGACCGTGGCGGTGGTAATCAGGTGGCGATACGCTGTCGTTCGAAAGGCTCCCGCATCGAGTGCAGCTTTGACTATGACACGCGTACCTCGAGTGGCCACGAATATCTCCATCAAGTGATCAAAGACCACTTCCAGTCTCGCAGTCTCACCCGATGCAGGCGACAGGACGGGACTTTGCTCATAGTCGTCCCCATTCTGGTCACGTTGGTCCCGGTCCAGTGAAGGAGAGTGGTCAGAGACGCCGGCAGCAGAAGTGAAAGCTATCAAGACGGCCATGGCGTAAACCGGACCTGCCGGCCATGGCTTTTTGGTGCGGACTGCGAATTCCTCGTTGCCGCTGAAGTCCAGAGCTTGCAGCTTGCGGCGGTATTCCGGCATGGCCTGGTCCTGATGATGCCTGAAAGCACGTATACAGTCACGATGCGTGTAATTTGTATCGTGTTGGCGGTCACTGTCGTTCGCAGATCCATGCCCACTGGCAAGATGCAGGGCTGAGATGGCGAGCATGCCATGGAGGAGAAAAGGACACAATGCTGCGTCGCTGACGATGGTGGTCTGCCAGGCGTTGACCACCGAAGGAAAGCTACTGAAAGTGTGTACAGTGAACATAGAGAAGTGGCTCATCAGATAAAGATCGAACGCCCATGTCGTTGCTTCAGGTTGTTTAATGTTCAGGATCGGGTTGTCGTTTGACTTTCAAGCAGACTGCAGTGTTCCTTTCTTCTAATGCAATGTTTGCAAGGTGCCTCTTCATCGCACTATCAACATGCCGGTAAGTATAGGTATTTAGATGAGAGCTTCAATTATCTCCGACGACATCTCATCGTCCATTACGTCTGATATGTAAGGGAGGGCAGCAGAACACATACTTTAACCAGACGCTGCTTGCAGCGGTCGCACCCGTGCCGGGACTTGGTTGCACTGCGTCCAGACGGCATGCTAGGCCCGTTGCTTGTGAGCTCGAGGAGGTTCAAGTGAGCTCATATGGCTGAAAACTCGCAAAGATCGCTTGCACTTTAGGAAAAGAGATGCCGGAGACTGTGGTGCCGTGAGGGATGCGAGGATGACTGGAGCCTGCGGCCATTTCTGGATGGGATTGCGAGAAAACCGAAGAAGCTATCAGCTCAGGTCCTAGAACTAACCTCTACACTGAACCTCGCGTAAATACTGAGATTCCACACACAGGCTAACGAGATATAAACAGTAGATAGGTTAAGTCATCCTTTGCACTACACTGAGCCTCGTATAAAACCTGAGGTCCTATATGTGACCAGTAGATCTCCTACTTAAGAGTTTTAGCGGTGCGCGCTGAATTTCGAGCGTGTAGCTGTGGGATATTCCTAATATACTAGTAATAACAGCTTCTACTTAAAGCTATTAAAACCTTTATTAAAAATTAAGTAGGTTTATATAGATAGGGAGTAGAAGCTATTATTTTCTAGTAATATAGAAACTATTAAGATTTCTAGTAGTAAAATATATAAAAATAAAATATAATTAAAACTTAAATAAAAGTGTTACGACCCGTAAACAAGGATAACAGCCGAACGACCTACTCGGTCGTCGGGCGGCTAGGACAGGATATTTATACTGCAGGATCACAGGAACAACAGGAACTCACTCAGAAACAGAAGAACTATAGTACAAGTCACATGGTGATAAGATAAGGCTGAGCAGGCAGTATGGATCACTGAGCGCTCAGTCGGAGTTACTGAGCGCTCACCGATACCTGATTAGGGTTAGGGTTAGGGTTAGGGTTAGGGTTAGGGTTAGGGTTAGGGTTAGGGTTAGGGTTAGGGTTAGGGTTAGGGTTAGGGTTAGGGTTAGGGTTAGGTTAGGGTTAGGGTTAGGGTTAGGGTTAGGGTTAG